>JAVTVY010000819.1:0-362344 GCA_036873755.1 Hanleya hanleyi
TTTTGTTTTGTCTTAACCTCATAACCTAAGTCCTAGCCTGCGATCGATCCCAACATCTCCATGCCATAAATTAGGCGAAAGTAAACTGTTTTACATTTAACATGTGCAGAATAATGGCGGGCCTTTTAAACGTATACTGGAAGGGCTATTATAAAGCGAAGGCTTTGCAGCAGTGAAAAGTTCACCAACAGCTGCAGCTCGTTTATTCTCATAACATTATGTTTTGTTGATCTGGTTTAGCGATAAATAAATATGACTAGAAGTCATTTTAGATTGTTATTATCTCATTGTTATCATTATAGTGTATTCCGTCATATCATTGGCTTGTGCGTCATTACCATATCGGTTCTATCATGATGTCGAAACTTGGCAGGATTATACATGTTATAGGTACGGCCAAAAACTGGTATATATCATCAGAAAGAGACGATCGACCAAAACCCCTGGTGACCATCTTCCATTTTCCGTATTTCATGTACATATTTAAAAATCTTCTTGCGTGGAACTGCTCAACCGAATCACGGATAATTTGGCGAAAATGATCCGCGGAGGTGGACGATTTCGGCACATTTTCCCCTTGCTTAATATTTAAATAACTTCTTGTCCGGAGCCGCTAAACCGAACCATCTGAAATTTGGCAAACATCATCCACGGATATGGATCATTTTAATGAAATTTTACTCAATAAAACAACAATCCCGCCTTTGACGAATCAGAATTGTCGGATTTTCTGTATCTTGTGTTTAAATGGCGAAAATATGGTGCTATCATGATCACGAAATTGTGCATAAGTATGGGTACCTACTAAATCTAGTACATATCATCAGAACGACTCGATCGACCGAAACCCCTGACTGCTTTCGTGGAGTTCCCTTTTATGTAAAGATATTCTTGTTTGGAACCGCTCAAGTAAACAACCTGAGATTTCGCGTACATGATCAAGAGACTTGGGCCATTCCGGTGTGTTCATGGAGCAAAAATTACTTAATATATGTAAAGATACATTGCGAGAAGAATATTGAATATACGTAGGTGATAAATATCTCCGTTACGAAAAAAATCGCTGTAAATAGTCATTACATATTATTATTTGACATTATTGACATTAGTTCCTACCTATTAATGGTTCCTGCGTTGTAGCACGTAATGTTAATAGGGCTATTGCCTCATCGATCTTGAACATTTGTATCTCAGACCGGTGCTAGGGGCCGCGTGGTCGTACCATTGAAGGTGCCCATATGAATAATTACAATAAAAGCGTGGCTCAGTTGAGAATCATCAAATAAATCATTTTTATTTCTTGGTATGCATTATACAGTCAATCATGTGCTGCGAAATCAATTCACAATAGACAAAATTGACATTGACCTAATTCCTGAAACTTCAGACTCGCTATCATCCATTCAAAAGCGTGTGATTGTCTAATTTCACCAAATACAGCGTAGACCTGATGCGAAATGCATGAATTCACAGCCAATCATATAATTTCCTTCCAGCATAGGTTAATTATTGGTACATCACCAGTAAAGATTCTCATGTATTCAATGCCTTGAAGGGTTACAATTTTACTTCCGCAAGCTATCCTGCTATCCATTTCTTAATAATAATAATAATAATAATACATCAATATATTATATGCGAATTGAAATTCAACGAGAATTAACTGAGCCATATAAGGACCATTTCGTCATTTGTTGACCGCTTCTCTCTTGTAGGAAACCATCTTATCATTTTATTATTGGAATATTCTTACACATTTGTAATTGATGATAACTGTAACATGGAAAAAGTCTTCGCATTTTGACGCCGAAATTTCGGATCTATTAATCGCCTGCTTTTCCCTCTGACTTTTTTACAATTTCTATGCGCCAGCTTATATTTAACCGGTGATTAATTTTTTTTTCATTTGAACTACATGTAGCCTATAGCGGATAACAGAACACGATATACTGAATATTATTGTCATATTATACTGATTAAACATGATTTGAAGGTCGCCAAGGTGTGTTTATATGGATAATTATTTCTCATTTTCGTCAAAGTTGTCATCAAAATCGCAGACAGGGAAGATGTACAAATGTAGTACCGCACTGTTATTGTATCATCAACTCATCCCACCATCTTGAACATTCTACAACTAATGACCGTAGATTTCATCAACAGATTGATGTTGTGTTTTGTTGGTTGCCTAGCCACGTTGGCATCAAAGGAAATACTGAAGCTGGAGAGAGAGAGAGAGAAAGAGAGGGAGAGAGAGAGACAGAATTAAGGTTTAACGTCGCGTTCAGCAATATTTCAGCTATATAGCGACGGTCAAACAAAATTCTAAGTATTGAAGTAACTCACTTAGTAATCCAACATTAAACATACGTACATCAAAACTTATGCAACAAACCGATTTCTCACTAATAAACTTAGATACAGTCTTCTTTCACGAGACTGAAAAAAATATTCTAAAGTAGCTGCTCGATAAAAAGAATCTCAAAAAATCTTAAGGATAGCTATCCCCTTAGAGGCAGTTTTTGCACCCCCATGACAATTTGTCGTCTGTATCAATAAATATACAAGATAACCATAATAATTTATATATTTTATGAAAGCATACATCGTATGGATTCCAACTATATGATTTGTATAACTGACGCTGCTACTGTGTAGAAAATATTCCAATTTTAAAAAATTAAAATGAAAACAATAGCGTCCATTTTTCAATTGAAATTTCATGAAAACTGTTGATCTTGTTTCAACTTTGATGGTATACCCTGGTAGGAGAGAATTCGAACTAGTAAACTCTATCTCATTTTTTTAAATTTTTGCCTGGTTTTGTTTTTATAACTATTTTACTAAAATAAATTGAAAAAAATGTACTTTTTTACGGTCGTTTGTCTTAAAAGTTGGATAATTAAAAAACGAAGCCGAACTTACAAAAAGTGAGATAGAGTTTTCTAGATCCCTTATAAGTAACAAGCATGCCAAATTTCAAAAGCGTAGCATGGATACTTTTCGAGAAATAAACGTTTGAATTTCGGATTTTGTACAAAAATGAAAGGCTAGAAATCGGGCAAAATGTGTCCAGCTATATATCTGATGAATTAATCCCTATTTTTTGCTTGAATTCTATTGTCAAATACATTTTTAATCTGTCTAATGGGACCTACTCGAATTCCTCTTTATTCTGGATAACTATTACACTAAGTTTTTTTCATCAAGTCCGTTTAAAGTCCAATTTAAACTTAAAAAACCTGCTAAACTTGTTCACACCTGTGTAGATTACTTCACGGCGGGTGTCTGAGTGAAGTGTTACTGTCATAATTAGAAACAAAAATAAGGATGTTTGCATGGTTTTGATCAGAAGGGGGTACATTAATGTAAATAAGTAGGACTAATAGATAATTAGCTCACCATAATACTGCGGAAATGAGTTTTGGAAAGGGAAATTTAACAGACAAAAATAATAGTAGCCAAGCCCAAGCTAAGGCAATCTGTTTAATTGTTCCACGGCCTCGGAAACTAAATTTTTAATCCTAATATTGAAGTACTTCTATTTATAATTTTTATTTCATTTATTCACCAAATGTTAGAGGAAATAGTGAATATTTGAATGAAGAAATAAAAAAAAATGTCCAATTTTGACCCTCTAAGGGGATAGCTATCCTTAAAATCTACACAGTCGATAAAAATATGTTTCACTGTGAGGTCTTCGTGGCATGGAATACACATTGGGACTGGCTCTGTTTGCACTAAATGTTCGTGAGTTAATCGAGTATGGCCGGTTCTACATCGCCAGATCATGGGTTGATCGAAACGTTTCTGGCTGTCCAAATAAGTATAGCCCACAGTTTCTTTATTTAACTCATGAACTTTGTTATTATTCAGAGCATCCCATAAAGATTGAAACAGCTTTCTCACACGAGTACAGATAGAGGGTGTGAATTCCAACAGGATCAACCTCAATATGTAGGGCTGCCTTAAAGTTACCTTAGAATTAAAGGATTTGGATGCTCTTATATTTTCAGAGAAACGACCCTGCCGCGATTTTTTTTTTTAAAGACTTGATCGTCGCTATATTGCTGAACGCGACGTTAAACCTTGATTCTCTCCCTCTCTCTCACTCTGTGGTACCATGTATGTCCCGCTGGCATTTTCCACGCTAGTATATGTATAACATTTTCTAAATGAGGTTTCTTTCTGGATAAAATTAGGCCACGCTCATTTTTTAATCCTTGGTAATCGCCAAAATATATGAAGCCAGGAAATGGAAAATAAGTCTAACGCAGATAGGTTTAGGTTTACGTTATTAAGTTAATTTATTCAGCTCGAGCTGATCCTGGAAAGCTGTCTTTGACAGAATATTCGACTGTATGGTACACGGTTGTAGCATAATGAGAAGTTTATATGGGCAACATTTAATGCAGTTCTCTTGGAATAATAATTCTTCATGCTATTTCCATTTAGATAACAAAACCCTATCACACATTATTCCTACAATTACTGTTCCTGTACCCCTCACGCAGACCTTAGTTATATGTAAATAATATTACATATTTCACGTATATGTAAATAATCACCTCGTCATCATGACAGCTAATGAAAATGGTGTAATGCAAGTTTCTTAAACCTAGAAATTCCGTGTCGACTATTTAGATCAGTTCTATCAAAAAGAGGGTGAATGACTGTTGCCTTTGGGCGTAATGACTATAACAAGAATATCTTATGTGATGCTTTTTGACATATCGTGTGTACCGAAACTGAATTAAGCAGATATGCCATCCAGTATGCCCTAACACTCTATCTGGGAGTTACTCGACAAAAAAAGATTCTATCAATCGGTCATCCAGTGACATGACATAATTTACATAAAAAATATTCAGTGAAGGACGTGATGGAAAGCGGAGATTCGTGTGTATTTCATTTCCAATGATGTAATATAGCTGATACATATCATCAACTTTGGAGATATAACAATGCGCGGCACAACAGATATGCGCCACCAACATCCAGTAGTTAGGCACGAACCTTCTTTATTAACTACTGTAATGTTTAAAAATATGTATAATGTTTTCCTTTGGTTTTATCAATATACGGCACAAAGGTTTAGTGCTCACAAACATAGTTTACATAGAGATCATCATGGTGGATATTTGGGTTACGCACGTCAGGAACCCGGGTATATCGATTCTATTGACGCAGAAATTCTCGTCGACTGAAGATTTCATGGACTCATTCCCACTCCTCCATCCACCACAGCAGTTAGCAATTTGTCGATAGATCTGTTCGCCAGCCAAGAATAGAGGATGCTCTTGGTTAAATGGTGGAGAAATGAAAACTCCAGATGAAACCAAACTATTCAATCAGTTCCGAATGCCAGTAATCCTTCATCTTTCATATAAACAGGTTCATTTTGATATACTGTTTTAGACTCATACGTGGGTTTGTTGATTATAGAAATAGGCAAACGTCTGAGCTGAACTCCACATAAACATATTTAATGCACAAGCTTTCGACTCTCATGCCGGAGCCTTTATCAAGTGATCTGTTGAATTTCATAAAATTGCCAGTAAATAAATTCGTAAAACTATACAGCTGAAATTAGATAATGGGCATTAATTGGAGAATTTCTATAACGTAAAAGAAATAATCTGATGAAGAAAACGCCTCAACATGGGGTAAACCTGGTAAATGTAAGAATACCCAGAAAAACTAACCTGTAATGCCCGACGTCGTACGGCTTAAATTTGCCACCAAAACAATGAACCTACATATATTTGTCGACTAAAAGGCTATTGGTGTTAACCTAATCATGGAGGCACATTTTTACATTTCAAAATTTCTTCTTGAAAAATGGAATTAGAAAGAAATATTATTCTAGGTTGCTGATCATGAATATAGCGTTTACAATGTGATAATTCACACCTCTTGCAACCAAGATGGCCAATAATATAAATAACTGAATTTCTCTGACTTAATTCCAATATCTCCATAACCATTGAAGTGTTATAGGTTAAGCTGTATGTTCTCTACATATCTGAGGATTTTGCCCCATTGTATACTTTCCTGGCATTTATTAATCAATCGGTGGCACTTTAGATATGAACGTAGATAAACTCATAATGTTTGTTGGCTTTTCTTAAATTTCATTTTAGTGATTCTTGTAGAACAGACAAATTGTAAGACAGAAGTTTGAAAATGTATTGGTGCTGCTGGCATATATACATGTACATGTGGCAATGGTTGATATTGGCAACTAAATATATCTACGAATCTCAGCTGCATCAGCCCCTGCTTATACACATGACTAAAATGCATGCAGAGAAAAGATGCTGATATCAGTATGGAGTGGTACTCTATCGGAAATTACCAGGACTCGGGAGACTGGGAATCTATGGTATTAATGTCACAAGCCATAAAGCATTCTTCACAGAGGAGAAACAACTATCCCTACTTCCGGGTTTTGACGAAATTTGCCATGCTTGCTGGTAGAGCAACTTTATCTTCCGGGTAAAATGGCCGATTCTAACAGACGGGAGGTCAATCTTCCGACAATTCAGACGAACCGTCTAAGTAAGTAGTAGACACACAGCTACCAGTTGGTGATAAAGATTCTTATGAACCTATAGAGGCTAAGAACGATCTGTATTGTTGTCTGGATGTTTCTGTATAATCTTCACAAAATAGGCAGTCAGTTGTGCAAGCGAACATTTGTCAAAACCACGCGAGTTAATTACACGCCAGTTTGTCTTCAATCTTCGGTTATATGACGGATCGTCCACTGTATAGCAGGGTAGACCCATTGGTGCTTGAATTATATGCTACCGGGTGTTTTTTTCGACGTACATTTCATTAATCCGCACTTTTGGTGATATTATTCAGTCTTCCGGGTGCACTTACTCATGCTTCCGGGTAATACCTTTGAAATGTAATATACAAGGGAGTGCACTTTCTACCTAGACAGTTAAAAGATTATACAAACGATAACCCTACCGGGCCTGGGGGCATTATGCCTCCCCCTACCAAACTTTGTACTCGATCTCCTGAAAGACAAAAAACTGAGAGCTGAAACTCCGTGATTTTGCTTATCATACTGGGGGTTTTTGGAGCCTATTTGCATAATCAACTGAGCAGAGAATCATGGGTAAATCCAAAATTGCGGCCACGTGGGGAACCAGAAAAATGATATTTTTGTCATATTTCTACAAAATTCTTGCTTTTCTGTATGGAAAAGTGAACAACACTATTTTATTTCATATCAGACTAATTTACTAATTTATCAGGCCGTTTGTACGAGAAAATCAAAAGAATAAAGAAATCGAAAAATCCGACCTGAAAATGGACCAAAAAAATGTCTTTTTTATAGGGACAACACAGGTGAGATGGTGTTAGAAATTTGGATTTCCTTCACATTTCTTCTGAGGTTATTCATGAGAAATAACAGTCGTCATTGCAGTCGTTCGGTTACATATCAGAACGCCTTGGAAAAACACCAAGCTCACAATGGAAACTTCATGTTTGTTCTAAATGATTCACGGTACTAGGTGATTGAATCAAGTGTTTAATTCATAGCACGTGCGATAAATTACATAACGTAACTGTTCAAGTCGTTTTCTCACTTCACGCTGTGACCCGATGTGTGTCCGCTTTATTTCACAATCTGATTGAAACTGAAAGGACTGACGCCAAGACATTGTGACGTCACATGAACAACGTAACTTTAGCGACGTCCGATTTGATTGCAATTTTTTTCAATTATTACTTTATTTCTGATGTCAACTTTCAGCGTTTAGTTCCAGACGTTTAAGCTAGAGAGAAACGGCCAAGTAGAAAATTAAGTTCAAACGTTTATTTTTCAGACCCTAAATTATGTCCTCGCGGACTTGTGCTCGATTGAGTTGGCGATTCATGGTAATCAGTTGCGAACCGTTACAGTTTGTTAATCCAGGAAGCGGAAATGTATATTTCCTGCTCAAAAGGTTTGATGCAGAAAAACGTAACAGGTCAATAGGAGAAGGTAGAAGGTTAAAGCATATATAAAGACCCCCCTACATCCGACCGTCGCCAGCCGATTGAAATGACGAGTGTTATTTCCCGTGAATGATTGTCCATTAATATTGCCCATAAACTCACAGGACATGTGAAAGAAATCCAAATTGCTAACATCACCTCGTCGGTATTGCGAAAATAGCCCCACCGGCTGACCACCGGCTGGCATAATTTAGGGTATAAAAAAACGTCTTGAACTTAATTTTGATTCAATCACCTAGTACCGTGAACCATTTAGAACAAACCTGAAGTTTCCACTATGAGCTTGAAGGTGTTTTTCCATTTACCTTGAATTTACCTTGAATCTTCTGGGGTAGGAAGCCTAAACATGGCTTTTAAAGATCCCTAACTGTGCGGAGGTGGTGGTCTATATACGTCATTCAGGGTGTGATGGGAAGAGTACATCTTCAAACAAATTTTGCACTGGACTGGTCCACTATGGGTACGCTGAACATATCGATGGAGAACATCTTCTTGCAATGATTGCAAGGAATCGTCTTACCACTATGCACTTGCAGATGTCTCTTGAGGTTGAAATTTCGAGCAAACACTCTTTGACAATAAGAGCAGTGAATGACGTCTTCAGTGAATGACGTCTGACATAGTGCTATTTCTAAAGTGTAATTTTGTTAGCATCGTACCATGGGTGACTGTTCACCAGAGAGGCATTTTATTTACCCAGGAAAGAGGGGTCAAGAGAAAACCAACCAACCAACCGAGCAGGTAAATTCAGAAGAGGCTCTTCCTATCGGCGGCATGTGGTTGGCTGTTTCGGTGTGCTTGTCACTTGAGTGTTTTCAGTCAGCGACAGGTGTAACGGCCCAACGCTATCGTTCAGAGAATGTACATATGACATACCGGATTCCGAACCTGACATGTCTAGCCATCTGCAAACAGATGGACGGATAGCTGCTGTGAATAATAATTATACTGAAATTAGAGCTTCGCAAATATATTCTGGGGGACCATTTATCATAAAAATGAAAAGGCAAGCCTCATTTCACAATAGGCTAAATTATTATACCTCGTGTAAATTCCACGAATATTCATTGGATAAAAGCCTATCCCGTGTTCTTCTGTAAATTGTGATGTCCCATGATATTCATAGTCTGTCTTGCTGTACAGCGAAACATAGCAATATTTCACAGCACAGCGTTGTACATGATAAATACTCCTCTCTTGCGACGGTGTCGCCTCCCATTGCGCGCGCGTCAAACATTTCTCAGGTTGGAAAGTGGCGAGTTTTCTATCACGGCTTTGGCGAAGGAAAATGATGATTCAGGAGTTGACGCTTGCATATGTGAGTGAAATAAACTTGATACCCGGTGAAACTGTACGTAACCACAGCAAGAAGGTCGATCATTTTGTCAGTTATAAAACGCGACGGAATGTATCGTAGTAAGTACGGCATCAGTCGGGTCAGTGCTCGAAACTGACTCACCGGTACCGGTACTCCGAAACATAGGCCTAGGCTTACCGATGCAATTTCTCGCAATCGAGAAAGGTGATGTACAACGAGCGCTGTGCATCTGATGGAAAATTCTCACATGACAGGCTGGTCACATGAATGCAGTAAATGAAGGCGTATGTTAAGCCTGCTGAGCCTGAAGAAAACCCAAGGGGGTGGGGGTGGGGAGGTGTGTGAAAATGGTGAAAATGTTTATCGATTACCCGGAAGCATGAGTAAGTCTACCCGAAAGACTGGATAATATCACCAAAAGTGCGGAATAATGAAATGTACGTCGAAAAAACATCCCGTAGCATATAATTCAAGCACCAATATGACTACCCTGCGGTACAGTGGGCGATCCGTCACATAACCGAAGATTGAAGACAACTGGCGTGCAATTAACTCGCGTGGATTTGGCAAATGTTCGCTTGCACAATTGACTGCCTATTTTGTGAAGATTATACAGAAATATCCAGACAGCAATACAGCTCGTTCTAAGCCTCTAAAAGGTTCATAATAATCTATATCACCAACTGGTAGCTATATCTCTGCTACTTACTTAGACAGTTCGTCTGAATTGTCGGACGATTGACCTCCGTCTGTTCCCAGGGCGTTAGAATCGGCCATTTTACCCGGAAGATAAAGTTACTCTACCCGCAAGCATGGCGAATTTTGGCAAAATCCCGGAAGTAGGGATAGTTGTTTCTCCTCCGTGTTCTTTAGCTCTACTATATACAACGGATATAATTCATGAGAGGTTTCTTTGTTTATAGAGTTTCTCATTAAAATATCTATGTGAAATTTGGCAACAACAGCATACAGGTATTGTACTAATTGTGCATTCCTTTTGGCCGACCTATATCTGTTCTCTTATGAATATGCTATATGCAGGCGCTTTCAAAACCGATCAATTCAAAGCCCGTTCCTTCTCATTCACCAAACGCTATATAGACGATTTTCTCGCTGTGAATAATCGCTATATAAATGACACATTGAAGGATATATGTCACTGGATTTGAAGGAAAATACAAATAACCCTACAGGCACATCATATTTAGACCTATATCTCTATAGAATTGAAGTGGGCCTTCTCTCTCGATTATAATTTCGACATCGTCAACTATTTCTTTCTGGATAGCAATATTCCAGTGGGACCATATGGCGTATACGTATCTCGCCTAGTAACATTTGCAAGATCCTGTGTTAAATGTGACGATTTTAATCAACGTCAGAAAATATTATTGCATAAGCTTATAAAACAGGGCTATACCACCAAGCGCCTCCACTCAAAATTTCTTTGATAGCAAAATACGAGCGTTGATTGCAATATCTATGGTGTAACTTGTATCTAATTACGCTTAACCCGGCGCTAGCGGCCGTATGAACCAATGTTATTCAATATCTTTATGGTGTTCATATAAGAAGTCACAATCAAAGTGTGACTTAGATACATCATTCTCTAGACGACAAAATATATCATATGTATTAAGAATACTGATACTAGAATGCTATTTTTGGAACATCATGATATCTTGACGGCATCAATGAAAACTGTTGACCGCATCTCTCTCGCAGGAAAGAAGCCTATGATTGTCTTTTTGTATTTGGTGCTAATCCTGTTATATGGAATGTGGAACAGGTCTTTGGATTATGGACGCGGATATTATTTGATGGACGACGGTTGAATATTAATTGACGGACCAGACTCTTGTAACTTCTCCCCCCAATATTAACATTATAATTAATTCCTATTCATTGGTATCCCATTTAATTTTAGTTGGTGTCTCCAGTGGCGATGTAACCCTGTGTAGGACTACTACTATCGTAATAAATGTTGGGAGATGGATTCTTACTAACCCCTCAGGCTAGGCGCATTCAATTTTTCTCAAGTTGTAATAACAGCACTCGGATGAATTCTCAATTCTCAACGATAAGATACACGTTTAACGACTTATGTTTCACTGTTTGGCAATATTTTCAGATCTGCAACTTTTCCTGGAGAAATTAGGTACAGTCATATCCACATGGGAGGAAGATAACCTGGAAATACTGGACGCTAGATCTGATCAGGCTGTAGTGTACTTTCTCTGGAAGGTATTCGACTTTGACGGAAATCTTATTGAAGTGGCGAAGTGAGTATCCTGTCCTAATAAAATCAATGAAAGAAAATCATATTTTTCATAAAGTTTCTCGGAGTTTTTTCAGTGAACTCGTTTAGCCAAATCAGAAACTATTATTTAAGGTGAACATGCTTCTGCAGATCTGGTATTTGTCGTTCTAACATTCATTCTAATCCTACGGCAAGCGAGTGTAGACAGGGTATAACAATCCTTCACCTATATCTCTCGAACGGAAAAAGAAAATGGCTAGAACGCATGATTTTACTTCAGTTAACGCTGATGAACGGTTGCGTTCTGGAAATCACACAGGCAAGTACGGGTCAGCTTCATAGCAAAATACGAGCGTAGCGTGCAAGATCTATGGCGTTACTTTTCGTAACTTGTGTCTGATTCCGCTTAACGCGGGGCTAGGGGCCGTATGAACCCATGTGCTTCAAGATCCTCATGGAACTCATATGAACAGTAACAATCAAAGCATGACTGAGATACATCATTCTCTAGATGACGACTTTACAACGAATATCATGGATTAAGAATACTGATCAGAGATACGGATTTGATATTTTTGAAACATCATGGTGTCTTGCCGCCATCATTGAAAACTGTTGACCGCTTCTCTCTTGCAGGAAACTAGCCTGTGTTTATGTATATTATGATTGTCTTTTTGAATTTGGTGCTATTACTGTTATATGGAATATGGAATAGGTTTTTGGATTATGGACGCGGGTATTCTTTAATGGACGACGATTTAATTATGAATGACGGACCAGACGATTGTAATTATGGCCGTTTCTTCGATTTTGTTTTTGATTTTTTCATCGAATGGATAATATTGTGAATTGAAACTCCAAGAGAGGAATCTTCTACGCAGGGAGCAGCTCAGATGTGCTTTTCGTGTCCAAAACTGGCATAGGTTGCGCCTGCGTCCAAGAATGAATACGAAAACTCCTCGGCTCTAAGCGCCAGTCATTCATGATATATTCAATTTGAACCATACTACTTTGAAGACGTCAGAAACACCAAGCAATCAAGTGACAAATATACTGATTATCAAAAATTTTGCAATCAGAAATGGCCACAAAGGTTTCCGCCCAATCAGATAAACCGGCAGTCATTACTTGCATCTTGATGTATCGATGATGTATACCAAGCATCATACTGAACATTTGAACAGTACCAAAGGATATATAGATCATCAATGATTTACATAAATTAAAAATGGCTGCCAAGGTTTCCATCGAATCAGAGAAAACGTTTCTGTGTTTCATTCGTCTCTTGATGTATTGATGATGTATACAAAGTTTTACATCATACACGTGAACAGTACCAGAGGTATAAATTTTCCATAAATTAAGGTTTTCACCTAATCAGAGACCCTGGTTGTCATTTGTTGTAAGTTTCTTGATTTATCGTTGAGTTATAATTTCATATGAAGCACTAAAATGGTATCAGATATAGATCATTAATGATTTTGCATCAATTAAAATGGTCGCCAAGATTCCCGCTCAATCAGAGAAACCAATTCTGTCATTCATCGTAAGTCTCTTGATGCTGATGCATCGATGATGTATACCAAATTTTACGTCGAGCACGTGAACGGTATCAGAGATAGAGATCATTATTGATTTTGTATAAATTAAAAATGGCCGCCTATCCTTCCCACCACTCTAATGTGGTTATTTATTGCAAGTCTCTTGATACATCGATGCTGTATACCAAGTTTCGCATAGAACACTTATATGATATCAGAGATATACATAATTAAAGATTTAGCATAGTTTCGGATAGAACACTTCAATGGTATCAGAGAAATACATCATTAAAGAATCTGCATAAATTAAAGATGGCCGCCAAGGATTCCAACCAATCAGGGAAACTCGTTTGATCATTCTGTTAAAGTTTCTTGATGTATGGATGATCTATACCAAATTTCACACTGAACAGCGAAATGGTTTCTGAGATACAGAAGATTAATGGTATAAGGATAGCCGCCACAGTTTCCACCCAATCGGCTCCAGATTCAATAGGGTTCCTACTTACTTGGGTAAGTCGTTCTAAAGATATCTTGGTAACGACAAAGCTGTGACGGACAGACGGACGGACGGACGTACATGACGACGACAATAGCCTTCGGCCAAATTTTGCCCGAGGGATAAATTACAAGCGTCTGGTCTGTCATTCATAATTCAGCCGTCGTCCATTAAAGAATATCAGCGTCCATAATCCAAAGACCTATTCCATATAACAGTATTAGCACCAAATTCAAAAAGACAATCATAGTATACATAAACATAGACTAGTTTCCTTCAAGAGAGAAGCGGTCAACAGTTTCCAATGTTGCCGGCAAGACATCATGATGTTCCAAAAATATCAAATCCGTATCGCTGATCAGCATTCTTATTCCATAACATTCGTTGTAAAGTCGTCATCTAGAGAATGATGTTTCTGTCACGCTTTTATTGTGTCTGTTCATATGACCACCATGAGGATTTTGAAGTACATGGGTTCATATGACCCCTAGCCCCGGGTTAAGCGGAATTAGAAACAAGTTACGAAACGTAACGCCATAGATCTTGCACGCTACGCTCGTATTTTGCTATCAGCATGCGATATGTATCGCCAAATTTGAGAAACTTTGAGTGGAGGCGCTTGGTCGTATAGCCCTGTTTTATGAGTTTCTGCAACAATGTTTTGTGGCGTTGATTAAAATCGTCACATTTAACACAGAATCTAGCATATGCAGCTAGGCGAGATATGTATACGCCATATATGCAGGTCTCACCGGAATATTGCTGTCCAGAAAGGATAGTTTACGATGTCGAAATTGTAATCATCTCTTGTCATCAAGTCGACGAGAGAGAACGCCCGTTTCATTTTTATAGAGATATAGGTCTAAGTATGATGTGCCTGTAGGGCTATCTGTAGTTTCCTTCAACTCCAGTGAAGGTGGATATATATCTTTCATTGCGTCATTTATATAGCGATTATCCATCGCGAGAAGATCTTCTTTGTAGCGTTTGGTGAAAGAAGGAACGGGCTTCGAATGGATCGGTTTTTGAAAGCGTCTCCATATAGTCATATTTATAAGAGAACAAATATAGGTCAGTCAACAGGGGTGCCCCATCAGTTCCCAGTGGAATACCTATATGCTGTTGATATATTGTGTTGCCAAATTTCACATAGATATTTTTAATCAGAAATTCATGCAACTCAATAAACAAAGAAACAGCCCATGAATGATATCTCTTGTGTGTAGTAGAGCTAAAGAATGCTCTATGGCTTCCGACCTTAATATATCTACGATCAGTTTTCTTGAACACAGATACTAGTAATGAACTTAGACGGTCAATAAGGTCCCGATGACGGATTGTAGTATAGCCAGTCGATAAATCTTCCGTAAGACATTTTGAGTTTTTCAATATCCACATACATTCAACGCCAGAGTTTTTAGAAATAATGGCTTTCACCTCCTGAAGGGCCCTCGTCAACAGGGTTGAAAGAAGCTTGGTGGTGCAACTTCTAGAGCCAGCTATGAATCTATCTTTGTGTGGTGATTTTTGCATTTTGGGAGTCCAGTATACTTTTGGTATGTCTTTATGACTGGTTGGAAGACACATACCTGTTTCCCTGAGAAACGTTTTGTAAAATGCAGTTTGGGAGTAAGTAGACGTATTTGATGATGATATATTTACACTCAATTCTTTAACCAGCACCTGGTAATAGTAATATTTACGTATGAATATTATATTATTTGGAGCTTTGTCTGCTGGGCGAATTGAGGTTTCTCAGTACTCGTTTTGCTTGGGGAAGGGCACTTCTATCAATACGGTGGATTGTTTCAACGACCTTGCTCTTGGTGAGGTCCAGCCAATCCGCGAGTACTGTAGGTTCAACTTTTTGTCGCCTACACCAATCAACAACGTACTGCTCCAATGCAGACAGGACTATCCTCTGTTCGGCCTTCAGATTTATTCTTCTCGGCTCTCTATATTTAGGTCCCTTCATCAGGAGAAATGTTAGGTCCTTATCACTCACTACATTAAGGTTACCAGTCACAATATGTTTGCATGGTGTATAGATAAAGTTCGGCGATTCACAATCACAACTATAGACTCCCAACTTGTATAGCTCCAGCTCCAGTTTTCAAACTCCTTGGCAGCATTAGAGTAATTGAATATTTTGGTGGCTATAGATTTAGTATACTATATGAAATGCAAGGAGGTTCTATGAACTTAAAATAGTTTGGTACAGCGTTGCGTACCTCTGAATCATTCAGGGTTCGGGGTAAATTAATAATGTCCAGTCCTTTATCTAACATTTGTCTAAGTAGTTGAGTTTCAAGAAAAGCCGATCTCGGGATGTTTCGATTATGTTCACTAGACGATACAACCGAAAATACGCTATATTTTGACACACATTAGTCATTTTGAGTGGTATTATATTTCCTGAAGACGCAGATTTTTGTATATCTCTGGCTATATGATGTAAAGCTCTCGCAGGTAACGCATACAGAACTGCACGTAAGCTATGTATACTATTGGGTGCGTTAATTAAACCGACTAAGTAATTAAGGTGATATGATCGTGAGTCATCGCCCTATTCAACTTTTTCCAAACATGGCTGCGATGTCTCCGTTTATGGGGCTTAAATAGCTGGGTAATATTGGATATATTTGAACGGCGATTTGTAACATTGTCGAACCCACTGACATTATCATTACACCGTACGGAAAAACTGACCGAAGTTCTGGCATCCAGAATAGTTCCCGCTCTCGGATTTTTCTCTCAAACCCAAAGGGGGAATCCTTGGTAGATGGATAGACGACGTCTATGATCAGAATACTAAAGTTATCCCAACATGCATATGGTCGGGTCCAGAAAAATGCTTACCTATAAGCAATTGCTTTTTCCTAACGGATTTTCAGTGACCATTCATCCTAAGGTGGAGTATTTTACCCACTTTTCAGCGGTCCAAGAGTGAGTAACATTCCTATTATGGCCGTTTTGCGAAATAAATCTATTTTGCGGGAAAACTGAAAATCTTTATCTGAATTGACCTTGCCTATAAAATTCAGTCATCATTTAGTCAACTGACCAAATTTCTGACAGTTCTCAGAAAATTTTGTTTGAGAAAACGTGATCTACATTAGACACATTGTTTCAGGATAATGATTCAAGTCAACAACGAGACGTGGTAGAATTCTAGAGGAGAATTGATGTGACTAATAAATTGTGGTTTAGACAATTATCTTTGATTTCTAGAATTTGAAATCTTTCGACAGAATTTGATAGGATAAAGTATGATAAATTTTCTTGGATTTTCGTTCTTTCTTTCTTTTTAGAGTGTGTTCGATCTGGTGACTTCGACATATAGCTTTTTGACACAAAATGATACTCTCAGGAAATGAAGGCACGCATAAGTTGCATTTGTCTGTGTATTTGTTTCTCTCTAGCAAAACGAGCACGATCTTTCGCGCACAAATAAGGCTGAGTGAGTGAATAAATATGATTTAAAGTCGCTTTCAACACTCGTCGCTATATATATAGCTGAAATATTACTGAACGCGACGTTAACCCTTTATCCTCTCTCTCCTTTTTCAGTGATATCACGATGTTTAACTCCTATTCCTTTTCACACCCGAACACAAATAAGGTGTTATCCACACTTTCGTGGAGCAAGTCCGGTTGAGCCACTCGAAAAATAATAGTAGTTGCTGTAATATTAAATTGGATAAGTCGACTGGCAGCGTTGGGTACTCGCCCACACGTCCAGTGTACCTGCATGGCAGACTATTGGCTAATGTGTTACCTTCTTAGTCTTTGTTAAGTAATCTTTACCATATCGAGAAGAAAATTCCTATACATCGTGCCTATCAAAACGGAAGTGTTATTTCTTCATATGTTTGTGCATGGCTATCGTTCCAAAATAGCGGAAGAAACTGCAAATTCTGTGTAATATATCTTTATCTATTTATTCTATGCTCAATATATAATTTCTTGAATTATATATGCAGATTGAGGTTGGCTTTTCAAAATGTTCCGCATGCTCTACATATCTTATAAAGATATACTGTCAGACGTGTATGATACATTCACTATATTGATAGACCAGTTCACTGCGGGGAGACATAACTATGAGAAACGGAGAGAGAGAATTAAGATTTAACGTCGCGTTCAGCAATATTTCAGCTATATAGCGACGATATGAGAAAGGTAGATGTACATGTACAGTATGTTGGCAAGACCACCCAAAGACTCCATCTTAGGGTGAACGGTCACAGAAAATCCGTTAGGAAAAAGCAATTGCTTATAGGTAGACATTTTTCTGAAACCGACCATGGCTGGGATAACTTTAGTATTCAGATAATAGACGTCGTCTATCCATCTACTAAGGATTCCCCCTTTGGATTTGAGAGAAAAATCCGAGAGCGGGAATTATTCTGGATGCTAGAACTTGGGTCAGTGTTTCCGTTTGGTTTAAATGATAATGTCAGTGAGTTCGGCAATGCTACAAACCGCCGCTCAAATATATCCAACATTACACAACTATTTAAACCCCATCAACGGAGACAACGCAGCCATGGTTGGCGAAAGTTTAATAGTTCGATGATTCACGATCATATCACTTTAAATTACTTAGTGGGCTTAACTAACGCACCCAATAGTGTACGTAGCGTACGTACAGTTCTGTATGCGTTACCTCTGAGAGCTTTAAATCAAATAGCCAGAGATATACAACAATCTGCGTCTTCAGGAAATATAATACCATCAAAAATCAGTAAAGTATGTCAAGATATAGCGTATTTTCGGTTGTATCGTCCAGTGAACATAATCGAAACATCTCAAGATCGGCTTTTTTTGAAACTCAACTACTTAGATAAAGGACTGGACATCATTAATTTACCTCGAATCCTGAATGATCCAGACGTACGCAACGCTGTACCAAAACGCTGTACCAAACTATTTCAAGTTCACAGAACCTCCTTGCATTTGATATAAGTATACTAAATCTATAGCCACCAAAATATTCAATTACTCCAATGCTGTCAAGGAGTTTGACTGGAACTTATACACGTCATAAGGCTATAGTTGTGATTGTGAATTGTCGAACTTTATCTATACACCATGCAAACATTGTCTAGGGGCCGTATGAACCCATGCACTTCAAGATCCTCATGGAGCTCATATGAACAGTAACAATCAAAGCATGACTGAGATACATCATTCTCTAGATGACGACTTTACAACGAATATCATGGATTAAGAATACTGATCAGAGATACGGATTTGATATTTTTGAAACATCATGGTGTCTTGCCGGCATCATTGAAAACTGTTGACCGCTTCTCTCTTGCAGGAAACTAGCCTGTGTTTATGTATATTATGATTGTCTTTTTGAATTTGGTGCTAATACTGTTATATGGAATATGGAATAGGTTTTTGGGTTATGGACGTGGGTATTCTTTAATGGACGACGATTTAATTATGAATGACGGACTAGACGATTGTAATTATGGCCGTTTCTTCGATTTTGTTTTTGATTTTTTCATCGAATGGATAATATTGTGAATTGAAACTCCAAGAGAGGAATCTTCTACGCAGGGAGCAGCTCAGATGTGCTTTTCGTGTCCAAAACTGGCATATATTGCGCCTGCGTCCAAGAATGAATACGAAAACTCCTCGGCTCTAAGCGGCAGTCATTCATGATATATTCAATTTGAACCATACTACTTTGAAGACGTCAGAAACACCAAGCAATCAAGTGACAAATATACTGATTATCAAAAATTTTGCAATCAGAAATGGCCACAAAGGTTTCCGTCCAATCAGATAAACCGGCAGTCATTACTTGCCTCTTGATGTATCGATGATGTATACCAAGCATCATACTGACCACTTGAACAGTACCAAAGGATATATAGATCATCAATGATTTTACATAAATTAAAAATGGCTGCCAAGGTTTCCATCGAATCAGAGAAAACGGTTCTGTGTTTCATTCGTCTCTTGATGTATTGATGATGTATACAAAGTTTTACATCATACACGTGAACAGTACCAGAGGTATAGATTTTCCATAAATTAAGGTTTTCACCTAATCAGAGACCCTGGTTGTCATTTGTTGTAAGTTTCTTGATTTATTGTTGAGTTATAATTTCATATGAAACACTAAAATGGTATCAGATATAGATCATTAATGATTTTGCATCAATTAAAATGGCCGCCAAGATTCCCGCTCAATCAGAGAAACCAATTCTGTCATTCATCGTAAGTCTCTTGATGCTGATGCATCGATGATGTATACCAAATTTTACGTCGAGCACGTGAACGGTATCAGAGATAGAGATCATTATTGATTTTGTATAAATTAAAAATGGCCGCCTATCCTTCCCACCACTTTAATGTGGTTATTTATTGCAAGTCTCTTGATACATTGATGCTGTATACCAAGTTTCGCATAGAACACTTATATGATATCAGAGATATACATAATTAAAGATTTAGCATAGTTTCGGATAGAACACTTCAATGGTATCAGAGAAATACACCATTAAAGATTCTGCATAAATTAAAGATGGCCGCCAAGGATTCCAACCAATCAGGGAAACTCGTTTGATCATTCTGTTAAAGTTTCTTGATGTATGGATGATCTATACCAAGTTTCACACTGAACAGCGAAATGGTTTCTGAGATACAGAAGATTAATGGTATCGCTTAAATTAAGGATAGCCGCCACAGTTTCCACCCAATCGGCTCCAGATTCAATAGGGTTCCTACTTACTTGGGTAAGTCGTTCTAAAGATATCTTGGTAACGAGAAAGCTGTGACGGACAGACGGATGGACGGACGTACATGACGACGACAATAGCCTTCGGCCAAATTTTGCCCGAGGGATAAATTACAAGCGTCTGGTCTGTTATTCATAATTTCATAATTCAGCCGTCGTCCATTAAAGAATATCAGCGTCCATAATCCAAAGACCTATTCCATATAACAGTATTAGCACCAAATTCAAAAAGACAATCATAGTATACATAAACATAGACTAGTTTCCTTCAAGAGAGAAGCGGTCAACAGTTTCCAATGTTGCCGGCAAGACATCATGATGTTCAAAATATCAAATCCGTATCGCTGATCAGCATTCTTATTCCATAACATTCGTTGTAAAGTCGTCATTTAGAATGATGTTTCTGTCACGCTTTTATTGTCTGTACATATGACCACCATGAGGACCTTGAAGTACCTGGGTTCCATGACCCCCTAGCCCCGGAGTTAAGCGGAATTAGAAACAAGTTACGAAACGTAACGCCATAGATCTTGCACGCCACACTCGTATTTTGCTATCAGCGTGCGATATGTATCGCCAAATTTGAGAAACTTTGAGTGGAGGCGCTTGGTCGTATAGCCCTGTTTTATGAGTTTCTGCAACAATGTTTTGTGGCGTTGATTAAAATCGTCACATTTAACACAGAATCTAGCATATGCAGCTAGGCGAGATATGTATACGCCATATATGCAGGTCTCACCGGAATATTGCTGTCCAGAAAAGGATAGTTTACGATGTCGAAATTGTAATCATCTCTTGTCATCAAGTCGACGAGAGAGAACGCCCGTTTCATTTTTATAGAGATATAGGTCTAAGTATGATGTGCCTGTAGGGCTATCTGTAGTTTCCTTCAACTCCAGTGAAGGTGGATATATATCTTTCATTGCGTCATTTATATAGCGATTATCCATCGCGAGAAGATCTTCTTTGTAGCGTTTGGTGAAAGAAGGAACGGGCTTCGAATGGATCGGTTTTTGAAAGCGTCTCCATATAGTCATATTTATAAGAGAACAAATATAGGTCAGTCAACAGGGGTGCCCCATCAGTTCCCAGTGGAATACCTATATGCTGTTGATATATTGTGTTGCCAAATTTCACATAGATATTTTTAATCAGAAATTCATGCAACTCAATAAACAAAGAAACAGCCCATGAATGATATCTCTTGTGTGTAGTAGAGCTAAAGAATGCTCTATGGCTTCCGACCTTAATATATCTACGATCAGTTTTCTTGAACACAGATACTAGTAATGAACTTAGACGGTCAATAAGGTCCCGATGACGGATTGTAGTATAGCCAGTCGATAAATCTTCCGTAAGACATTTTGAGTTTTTCAATATCCACATACATTCAACGCCAGAGTTTTTAGAAATAGTGGCTTTCACCTCCTGAAGGGCCCTCGTCAACAGGGTTGAAAGAAGCTTGGTGGTGCAACTTCTAGAACCAGCTATGAATCTATCTTTGTGTGATGATTTTTGCATTTTGGGAGTCCAGTATACTTTTGGTATGTCTTTATGACTGGTTGGAAGACACATACCTGTTTCCCTGAGAAACGTTTTGTAAAATGCAGTTTGGGAGTAAGTAGACGTATTTGATGATGATATATTTACACTCAATTCTTTAACCAGCACCTGGTAATAGTAATATTTACGTATGAATATTATATTATTTGGAGCTTTGTCTGCTGGGCGAATTGAGGTTTCTCAGTACTCGTTTTGCTTGGGGAAGGGCACTTCTAGCAATACGGTGGATTGTTTCAACGACCTTGCTCTTGGTGAGGTCCAGCCAATCAGCGAGTACTGTAGGTTCAACTTTTTGTCGCCTACACCAATCAACAACGTACTGCTCCAATGCAGACAGGACTATCCTCTGTTCGGCCTTCAGATTTATTCTTCTCGGCTCTCTATATTTAGGTCCCTTCATCAGGAGAAATGTTAGGTCCTTATCACTCACTACATTAAGGTTACCAGTCACAATATGTTTGCATGGTGTATAGATAAAGTTCGGCGATTCACAATCACAACTATAGACTCCCAACTTGTATAGCTCCAGCTCCAGTTTTCAAACTCCTTGGCAGCATTAGAGTAATTGAATATTTTGGTGGCTATAGATTTAGTATACTATATGAAATGCAAGGAGGTTCTATGAACTTAAAATAGTTTGGTACAGCGTTGCGTACCTCTGAATCATTCAGGGTTCGGGGTAAATTAATAATGTCCAGTCCTTTATCTAACATTTGTCTAAGTAGTTGAGTTTCAAGAAAAGCCGATCTCGGGATGTTTCGATTATGTTCACTAGACGATACAACCGAAAATACGCTATATTTTGACACACATTAGTCATTTTGAGTGGTATTATATTTCCTGAAGACGCAGATTTTTGTATATCTCTGGCTATATGATGTAAAGCTCTCGCAGGTAACGCATACAGAACTGCACGTAAGCTATGTATACTATTGGGTGCGTTAATTAAACCGACTAAGTAATTAAGGTGATATGATCGTGAGTCATCGCCCTATTCAACTTTTTCCAAACATGGCTGCGATGTCTCCGTTTATGGGGCTTAAATAGCTGGGTAATATTGGATATATTTGAACGGCGATTTGTAACATTGTCGAACACACTGAAGTTATCATTACACCGTACGGAAAAACTGACCGAAGTTCTGGCATCCAGAATAGTTCCCGCTCTCGGATTTTTCTCTCAAATCCAAAGGGGGAATCCTTGGTAGATGGATAGACGACGTCTATGATCAGAATACTAAAGTTATCCCAACATGCATATGGTCGGGTCCAGAAAAATGCTTACCTATAAGCAATTGCTTTTTCCTAACGGATTTTCAGTGACCATTCATCCTAAGGTGGAGTATTTTACCCACTTTTCAGCGGTCCAAGAGTGAGTAACATTCCTATTATGGCCGTTTTGCGAAATAAATCTATTTTGCGGGAAAACTGAAAATCTTTTATCTGAATTGACCTTGCGTATAAAATTCAGTCATCATTTAGTCAACTGACCAAATTTCTGACAGTTCTCAGAAAATTTGGTTTGAGAAAACGTGATCTACATTAGACACATTGTTTCAGGATAATGATTCAAGTCAACAACGAGACGTGGTAGAATTCTAGAGGAGAATTGACGTGACTAATAAATTGTGGTTTAGGCAATTATCTTTGATTTCTAGAATTTGAAATCTTTCGACAGAATTTGATAGCATAAAATATGATAAATTTTCTTGGATTTTCGTTCTTTCTTTCTTTTTAGAGTGTGTTCGATCTGGTGACTTCGACATATAGCTTTTTGACACAAAATGATACTCTCAGGAAATGAAGGCACGCATAAGTTGCATTTGTCTGTGTATTTGTTTCTCTCTAGCAAAACGAGCACGATCTTTCGCGCACAAATAAGGGTGAGTGAGTCAGTAAATATGATTTAAATTCGCTTTCAACACTCTCGTCGCTATATATATAGCTGAAATATTACTGAACGCGACGTTAACCCTTTATTTTCTCTCTCTCTCCTTTTTCAGTGATATCACGATGTTTAACTCCTATTCCTTTTCACACCCGAACACAAATAAGGTGTTATCCACACTTTCGTGGAGCAAGTCAGGTTGAGCCACTCGTAAAATATTAGTAGTTGCTGTAATATTAAATTGGATAAGTCGACTGGCAGCGTTGGGTACTCGCCCACACGTCCAGTGTGCCTGCATAGCAGACTATTGGCTAATGTGTTACCTTCTTCGGCACCGTTTCCAATTATCGTTCGCGAATGAATCGTTTATTTCGTCAAATTTTCTCGAAGTCGCGATTTTCCAAGGCGCGAGGGAATGGTTTTTTTTCTTCAAAATAAACGATTCATTCGCGATCGCTGTTCGAATGGGTTTTTTTTCTGTTGGCAATCGTTTATCAATCGAGAAAATTCTCGCGAATAAAAAGCGATATCGCGATTCAATCGCTTTTTAATCGAGAAAATATAAACGATTGAAAAAAAAACGATTGAGGATTATAGCCGAAAGTAGTACGCCATTGGTTCAGCCTGACTGACCCGCATACACGTTCGAGTTTCTAACACTTCAGTCAGACTATATAAAGTTCGATCATTTTTGCTTCTTCCTTTTTCATTCTTTGCCTAGTGTAAAACTATAGCGTGTTTCTGTACAGTTGGCGGTTATATAGATACGATGGGGATATATAAAAATATCTATATATATACATAGGAATAATGGTTATGCATATAATTATAACTTCATATTTACATATATTTTGTACGAGACACAGGCCCGGATATGGTCAGATTGGGTCATTTGCACTTGCAATTTCGTCTATTATTTTGGGTATTTCTGTGTTTTAAAGCTGGTATTATTCCAGATTTCTTGTGTAGTATTTTTCGTGAAAGTTTGTGGCATCTGTGCGGGCTGAAATTTTGAGTTGATTCATCAGATTTTCGCTGTACGCGTGGTTTTTTGTCCTACGATCAGCATTTTCCTTGTGCAGATAGATGGCGCTGTATTGAATATAACATTGTCATACGGGGCTTTTGAGTCTTCGCAAGCACTTAATTATTAATATATAGCGCGGGCTATTTGTAAAAATTTTCACAACTGGTTAACCCAGTAAGAGATGAAATTATATAATATTCAGTTGGTTTTTGGCTTGAGCTTCCCTTTGGAATCATTCATAGTTCATTTATCAAAATATAAAATTAAAATAAAAAGTCTTGTACATATGCGAATCCAACCGTTATATGCGATTCAATCAAAAAGATATGTATTTGATATAAATATGAAATCACTGCCGCGAATATTCTTATAATAAATAAAATTAACTTGATGGTGATTTTTTGAACTTATTCACATCTCAATAGTTTAAAAACTGTACCAAAACATGAATGGATACCCTTTCCTAATGTATGTTTTACTATAACAAAATATACATATTTAATTACACTATTTTTCACCTTAATTAGCCTAGAAATTCTCGGCTGGAGGGCTAAGCTGTTCTGGGTTATCGCCATGCGCCCATTCACACCTCTATCAATTAAGCCTGTGCCGTAATCATTCTGATAATGCAATCAACAAACTCAAATCCACTTATGACCTGTACCCGGTATTTACAAAACAAGATATTGTGACTATCATCCTGTATCATTAATACATTGTCGACTCACACGATTATTGAAGAAACATGTAATTTTGTCAATACGCTTCGCCAGAGTAAATTTGAGCGCGAACGTCACAGGAAGCATGGTACAGGAATATGAAAAGATATTTCCAGCATACGCCCTACTTCGGCTTTTAGGAGACTATAGATCGTGAATCATATATATTATTCGGTTATCTTACGCATTTATACAGTATAGTATAGTAATATAGGTTTTTCCATCGACAAATCCGCAATCAACATTACATGTAGTTCCCAGTTCGCGGATAGAGCGGCGTACGACGGCAACACGGCCTATGTGTCAAATATCACTCCGCCTCACGATTCTCTCGCGCCTTGTAAAAAACCGATTCTCTCGCGATTGAAGATTCGCGACCAAGAACGGATCGCGCATGGGTAAACGATTCAAAAACGATATCGCGAGAGAATGGTTTTTTCCAGAAAAGGTTCAATCGTTTTTTCTCATTTTTTTTTCTCGATATCCTCGCGACTGATTCGCGATTGATCGTTTTTCAATCGAGAAAATTGAAGAAAAATCGCGACTGAAGAAAAAACGATTAATGGAAACGATAGTCTTTGTTAAGTAATCTTTACCATATCGAGAAGAAAATTCCTATACATCGTGCCTATCAAAACGGAAGTGTTATTTCTTCATATGTTTGTGCATGGCTATCGTTCCAAAATAGCGGAAGAAACTGCAAATTCTGTGTAATATATCTTAATCTATTTATTCTATGCTCAATATATAATTTCTTGAAGTATATATGCAGATTGAGGTTGGCTTTTCAAAATGTTCCGCATGCTCTGCAAATCTTATAAAGATATACTGTCAGACGTGTATGATACATTCACTATATTGATAGACCAGTTCACTGCGGGGAGACATAAATATGAGAAACGGAGAGAGAGAGAGAATTAAGGTTTAACGTCGCGTTCAGCAATATTTCAGCTATATAGCGACGATATGAGAAAGGTAGATGTACATGTACAGTATGTTGGCAAGACCACCCAAAGACTCCATCTTAGGGTGAACGGTCACAGAAAATCCGTTAGGAAAAAGCAATTGCTTATAGGTAGACATTTTTCTGGACCCGACCATGGCTGGGATAACTTTAGTATTCAGATAATAGACGTCGTCTATCCATCTACTAAGGATTCCCCCTTTGGATTTGAGAGAGCGGGAATTATTCTGGATGCTAGAACTTGGGTCAGTGTTTCCGTTTGGTTTAAATGATAATGCCAGTGGGTTCGGCAATGCTACAAACCGCCGCTCAAATATATCCAACATTACACAACTATTTAAACCCCATCAACGGAGACAACGCAGCCATGGTTGGCGAAAGTTTAATAGTTCGATGATTCACGATCATATCACTTTAAATTACTTAGTGGGTTTAACTAACGCACCCAATAGTATACATAGCGTACGTACAGTTCTGTATGCGTTACCTCTGAGAGCTTTAAATCAAATAGCCAGAGATATACAACAATCTGCGTCTTCAGGAAATATAATACCATCAAAAATCAGTAAAGTATGTCAAGATATAGCGTATTTTCGGTTGTATCGTCCAGTGAACATAATCGAAACATCTCAAGATCGGCTTTTCTTGAAACTCAACTACTTAGATAAAGGACTGGACATCATTAATTTACCTCGAATCCTGAATGATCCAGAGGTACGCAACGCTGTACCAAACTATTTCAAGTTCACAGAACCTCCTTGCATTTCATATAAGTATACTAAATCTATAGCCACCAAAATATTCAATTACTCCAATGCTGTCAAGGAGTTTGACTGGAACTTATACACGTCAGGAGGCTATAGTTGTGATTGTGAATTGTCGAACTTTATCTATACACCATGCAAACATATTGTGACTGGTGACCTTGATGTGGTGAGTGATAAGGATCTGAAATTACTCCTGATGAAAGGACCTAAATATAGAGAGCCAAGAAGAATAAATATGAAGGCCGACCAGAAGATAGTCCTGTCTGCATTAGAACAGTACGTTATTGATTGGTCTAGGCGACAAAAAGTTGAACCTACAGTACTCGCTGATTGGCTGGACCTCACCAAGAGCAAGGTCGTTGAAACAATCCGCCATATTGACAGAAGTACTCTTCCCCAAGTAAAACAAGTACTGAGAAACCTCAATTCACAAGAAGTTCTAGCAAATCTCCAGAGTAAATTCGTCATAGTCCCAGCAGACAAAGCTCCGAATAATATAATATTCATATGTAAATATTGCTATTACCAGGTGCTGGTTAA
This sequence comes from Hanleya hanleyi, assembly GCA_036873755.1. Classification (NCBI taxonomy): domain Eukaryota; kingdom Metazoa; phylum Mollusca; class Polyplacophora; order Lepidopleurida; family Hanleyidae; genus Hanleya; species Hanleya hanleyi. The sequence continues at coordinate 27,862 of JAVTVY010000819.1, forward strand.
AGAATTGAGTGTAGACATATCTTCATCAAATACGTCTACTTACTCCCAAACTGCATTTAATCTGGAAGATTTATTTAACAATCACAAAAAGTTTCTCAGGAAAGAGGTATTTGTCTTCCAACCAATCATAACGACATACCAAAAATATACTGGACTTCCAAAATGCATAAATCACCATACAAAGCTAGATTCATAGCTGGTTCTAGAAGCTGCACCACCAAGCTTCTTTCAACCCTATTGACGAGGGCCCTTCAGGAGATAAAAGCATTTTGGGAAAGGTATTGCGCCACTATTTCTAAGAACTCTGGCGTTGAATGTATGTGGATATTGAAAAACTCAAAATGTCTTACGGAAGAACTTGATGCTAAAGGTCACATACCGTACAGACATGTATCCACATGGGATTTCTCGACTCTCTATACTACAATCCCTCATCAGGACCTTATTGACCGTATAAGTTCATTAATAGTATCTGTGTTCAAGAAAACTGATCGTAGATATATTAATGTCGGAAGCCATAAAGCATTCTTTAGCTCGACTACATACAGGATATATCATTCATGGGATGTTTCCTTGTTTATAGAGTTGCTTGAATTTCTCATTAAAAATATCTATGTGAAATTTGGCAACACAATATATCAGCAGCATATAGGTATTCCAATGGGTACTAATTGTGCACCCCTGTTGGCTGACCTGTATCTGTTCTCTTATGAATATGACTATATGCAGGCGCTTTCAAAAACCGATCCATTCAAAGCCCGTTCCTTCTCATTCACCAAACGCTATATAGACGATCTTCTCGCTGTGGATAATCGCTATATAAATGATGCAGTGAAGGATATATATCCACCTTCACTGGATTTGAAGAAAACTACAGATAGCCCTACAGGCACATCTTATTTAGATCTCTATCTCTATAAAAATGAAGCGGGCATTCTCCCTTGTCGACTTTATGACAAAAGAGATGATTACAATTTCGACATCGTAAACTATCCCTTTCTGGATAGTAATATTCCAGTGGGACCTGCATATGGCGTATACATATCTCGCTTAGTAGCATTTGCTAGATCCTGTGTTAGATGTGATGATTCTAATCAACGTCACAAAACATTGTTGCAGAAACTAAAAAAACAGGGCTGTTCCACCAAGCGCCTTCACTCAAAGTTTCTCAAAATTGGCGATACATATCGCATGCTGATAGCAAAATACGAACGTAGCGTGCAAGATCTATGGCGCTACGTTTCGTAACTTGTGTCTAATTCCGCTTAACCCGGGGCTAGGGGCCGTGTGAACCCATGTACTTCAAGATCCTCATAATACTCATATGAACAGTCACAATCAAAGCGTGACTGAGATACATCATTCTTTAGGTGACGACCTTACAACGAATATTATGGATTAAGAATACTGATCAGCGATACGGCATCATTGAAAACTGTTGACCGTTTCTCTCTTGCAGGAAACAAGCCTATGTTTATGTATACTATGATTGTCTTTTTGAATTTGGTGCTAATACTGTTATATGGAATATGGAATAGGTCTTCCATAATAGGTCCCTTATATGTGTTGTAATTTTTTCCTGTATATGGCGAGATTCTGCTGGTGGACGTTTCGTCCCCGAGGCCCGCCCCTTGTACAGACCTTTTGGTCTTTGATATATGTTGGCATTTTGTGGGAAGTTGATGCTGGGTCGACATCGGGCCTTACAGGCTAGTCTTTTGTGTTAAATGCCGTCATTTACATCTGACGACGATACAGCTCACCAATCTCCAATGTACGAGTTGTCACAGCGAAACAGCTCACCAATTACCAGTATACGAGTTGTCAGAGCATTTCCATCATAGCTCTCTAGATTTGTATCTAATACCGCTTATGCCGGTGCTAGGGGCCGTGTGGTCATATCATCCAAGTTGCCACATGAACAGGTACAATAAAAGCGTGCCTGAGATACAACACATATCAGGAATCGTTAGATTCTTGGTATGTGCTTTAGAATAGGTTAACCAGAAGACTATTCTGTGAAGTCATGTGACGCAGTCAGTATGTCGGCACCTCTTCCCACTTCCCTTATATGTGTTGTAATTTGGATTATGGACGCGGATATTCTCTAATGGACGACGGTTGGATTATGAATGACGGACTAGACGCTTGTAATACATACTACAGCTTTTTAATTTCTTCGTTACAGGGATGCGCAGATTTTCAAATGCGTCGATGGACAATTGAAAATCTATCTGGATATTTGGACACCGAATGAGCTCAGCGACCACGTGGTGTAACCTCTGGCATGAAAAACAGAACACCCTACCGGAATCTCAGCATATGTCAGTGTTATCTGCAAAACTAAGGATTTGCTTTACTACAATAATTTCCCTATCATTAGCTCATAAGTACAGAGACTGCTGTATCCCTTTTTATGTGTCCTCAGACTTTTCTTTTCCACTTCGACTGTCAACCACCTCGTTAGGATATAATACCTCAAATATCAACATAATTTTCGCCCGCACGGCACACCGCCCGATGTAACAGAATACTTTATTACCCGTGAGCCATTGCTAGGCGATATTTTCGTTACTTAATTTGTTCCCAATATCACTAGCTCTTCGACTGAGAATCGACAACTTCTTTAACCCTATCTGGCCTGGGATTTTTGGGACCTGTCCAGGTGGGAGACGTGTCCCGGTCGAGGGGTGCATTTCGGTCCGCCTAATTGTTTTAAATACCCCTGGAGCTAGGGGCTGAAACTTACCATACAATACCCTTGAGTCAAGCTCTACCCAAAAAATGTTTAAAAAATCCAAGATGACGTCAGAGTTTTCGATTTTTTATTTGTGTAATTTCTTCACAAAAAATACCTGGAATCGTGAAGAAAAGTTATGAAAAAAAAAGCCTTTTTTGCTTCCCCACATGGACTCCATTTTGAATTTACCTATGATCCTTTGCTCGGGGGATTAAGCAAATAGGCTTAAAATGACCCTAATATGATAAACTACAAAGTATCAACTCTCAATTGTCTGTCGTTCTGGAGATAGGGTAAAAAGTTTGATAGGGACCATAATCCCCCCCCCCCGGTCTGGTAAGGATAAACCATTTTTACCCCTAGGGCAAAATCGCCCGAACGTTATTGTCTTCATCATGTACGTCCGTCCATCCGTCTTCGATTTCTCTTTGCCACCATATGTCAAGAATGACTATGCCTAGGAATACCAAATTTGCATCACACATGCAAATGGTCACAGAGCAGAAGCCTATTGAACATCAACGAGAATAACCCACATTTTGTCAGATCACCAGTTCAAAATGTGTCAATTTATCATGAATTGATTGTTACCACCATAGCTGAAGAATAGTTATCCCTTGGAGCACCAACATTCCTTCTCATATGTATATGGTCTTAAAGTTCTAGTTTGGGGAGTCACTGGGTCAACGCTGTTCATTTTGTCACCTATTGGATTATAACTACCGTATGTCAAGGGTGATTATATCTAGGGTATTTGATTTTACACTGTACACATACTTGGACTGCAGCCAAAATTGACATTGGACTATTGTCAACTTTTGTGTGCATACGTAATGTGTCCAACCCTATCTGTCTATCATTACCAAGAGTACCAAACTGATTATGACACAGAATCCATATAAATTAGTCAGATTGACCTATATTTCTGATTCACTACCAGGTTAAACTGTCATCTTGTCACCAATTGCTTGTTGTCGTCAACTGTGTGTTGTTCAACAAGGGCCCTATTTTAATACCACAAAGGCCGAGGGGTTCTCAGTGCTTTGCACGGTTCACGTTAATTTATTAAATATATACATGTAAAAAGTAATGCACTGAGTTCATGATCATGGTTGTTATTCGATTGTTGACTGAGAATATTAGCAATTTCCCTGGGAGGTGGTGTTCTACTTTATTATTTGTTCACTTAAACATGACATTGTAAACTCTCCAATAAGCTATAAATTCTTGCAATACGACTTTTGTTCGAGTTCTATCTATCCGTAACCCTTTACCTTTCGTGAATGAATTATATATTGCAAGTCAGTCTTGAGTATCAATTCCCTCCGTGCTGAATATATATGTCGTATTTCGGCATTGAATCTGTGCTATTCGACTACGTTCCAAATCAAATCCCTTATTTTAATGAGACCGGGACATGCGTACTTCGCGCACCGACTGTTTGAACTGACCAGAGCCTGTGCTGTTGGGAGGTTGCTGGCGTGGGCGGGCACATTGCACTTTTCAAAGTTGACTTGAATGCGTGCCACAGATTTTTATCATCACAGGGTGGCTTGCCGGTTACATTTGGCTAGAAAAATGTTTGCCGAAATTCATTGACTTCTGTAAATCTACCTGGATTCATAGACTGCAAATAACCAAACTTCGTTCATGTCTATGGAGGTAAACAGACGGACACGGTACGGGTAATGATAACTCGTTCCGACTGATATCACCGTCAGAAAACGATCGAAGCATCTGCTGAAACGTTTACTTAGTGGCCGGATTTTGTAGCTTAAGCCATCTGGCCTGGCCACTCAGCCACAAGTTTCGGATTTAACTATATGATATTGACTTTACCACGGGTTGGGTGATGTTATGGGCGTGTTACGTCTTTCAACCTGAGGCAGATGACATCCATATAAGCCGAAGCCTAAATTCCAAATTCGTACCTTAAAGTTGCCTCTAATGTTTTCCAGAAGACCAGACACTGTTTTAAACATCAGCTGTTGTTTATTCACTGGAGAAGTCGATCGTGGTACAAAAGTTAACACACGAAGGAATTTTCATAAGCTAGCATGTGAAGACTCTATTACAATGAACACTCCATTTTCCAGGGAGACAGATCTTATAGCCTCAGTTACAATGAATCATACATGTGATCCATGGGAGACATGTTATATAGACTGAAGACAAATTGGTCTATTACGCTTATATACTGTTAAACAAACAAGACAACTGAACCAAACACTTATTCAATCACGGTTACGTGCTACCGTTCACAAATGGAGATTTACGATCATTGTCAGGTGACATGTTTCTTTTCAAGAGCACATGTGCTTTCGGGAACATTTACTTATATAACCCCTGTTCAACGCAGCCGTTAATTGAAAGTTAAGCACTGAATCCTGTTTGAGGAAAGAGATTATATTGTTCTTTTTAAAATATGCACTGAAAAGAAACCTGACCTCTATACTGACCAGCGTTCTTAACATGAACAAACATACTGTATAGCTTAAACATACATACATGTACCATACAGTGGAAACAATCATCTGTCAATTCTATAACCGATCCATTCGAAACCCGTTCCTTCTCATTCACCAAACGCTATATAGACGATCGTCTCGCTGTGGATAATCGCTATATAAATGACACAGTGAAGGATATATATCCACCTTCACTGGATTTGAAGGAAACTACAGATAGCCCTACAGGCACATCATATTTAGGTATATATCTCTATAAACACAAAGCGGGCAATCTCTCTCGTCGACTTTATGACCAAAGAGAGGATTCAAATTTCGACATCGCAAACTATCCCTTTTCTGGACAGTAGTACTCCAGTGGGACCTGCATATGGCCTATAGATATCTCGCCTAGTAGCATTTACTAGATCATGTGTTAAATGTGACGATTTTAATTATTTAATATATAAAACAGCATGCTGATAGCAATATAGCGTAGCGTGCAAGATCTATGGCCTTACGTTTCGTAACTTGTGTCTAATTCCACTTGGGCTAGATGCCGTATGAACCCATGTACTTCAAGATCCCCATGGTGCTCATATATACAGTAACAATCAAAGCGTGACTGAGATACATCATTCTCTGGATGACGACTTTACAACGATTATTATGGATTAAGAATACTGATCAGCGATACGACTTTGATATTTTAGGAACATCATGATGTCTTGCCGACATCATTGAAAACTGTTGACCGCTTCTCTATTGCAGGAAACTAGCCTATGTTTATGTATACTATGATTGTCTTTTTGAATTTGGTGCTAATATTGTTATATGGAATATGGAATATGGACGCGGCTATTCTTTAATGGACGACAGCTGAATTATGAATGAGGAACCAGACGCTTGTAATTACCAATTTCTAATGATTATCAAATATAGTTATTTGTTCATAAAATTCAGAGCTTTATTCTTCAAAATACATCTCATAGTTTACATTGATGACTTGCATGTAATTTGTTATGTCCATTAGATGATTGATATACCTTACTGACGTAAGCACGTATCAATTTCGGAAACTCTACCTTCCCAATAGTCTTTGATTTTGAGTGCTGTCTTAATTGTTATTGAATGGGTACTTGGACACCGCATTTCCCTCAAATTCTTAGAAACTGAAACATTTTACTTCCTCGCCTAGCGCTCAGCATTAAGAGAATAGATCAAGAACTGGGTGGTCATCTGTGCAATATAGCACACAGTGTACTATTGAAAGGGAGCCAGATTCTCCGCTATCCGCAGGATAAGGAGAGAGATTGTAGCCACGAGATACGAACATCAATCAAAGGCAAATTGAAGAAGTAAATTGCCATGATTGGCTGGGCCATATCCCGAAGGATACGCCGAGAAACAGGTGTGCACGAAGTTTCTCCTGGCCTTTTTTTCAGATGTAAAACCGTCATCACCTGAGGTTAATTAGAATGAGCGAAGGAAAAGCATCAGCTAAAGATCAATATATAGTTTTAATTGTAGAAACACGTATGTCCTGTTGTATCTTCTATCCTATTCAGTTATCTTTAAGCAATAGATATGTTTAAGCAATAGACAAAATGGTAATGGTCGAGGTTTTGTTAAGCTATATTTAGTCTAGGGTACATATGGAGATTTTTAATAACCAAAGGTACAGAATATCAGCTGCTGATTACTACACCCAAATATTGTACTAGCATAAAATATTGGAGTATGACCGGATTGACGTCACATAATCTACTACGTATTCAGAACAGTATCCAGATTATCTATTGAATGTTTCGATACAAATTAGTACAGATATATCATACGAACAACACCTAGCTATGCCCTAATTGGGAAACCCTTTGACCACAATTCGGAAACGTCCTCTAAGGATGTCACATGATTAACTGGGTGACAAGAGTACATGCGAAGGTATGTGACACATTGAGTAGGATTTTAACGTCGCTTTCATCAACTCTCCAGTCGTATCACGACGACCCATTCACATTAACCTACCAGCGGTTCAACCAATTCTTCATCTATTGTTTATTCTTTGGTATGACCCCGCTCGGGATCGAACCTGGGACGTACTGCATGCGACGGCGAGCGCTCTACAACAAGACCACTGCAGTGCGGTCTATCTTTGTTAGACATAGCCTTCGTTGTTCAATATTTGGATTCAAATTGAAGAATATGCGTCCATGTGAAAAACCGTATCCTATAATGGTAAAGATTTTAGTCTTGGTTTGGTTATGATCCCTGCCGACTGGTGTCGCACGAGTCACTGGAGGACAATCATTGACACTGACAACTAACTTGGTTCAACCTAGGCCTTAATAAGGTGATCGGATAATGTTAAGTGCCATATCAATTAGTGCATTTTCAAAACTGCATTTGGTCGAAATTCGAAACGGCAGATGGTTGACGCCAGGTTGTTTACAGAAGACACATTGTTACTAGAGCATCTGTCCAAGTACTAAAAACTAGACCATTAAGTTACAGCCCCAAGGTGTATTCCATGCCACGAAATTCTCACAGTGAAACATATTCTGATCGACTGTATAGATTTTAAGGTTATTTCAGGTTATTTGAAAGAAATCGGTTTGTTGCATGTGCATGTCTTTTGTTGTGTTTTCGCCCTGCGGGGCTCCCGATGATTAACCTGAGGGGTCGTTGTACACAGGGGATTGACCTGGTGTGTCGGTGTGCACACTCCAGATCACTGTAAAAATTTAAGAGACACAGCTCCTCAGACAGCTTGTCATAAGAGGCGACTAACTTGGGCTCGCGTCGGGTTCCAGGGCGTAAAAATGAATAGAATCCTACCCATGATTTCCAGGGTGTGAAAAGTAATATAGTCCAGTCAATATGTGAAAAAAATGTTCCCTATTTCATAAAAGCATAAAATTTGGCATAGAGGTACATCGGGGCCTGGGGAGCATTTCTAGATATGGAGCCACCGCGAACTTTTCCTATGTAGGTCATCGCGGCCATTTTTCAAAATGGCCGCAGGAAGCCCATATTATCATCGAGAATCTTGCGCTGGTGTATCTGTTTGGCAATATCTTTGTTGGTCATTTATCAGAATATTGATAGAAAATCCCATATAAATGGTCATAAAAGTCATATGGCTACAACGGCTATCTCGAATTTCAAGATGGCCGCCATCTGAACCCGATTTCAGTCAACAATTCATCAACCGCACAATATATGTATATACATCATTTCTGTTGATAAACTGTTATTTTAGGGGTATAGCACGACGACTATTTCACAACAGCTATCGTGTATTACTGGTAACCTTGGATTTCCAAGATGGCCGCCATCTGAACCTTATTTTAGTTCATAACTATATATCTGTATCAATGGCCTCCCGCGAGGGTATTATCGACCATCTCGGGTTTCGAATTGGCGACGTACCACAGGGAAATATTTTTCTTCAAAATCTTATTAGCCAACGCAGTTATAATCTTGATTTGGAAGTAAAATTTTCCATAAACTCATCTTAACATACACTACCCGATTGTACCCAGATTATGCTCATAACATTGACATTCCCGATCCACACAAGTATACTAAATTATAATTATGCTATAGGGGGATCCATACGTACTCAACAGTCTTCAAAAATCTTCAGGTGTATATAAGCACACGTTCTCATTAGAGATAGGCGTCTATGCCTTCAGTACTATTACTATATATGATAATAAATAATATTGTGAATACATAATATACACTCTCCCCTCTTGTTATAATATTACAATCTGCATATAGCATTTCATCCTGGTGGTACGGTTATATACCTGTCCACAGCATGTGAATATATCTTAGAATCTGGGAAATAGAAACGCGAGGCCTGATAGAACTAACTGTATTACAGAAAAGACAAACTACACTTCTCATGTGAACTTCCGTCTCCTGGAATAAAAGAGACACAGATTACATATGATGGAATGATCGAATGCTAATGTGAACTCACATCATCTGACATAACAGAAACCAAAGGGCATACAATGGAATGGTCGATGTTTCGAAGCGTATATCCGTATAGTTTACCTAACACAATAATGCAACGAAGTTACGGTAGTCCAAATCCAGGAAGTTGAAAGCTACATGTTTTTCGATTTTGAATTATCGTCACTGATGAGGTCATCACAACGGGGAAAACATTTAATGATGCTGACAAGACAACACGATTTTCATGTGATTCAAACACAATGGAAATTTGCAAAACACACAAGGTGCTTAGACGACCCCTTGAGCTCAGGATTAGTTACAATATGAAACAAAATGCGAGTGACTTGCCTGCTATAGCATTTTAGAAGATGAATGGTATTAATAACCAAACTCAAGAAACCGTGAGTGAAGAGAAAAGAAGAACTTAACTAGTTTCTGTAGTAATGGTTTGCGACGTGATTGAACTCGTCACATAAGCAGAGTATCTTGTACTGACCCACAGTTCACAGTTTACTTCACTACTATTAAATCAATATATACATCTAGGTATAGATGTACAGCCATAGATATAAAATATCTATACAGGAAATTACGTATACTTAATAGGCTTCTACACATATTTTGCTCCAAAAAATACGTCCACCCTGATTAGAAATTGCATGGGCATAAGCTGGAATGCGCGAAACATGATAAGTTTTGTTTGAGCAATGGTCTCTCGAGAGAAATTTTCAAGTTGAAGAGTGTAAGTTTTTATGTGGTGAACGTAGCTAACAAAAGTTGTATGTGAAAAATATTGAACGGCCAGATTGCTGCATTGATGTTGTGGCCCTATAAACCATTCACCCATCCCCAAATTGAAACCACTAAGTTCAAACCACTTGTGGGGCATCTCTATAACGACATCCCCTTATTCGCATAGTAATTAAAATAGGATTTATATGGACAAGAGCCTGCTGTAGTCAAATCGATATGGGCGCCAGCTGATTCCGTCCGCTATGAAAAAGATATTGCCAATGGAAACAAACCATGCTGTGCTCATATCAAATGAAATGCGCTGGAGGTAGAGCTTATCTTAACATTCAACATTTTTCAATCCTATCTGTCCCCATTTAATGGCATTCTCCAGAAACTAGGGAAGATAAGAGTGGATATACTCTCTCTCTATCTCTTTAGCTTTTCATTTCAGGGTTATACAGATCGTTTGTTTGATTCAAAACGCCATCGGTACTTCAAAATGATATGGCGTCCATGACGACCCACAAAATGCCTACTTATTGAGGTTGAAATGACCGTAGAAGATAGCATAAATGGAACACGAATATTTTTTTCTGAATTTCCACTTTTCGAATAAGTACATATATTACCACAACGATTCGTTGAGTTTGTCCCAAGTTTTTTTTAATGGATCCAGTTAGACACGCTATAAGCATATTCAGCCCAAGCGCCTGTTAAAAAATATTTGGATCTTAGTGCAAATATAGAAAAGTCTTTTTCAATAATGTATTTCTTTCAATGTATTTCTTCTCGTTCTGATTACATGAAAGCGTACTTTACTAATTTATCTGACCTCATGTAATAAAGCTCTATCATATAGAACCGTACAAATCCAAGACATTATGGACAATAAGTCACTCGAGTAGCCATCCCGACAAGACTATGTCAGCTGAGCCACCAAGTTAAATCTGCTCGCGTTTAACTATATAACTGTGGAAATGTTTAGTTCTCTCGTTTAAGAGGTGGTGATAATACTCCGAGCAAGATAATGAAACGGTCATAAACAGCCATGCCTCATGGCAGCCATCTTGCAAAATGGTTGTTACGGCCTGTATTAACCTGGTACGAAATGACTCCATATTTCATTGCTCTCCCAACGCCATGTCTAATTCCGTATGAGCTTTGGTGCTTTATGAGAAAAGTCCGTCAAAAAAATCACAATATTTAGTTGACTATATTTGCTTAATTTTCTCATTATCTTTATCAATAATAATATTTTTATTCTTTGATTAATTAAATATTACTGTCTTATAATACTGTGGCAACTATTCTGCTATTCTTGTACAGCTATCCTGCTTTCAAACATCAAATCCAACGCAGTAGTGTTGACAAATAACGCAAAAATGAGTGTGTCTAAGTGACTCAACATGAAAATCTGGCGGCCATTTTGAAAAATCTTGTGAACAATATCTGGTTGACTATTTTAACTTATTATTTTAAATATACTGTCTCATAATAATTTAGCACTGCAGAACAATTTGCTATCAAAAACCAAAGTACAACGCAGTAGAGTGGCTAACTTATACAAACCTACGTGTGCCCAATGTGTCCGAATTAAAAATCGAGAGGCCATTTTGGAAAAAGATAGCCATTTTGGAAATCCGAGATGGCTGTTATTACACCATATCTACTGTGAAATAATCGTCGTGCTGAGACAATAAAATATTGGTGTATCGACGGGAATTATGTTGATATATTGTGTGGTTATTGAAATATTGAATGAAATAGGCTTCAGATGGCGGCCATCTGGAAATTCAAGACGGGTCGACTCGGTCAAAAGACCATTATCGTTTGTCTAATTTTGATATCGTACTTTCCATCAATATTTTGACAAATGACCCAAAGAAAAAGTCCCATAGTGCGGGATTGCTAATGCCGTTTTGAAAAATGGCCGCTGTGACCTACATATGAAAAATTCGCAGTGGCTCCATATCCAGAAATGATCTCTACGCCTCGATGTACACCTGTGCCAAATTTCATGCTTTTATCAAAACTGGACTAATAAGACTCAAACGTCGTGATATGAATGAAAGATTGTTGAAAGCGACGTTAAATCATACTCATTCGCTCACCCACCTGCATAAAACTAAACGCCAAAGATATAGATGGGATACAAATTAGAGCTGTGTGTCCACTTGTGCGTCTTTCTCACAGTTTATGAAGATTTATTTGCGATTTGGAAACGGCCCTTCGATGGCCATATTTTTCCAACTATATGTAGAAATTGCATGAAATAGTTCTAGGACGTAGATACTGATTAAAACACGATCTTACTCTCGGAGGTGTGATACATATTACCTAATTTGTATTCATTTGAACAGCCGTCTTGCTCCTGGTTTTTGTCAAGTCAAAATAATGATATTAGAGTCAGAATCTTTCAATATGTCTTGGTAAATTTCACATGTATGATGTTCAGACTTTCTTACATCATAGTACCTAAAGGAAAAAATACCATTGATTTTAGTAATGGATTCTTGTTTAGCCAGCATCGAATTTACCCCCAGCATATTAATACCATCTTGCTCATGGTTCAGGTCATGAGTATTACACATGCTCCAATGCGCTAAGCTAGTCCCTAGATTTTTCTGATTTATTCCCTTTGTGGGGGACCAATTCTAGCTTCATCGAGCATGTACAGTTGTCACTTTCGTGGCCCATAGCGGACAGGATTCGATGGTGGCTAACCTTATCTCCCTATATCGCAACTAAAAAAGTACTGACTTGGAGAACACCTGCGAAATAATGCTCTCCATATTTGCTATATAATAGCCAATGCATCAATTATATCATAATAAGTGATAGCGTGCTGATAGAATTAGAATTATGTAACCGTTACATACATTTTTGTCAAGCTTATGCGATATATATATAGCCAATGAATCAATCGTATCAAATAAGAGATAACATACTGTTAGAATTAGAATTATGTAACCGCTACATACATTTTTTTCAAGCTTTTCTGTAATAAGAATAAATCAGCATAATTTTTTTTTTATTATTATTAAACTTTGTGTATAACAGGACGGTCACAACAGGTGACCAGCACCTATAACTAAGCGCCCTCCACACACAGCATACATACACACATTTAACAAGTATTTAAAGAAAATATAAATATATATATATATATATAAGAATACACTGCAATATAAATGTTGAGTACTACTAAAATATATCTATAGTTAGATCCGTGACGAAGTACAATTACTAAAATATGCCGAAAATAAAAATGTGACAAAACTGTTACACTACCGACTCAATTAAAAAAAAGATACTAATAACTATACTAGTCGACAACGGGAACAGCGACATTTACTAACCCAAGTACATGGGTTTTCAGAAATAAAATACTGGTCAAACATATTTAAATAAAATCTCTTCAGTTTGGATTTGTATGCACTTAAACTATTGGTGGTGAATAAAACGAAAGGCTTCAAGTTCCATTAATAAAATACTCTGTTGAAATAAGAATATCGAAAAGATTCTTAAATTTTTGCTTTTTCAAAGTATTGTCTGACTTAAATAAAACATACTTTTGGATATATACATGGTAGTCACCCTGATAACATTCGCTAAAATTATGGAATCGGTAATTTCGCGTCCATAGCTAAGTGGGAGGAGCTTTAACTCGATCAGTCGGCCTTTGTACTCAATACCACGGCTCTCACGATAACCAGGGATGTATTTGGCTGCTCTCCTCTATTTTCCTTCAAGACGCAGTAGAGACTTCTTGGTACAAACTGCCCAAGGCGGAGTTGAATATTCTAAAATGCTCCTAACGAGCTATATATACAAAAGACGTTTAGACTTGATTGGAGAGAGAGAGAGAGAATTATGGTTTAACGTCGCGTTCAGCAATATTTCAGCTATATAGCGACGATCAAACAAAATAGCGACAATCAAAACAAAATTCTATATGACCCAAGTTAATAACTCAGTAATCTAATGTATTAAAACCACGTATATGCATTAAAACCGTACATTTTAATTTAGTGGAGAAGCAAATCATGTGGGACAGAATCTTATCAAAATGCAGATATAAAATATCAACTTGTTCCGATCCGTCCAAAATTCGACCTACTTCATAAAAAAATTGTGTACGCTGAGTTGTAGTTGAATATAATTTAAAATACATCGTTCTAAAAGCTTGTTACATATACCAAGAAATGACACAGGTCTGTAATTATCAACATATGACCTATCGCCTTCTTGATGTACCGGTATCATGTTAGCCTTTACTTATTGATTTGATAAATCGTCTTCCATCAAACATTTCTTGACCAGAAACAGAAACACGGCGCTAACTCAAATGCGCATTATTTTAAGATATGAGCCGGGAGCCCGTCTGGTCCGCAAGCCTTGATTGATATCCTGGTTACGCAATTACAACACATATAAGGGAAGTGGGAAGAGGTGCCGACATACTGACCGAGCCACATGACAGTATAGTCTTCCGGATAACCTATTCTAAAGCACATACCAAGAATCTAACGATTCGTGATATGTGTTGTATCTCAGGTACGCTTTTATTGTACCTCTTCATGTGGCAGCTTGGATGATATGACCACACGGCCCCTAGCACCGGCATAAGCGGTATTGGATACAAATCTAGAGAGCTATGATGGAAATGCTCTGACAACTCGTATATTGGTAATTGATGAGCTGTATCGTCGTCAGATAAAAATGACGGCATTTAACACAAAAGACTAGTCTGTAAGGCCCGATGTCGACCAAGCATCAACTTCCCACAAATGCCAACATATATCAAAGACCAAAAGGTCTGTACAGGGGGCGGACCTCGGGGACGAAGCGTCCACCAGCAGAATCTCGCTGTATACAGGTAAAAATTACAACACATATAAGGGAAGTGGGAAGAGGTGCCGACATACTGACCGAGCCACATGACTTCACAGTGTAGTCTTCCGGTTAACCTATTCTAAAGCACATACCATACGATTCGTGATTTTCAACCTCACCTACACAAATAGATACGTCCCCGAGACAGATACGTTGCGTAATGGGTATCACAGGGAACTGTCTGGACCGGAGCTTGGGCTTGCGAGTAAAAATAAATTGGAAATAATCGCTAAAAAGGCCAACTTTGGTTTTAGGTTCAGTCGCCTTTCTCCCCTCAAATGATACAAGGCTTGGAGCAGAATCGTTTAGCATTGGCGGACACTGTTTCTCCTAGGTCAGTTATATAAGTGTTGTATTTATTAGTACACAAGTCCCTAAGCGTGTTTCTAAGTGTTCTTAATTATGCCCACACCGATGGGGAGTCGGTGCGTTTTGCTCTTCTCATTGTAGACTGAACTTTGTTCCAAAGATGACGGATGTCTTTATGATATCGTAATCAGTATGAGCCAACATCCCGCAATACAGACCTTTATTTTCTTTCCTGTAAGCAAAGTCGGGTAATAGAGCTGGAATACTATCGCAACGTATCTCTCCAACGATACAGCCAGAATGTGGAACGCAGTGACGACAAGAACGCAAAGAGGGCAACTCCACAGGATTAAACACAATTTATCTCCCCCGACAGGAACACCCAACAAGGACAACGCACCGATTGGAGCAATAATACTGTCCACGAGAAAATCACTGACAGACGAGGACAAGAGAGTCCAGTTGGTCACTGTCTGCAGATGTTTGTTCTTCAAGATCAGGTTGATAAAGGTGAGGTTGTTCGCTATTGTCACTATAACCATCCCACTGAATGCTGAAAACTAGAGCGAACATCTTCACGGTTACTCACAATCCTCTCATAGAATGACTGGCAGATTTGCCAGAAAGATGACCGTGCTCTCTAAATATGATGAAATAGCATGATCATACGCTTACACTAGCGTCGAGAATATGATCTGGAACTCTTGGATAACGAGTTTTGTTCCAGCGTGACCTTCGTGTAATGTTTGTCAGCATCCACCACAATTACGAATTAATATCTTTAAACGTTTCCGGCGTAGACAAATCATTTTATGGAGTAAAATTTCTACTCATTCCACAGCAAACAGCAGCTTTCCTTTACTAGTGTATTTTAGTTGGTATGATTTGTTTGTAGAACACTCAAATTGCCCTAGGCAGAAAATTCAGCGTCAGCGTGCGATAACTGAGAATTATGAGAAGGTAGAAAGCAATGGCAAGCTTTGAAATGGATGTACAGGTTTAACATTATCTTTTAAATTAATGCACGCAATAATGTTCTGTGGCGACCAATTATCACATGTGATCTGAATGTATCAACATACATATCAGGATATTCGACTCAAGATTCTGCTTTCAAGACGGAGAGCACGTCTAATTAATTATCCAACTTCATTGCGCGTTAATACCACAGTAATAGGAAAAAAGGTCTGAACGCCTCGAGTTCAAAACAATTCAGCTTCAAATATTTTATTGTCACAAATTAGGCAGACATCTGCAAACAAAATATATCGGCGACAGAAAGATACCAAATAAATAAATTTATCACTCAGCTCGTAACGTCACGTGGGTAATGGCGTTGTTTCGCGCGTTCTATGGCTCAAGAATCCGATGTAGTTGTTCCGTTCCATTTTGCGAGTTCATTTAAATCAGCATTTGGGATGTAAAGCCCAACGTTGTCCTGCTCATTGATTTGAGATTTGTATTTTATTATCCGCCTCGTATAAAAATGCAGTGAACCGCAAATTATGTAATGTGGTATTAGTATAGTAGAACTATAATAATGGGCATGCGAATATTGAAATTTAACTTCAATTAGACAAACGTAGTTGATAACAATTATAATGTTTGCTAAATTTGACATCTTTGCTAGGAACTGGATAATCTGCGCAAATAATCTCTGGCAAATATGTCGGGATTTGATTTGACTGGTTTCACACAGATGCTTGGGAAAGACCCATTGTGCTAGATATATGAACATCCAACCGTTTATACCATGTGAATTAGGAATCAGTAATTGGACCTAATATCCTATGTATCAGCTGGATTAAAAGATAGGAGCCGGACATTTAGTCATACCGGACATCGTTTTGTTTTTTCACACCGACGGAAATTAAGATAACAAATTATTACATCAATGACTGGGACAGGATGAAGAGCACAAGGCTAGAGTTGGGGGAAGGATTGGTTCAGATTTCCGTTGTATAGCGGTCACCTGCACTCCACTGTAAAATGGTAAATTCACGATTACACATTTTGGTCATTAAGGGTATGCATAAAATAAATGACATGGGCATGGTCTAACAAGTGCACCCCTAAATTCAGAAGCCTGAAAATAGACTAAGATGTTTCTACGAATGCAAAATAGAGATGTTAGACACACTTTGAGACGACTGTCACAAAGGTTTGACCACAGCGATACCACACGTCTTACTGTCCACACTAGGAATCGGTATACACCATCCTCTACGGCCAAGATAAAGGATGGAGCAGAGGAAACATGCACTGTTTTACTTTGATTACTTCCCACGAGTCACATTAACCGCACAGCACAAGCTTTAAGAAATGTTATAATTAATTTTCAGTTCAAGGTTTGCTTATGTGGTTGTATGCTTTGCCCTCAATCATTTATCCGGTCAACCACAAAAGTATAAACAAGGTCGCCATATCCCAAGGATCAAAACCACAAGCTCTGAAAATGCGGTTTATTTCTCACAGTCGGAATCGCAGATAGAACTTAAGGGATAACAGCCATATCGTAGACGTCCTTACAAGGGGAAAAAGTTACCATGAACTTGATTATCGGGGAAAAGTGATATTTTCAAATTGGATAATGCGCAACGGAGAGTCCTAATAAGTACATGCGGTCAGGAAGAAAAACAAATTGACGCGGTAATTCATGATGACATTATTTGTCATAGCTACGTAAACGTTAACGTTATAAGCAAACAAATGTACCAACCATTGTCACAGCTGAAACACGAATACCTTCGCCAATAAGTCGTCACTTCGTTCGGAAACGTCTTGCTCGGCTAGCAACAGTGGCAATCGTATGTACCAAATCGTCTTGTCCGAAACACTTTTTCCTTAGAGAGCTGTTTCTGCAGATGCAATACCACAACGCCTTACGTATATTGCGGTTGCCCATACCATATATGAGTGGGTTGAACATAGAATTTGAGTACATCAGTAGTACAAGAAGGGACGGAACATCCTCTGGAAGTTCATGCCAAACGTGGCAGCGAGAATAAGCCGCGATGTCTACTGGCATATTGGTGAAGATGAAAAAGGCTGCTGTTGCAAACAAAATAACTTTGATATCTGTACGCTGTGTCCAGTGACTTCCCACATTTGTATCCTTGTTAGACCGCATCACATTCACTTGCCGGGCACGTCTGGCTGCCACTTTAAAAATACACAGGTATAGTCCTATAACGATGATGCAGTTGACGACAAGTGGCGTTCCTATAAAGTACAAATATGAACATGGTAGTATATTAAAAGCATGACAACGTGTACTGTTTGCAGCCAGCCATTGCTCTTCAGCATTCCAACCGACCAATGGAAAACTGGATATTGTAATCGGTATGAGCCAACGTCCTGCGATACAGAGCTTTATTTTCTTTTCTGTAACCAAATTCGTGCAGTGAAGAGGATAAACTATCGCAGCGTATCTCTCCAAAGATACAATCAGAAGGTGGGACGCAGTGACAACAGTAACACAAAGACAGCAACTCGCCACAATTACACAGAATGTATTTCCCACAATAGGAACGCCAGTGAGAAAGACCGCACCGATTGGAGCAATAATGGCGCCCATGAGAAAATCACTGACAGCCAAGGACAAGAGAATCCAGTTAGTCACTGTCTGTAGGTGTTTGTTTTTGAAGACGAGTCCTATAAATGTGAGGTTGTTTGCTACCGTCACGACAATCACGACACTGAATGCTGAAATCAGTGCAGCGGACATTGTTTACGTCTGTGAACTCTTCACATAGAATGGCGCAAGAAAGATGACCGTGCTCTCTACTGTTGATGAAATACCGTGATTGCACGCGTCTGCTTTAGCGCAGAGAATATAAACTGGAACTCTTTCAGGTTAACAATTACGTATTAATATCATTTACTCACACACTTTTTCGGTGCAGGCAAATCATTTGTGAAAAAGGGTTTCCATTCATTGTGCAACCATTATTGATGTAGTTTAGTTACCATGATTCGTTGGTATAACACTCAAATTGTTTTACCCAGCAAACTCAGCGCGAGCTTATGTTGACTGAGAAATTATGCGAGGTAGAGAGCAAAATCAAGCTTTGGACTGGATCTGCAGGAATAATAGTGCTCTTTGGCTCATTAGTGATATAAGGCAATGCAAAAATATAACAGGATTTTATCTTATCTAATATCATGATGATATTTCAACGCACGAAGAACACTGATAATCCATGTCGAAAGCCATTGCGTATTATTTTCTTTTTCAATTCATTCGTGACAATCAATGCTATATTGGTGGTTGTGAAATTGCTAGATAGTACAACATAGCATGACGACTCTACTAATTAGTTTATGTGACTATAGTTTATCGTTGCATAAACGCGACATTAATATATTAGTATAGTTTATCTCAGCTTGAAGAAATGTAATAGGTTGAGCCTCAGATTGAAATCTTTAGTCGTGAGAGGCGCGCAGTGACGTCCTGGACCAGGTGACGTCGCATGAAGGTCAGGCAACGAGCAATGCCTGGACATTGTCAAAACCACAGAACTCGGAAATTAGATTAGACAGAGGCGTTCAAAATACGTCAACTTCGACATTTTTATTGTCACAAATATAAATAGGTATTCGCAAACGAACTCGGCGATGGAAAGCTACAAATAAATAAAAATCTATCATTCCTAATGTACATGAATGACTCTGCCTCACCTCGGCGTAATGTCACGTGGGTGATGACGTTTCGGGCTTCCTACAGGTGAACATTCCGATCTCGGCACGTCGGTAATATTCCAGTGGGACCTGCATATGGCGTATACATATCTCGCTTAGTAGCATTTGCTAGATCATGTGTTAAATGTGACGATTTTAATCAACGTCACAAAATACTGGTGCAGAAACTTTAAAAACAAGGCTATTCCACCAAGCGCCTACACTCAAAGTTTCTCAAATTTGGCGATACATATCGCATGCTGATAGCAAAATACGAACGTAGCGTGCAAGATCTATGGCGCTACGTTTCGTAACTTGTGTCTAATTCCGCTTAACCCGAGGCTAGGGGCCGTGTGAACCCATGTACTTCAAGAACCTCATGGTACCCATATGAACAGTCACAATCAAAGCGTGACTGAGATACATCATTCTTTAGATGACGACTTTACAACGAATATTATGGATTAAGAATACTGATCAGCGATACGGATTTGATATTTTTGGAACATCATGATGTCTTGCCGGCATTATTGAAAACTGTTGACCGCTTCTCTCTTGCAGGAAACAAGCCTATGTTTTTGTATACTATGATTGTCTTTTTGAATTTGGTGCTAATACTGTTATATGGAAAATGGAATGTCTTTGGATTATGGACGCGGATATTCTCTAATGGACGACGGCTGGATTATGAATGACGGACTAGCCGCTTGTAATTGGTATCCGCCTTTGGTACACAACTACCTACAGAAACATAGAATATTGTCTGTAAAATTCGTTATGGTTGTCGTCGATCTTCATATGCTTACAGAGAGAAATAGAAGGTATTTCACCTCAAAATTAGCAAATTGCACACATACCCAATATTCCGGCCTGCTATTCGACAATGCCTTTTAATTATTCTGACTATACAACACCATGTTGTGCCTTGTGCCAGTAGATATATTTCTTTCGTGCGTAGTATTTCAATTTTTCATTTCAACTGCACTTCATGGGGGCCAAAATCTCGCTAAACCGCACCACATTGGACAACTAGCCCAACCATGCCCTACTCATTTAAGGTCACATACACAGAAAGAAGAAGATTCGTATGTTATTATCAGGTTCGTAAAAATAATGCGTTGAACGTTTGATTATGCATTATGTGGTATCAGTACACATGGACACATACAATAAAGATTGAAGAGGATAAGGAAATTGAAATATAACGTAAATTAGGCAAAAGTAGTACATAACATTATACAAATTTGCAATGTATCTTGCTCCCATGATAATGTCCGCATTTACCAAAAATATACCATAGAGGTCGCACGTCCCCCCCCCCCACCATAACTGCTGCTGCTGCGGCGGGGAACCTCTATGAATGATTTTATTTCCTCGATGCTACCCCATATAACTGATTAAGAGTATGATTTTGAAAATGTCTCTCTGGTGAGCCAGGCATCCCACATTGGCCATGTTGCTTTTTATGTAGAAATTCGACAGAGAGAGAATTAAGGTTTAACGTCGCGTTCAGCATTATTTTAGCTGTATAGCGACGACCAAACAAAATTTTAAGTATTCAAGTTAATAACTTAGTAATCCAACACATTAAAACATACGCACATACAACAAACCGATTTCTCTCAAATAACCCAAGATACAGTCTTCTTTCAGCCGACTAAAATGATCTTCTAAATTAGCTGCTCGATAAAAAGAATCTCTTACAATCTTAAAATCTATACAGTCGATAAGGATATGTTTCACTGTGAGATCTTCGTGGCATGGAATACACCTTGGCGGCTATCTTGGACTATGGGGGCATTTGAAACCAATCCCAACCGTCCTCTCGCCGATTTCAAGCTGCCCTCCAAAATTGAAGTCCATCAGTTCAACCATTCTCGAGTTATTGCCCAGACAAGATCTAAGCGCTTAAAAGGTGAGATGGCTGACATTGACAATCTTGGATTAACGCAAGTAACTGGAAATCAATCCCAACCGTACTCTCAACGATGCCAAGCCACTCTTCAAATTTGAAGTCGATCGTTCCAATAGTTCTCGAGTTCTTGTCCAGACAATATCCAACAAAGGCAGACACGAGTCATCTCGTGTATACACAAGAATTTGGTACATTGAGAGAAAAATACAGATCGCATCCGGCTATTTATACAGATGGTTCTAAAGATGGCGAGAGCGTAGCGTGTGCTACTATCCTTAGTTCCAAAACTAAAACTTGTTGACTTACAGGTAAAAGTTGGATTTTCACTGCAGAAGCCAAAGCTTTATTGTCAGCTTCAGAAGGTATTTGGTCTACTATATGAGGAAAATATGTCATATTCTCAGATTCACTGTCATGCCTTCAAGCGTTTAAAGGTGGAACTTCAGCTCGCCCCACCATCTTGAATATTTTTGAATTATATGAGCGTAAACTTCATCAACAGATCGATATTTTGGTGTGTTGATTGCCTAGACACGCTGGTATCAAAGGAAATACTGAAGCCGATGAAATGACTAAGACAGCCCTAGATTATGAGGTGGATCATGTTGGAACCCCTTATAGCGATTTCACACCCTGTGCTTATGTGAGAAAACTGTTTCAATCTTCATGGGATGCTGTGAAAAAACTTCATGAATTCCAAAAAACTGTGGGCTATACTCACCTGAACAGCCAGAAACGTTTCTATCAAGCCATGATCAGGCGATGTAGAATCGGCCATACACTCATACACCCATCGGCCGAACATTCAGTCAAAAAGAACCAACACCAAGGTGTATTCCATGTCATGAAGATCTGACAGTGAAACACATTCTGATCGACTGTGTAGATTTTAAGATTGTAAGAGATTCTTTTTATCAAGCAGCTACTTTAGAAGATCTTTTTAGTCGAATAAAAGAAGGTTGTGATTTAGGTTATTTGAGAGAAATCAGTTTGTTGTATCAATTTTAATGTATGTACATGTTTTAATGTGTTGTGTTGATTACTTCTGAATTGCTGGGTTATTAACTTGTTTTTGTTGGAATACTTAGAATTTTGTTTGATCGCCGCTATATAGCTGAAATATTGCTGAACGCGACGTTAAACCTCAATTCTCTCCCTCCAACTGGTGAGTGTCTAAGATGGCTGGCGGCCATCTTGGATTACACAGGTAACTGAAAAGCAATCCCAACCGTGGTATCACCTATGTCAAGACATTCTCCATATTCGAGGTCGATTGGTCCAATAGTTCTCGAGTTATTGGTCGGACAAAAATGTGTAACTGAATCATGGAATGATGGACACCTGATGTTTCTAAGTCCCCCCCCCCCACACATACTCACACTTGTCGAGGGACAATTAGCTTACGGAATACCTTTTGGGATTGAACGTTCACCTCACAAAATTGCCGAGGTTTCATACGGAAAGCTACTAATATTACGATTTAATTGCCCAAGTGTGTAGGGCAATGACCAACCATACATACTGTTCAGAAACCCACGGCTTACATGCCAGTATGTTTGAAGAAGAAGTGAAAAACTATTCATCAGGGCGACGTAAAACTAGAATTTCTTGTGTGCCAGTGCATTAACGTCAAACTTGACGAAAAATGGTATTGAAAACTTTTTTAGTAGTCTATTCATTCTGTTTTCTTTTGAATTTATTTTGGTGAATACATGTTTGCTTAGGTGCAATATTAGCTTTTAAAATCTTATTATTAGTGACAGAATGTTCGTCTGCTTCAGTGACAGAATGTTCGTCTGCTTCAGTGACAGAATGTTCGTCTGCTCCAGTGACAGAATGTTCGTCTGCTCCAGTGACAGAATGTTCGTCTGCTTCAGTGACAGAATGTTCGTCTGCTCCAGTGACAGAATGTTCGTCTGCTCCAGTGACAGAATGTTCATCTGCTCCAGTGACAGAATGTTCGTCTGCTTCAGTGGAGACACTCTAAGCTGACAATTCCCCACTTATGTCAGATCAGCACTGCAGGGATCATCACTATCGGTTAATATACCCTCATTTGTTTATCGCTTTATTATGTTACTGGATTTTTTCAGTTTTATAAGTATTGATCATGGAAATCCAAAATTTGGCACAGTTATTCTGAAATCATTGAAAAAAATGCGGCACCTCAGTTATCTATATGTTGTTCCGGTTGCTGAGATGTTAATGTTCAAAGTGTGGCCATCGCATTTTATTCCATTTTGTTCAATTGAAAACATAAAATTCCACAGAAAGATACCTGGGTCAAATTTTGAAAAACCGAGGCAATGATATTTTGTTGAAGGGTTGTTCTACTCGGCAGAGTTAATAATTGAATGGAAAATTCGGAACTTCTCGAAAAACTAAACAATTGAAAATGTAGACTCATTTTCGATAATGAAAAGCATTTAAATTTGAATAACTGCGCACCAGTCGACTCCACAACAAATATATCCACATATTTACAACCCTAGAGAAATTTACTTTCCAATAATGTATTCATTATCTATATGGAGTATGTGCATAGTTTACTCGATAGCACGACAAATATCAACATTCGTTCGAGTGGGATGCAAGCGCTTAAAATTGTTCAATTGTTTACATTCTGGTCTTATGAAACGCTGTTTCATATGAGACAAGTCACACGTTGTCACACCACAATCAATCGGCTTGTATTCAGAATTTAAGCTTGTTAACCTATTACTTTCGGGTATATAAATGTGCCAAACGGAAGCCATCAACCAATCCCATATTTCTCAGCTATGTTGTCGTACGGGATTTATAGGAAAATTATACGTCCGTTTTATGTCAATTTCGAATGTACATAGTTGACTTTACCGAGTATTAATTTGCTTGCATTTCTGTCCAACATGCGTTGGACAATTCTTCAAAATTCTTTGGCGAATCGCAAGGAAGTCAATATTTGTCCGCGTTGTCGGAATCTCGAGGTCAAAAATAAAGTTAATGTTAGTTCCTTATATATTGTGAAATATTTCCAAATGTATATGTATACTATGATTGTCTTTTTGAATTTGGTGCTAATACTGTTATGTGGAAAATGGAATAGGTCTTTGGATTATGGACGCGGATATTCTCTAATGGACGACGGCTGGATTATGAATGACGGACTAGACGCTTGTAATTTGTTTGCGTTAGTCTGGAGAGGGTAATGAAACAATTATTTCAGGCGTGAGAGTGTTCCTTCGCTCGTGTAATGAAAGCGAGGCTGTTTGCTAGCTTGAAAATCTTCCAGGATAGATATGGTTCTGCTTCCCGCACTAAGTACATGCCGCTATATATTAATATATTATACTTCCGATTTAATGCTTCAATATAAGTATTTGGGAGTGGTAAGGACACACGTGCTTTTCTCAATTTATGTATATTTTTGTTCTAATCACATGCTTATTTGGGTTAACTGTTTATATGCTTTTGTTTTTGTTGAGTATTGTGTTATTTCTTTTACGCATGCATATACTCTACCGATTCAACAATAATGGTTTATTCAAGACAACATATATATATATATAGCACCCTTCAGAAAGTAATCAATATTTGGAATGGTGACAGCAGAGGCGGACGGACTCATACTAACAGGTTTCAGTCAAACATAAAACATTGTGTGGTGGCTCTGTTTTGACAGATAAGTTTGCACTTGGTGAGGACTTGTGATTGTGGTTTTATGATTGGAAAACACGGTGAAGAATGAAACCCTTAGTCCGCATCGGGCCTCACAGATACGTGTTCTGAATAAGATGCATGCTATGATTTCATATGGCTATTACATCATCGCTCTTAAATATTTGTATCTATTAGCGCGCAAGCAGATGCTGGGGACCACGTGATCCTGTCGATCACGATGTCCAGATGAACAGCTACAATACGAGCGTGGCTGGGGTACAAATCGCCACAGGGATCTGGTTTGGTTCTTGTGTTGTCTTTTGAAATATGCAGTCAGTTTATTTGCCTGTGGGGTCATATGACTTGTTGTCAGTACGCCGGCATTCTTTTCCACAACCCTTGTTATGTTGCCTTTAACTGAGAACGAAAACACAAAAAAATGTTCTAGACAAAATGTGATGATTTTGGATTTTATTCCGATAGCCATTACAAATCCGCGCAAAGCTAAGTCCCCAGATTTCTACGGACGGGTGGAAAACCAGTTGTCTCTGAATAAAGATGAGCGCCATACATTCTCTGTCAGTTCTCTGAAATCAAGTTCACGGAATGAACAATGCTCAGATTTATCTTTGATTTTACTGAAAATGAACATACTCATATAAGGAGTCACTGACCAAAATACAAGGAAATCATCCACATCAGAGGAATGTTGAAAAACGGAGATATTTTTCTTTGCGCGAAGACGAGCGTGGCGATATCACCATACTGAGCGTACTTTTAACACTAGAAAAACTGGAAATAACATTAAGCAGGTATAGACATTCTATTTTATCCAATATTCGTGATGTCGGTTTCCAATTTGACAATGATCACACCAATTTAATTCACCAGAGTTGTATAGAACATAAATTCCATGTAGGCTAATAACAGTTTGATCCAGTTCAGGTAGGGCATCCCTGTCAAAATACGTAACGTTGAACAAATATCAATACATTGCAAATCACCCAATCATAAGTCATGAAATTCAATGTGTTGAAAATGTAATATCAATGTATCGAAAATCAACCAGTCTCGTTTCCATTTTCAATCCATTGAAATTCAACCCACGAAACTAGCTTTTATTGGCTGCTTGCAATTCTGCTTTTCCTCAGCTTGATAAGCAAGGCAGGGTTCATACGGTAATCGGGAGCGCTATTTTGATGCTTCCGTACCACTATGCAACGTCGGATTACAAATATTGCAACAAATGATAAATGTTTCCATCTTGATCTCGATTGAATAGCAGCAGTCTGGCAGCTGATAGCTCACGGCCGGGTATCCCCAGTGACGACATTTTAACTCGACTGAACACGCTGAGCTATATCCGGGTTAAGAATCGAGGCGCTAAAGCGAAGCCTTTCTTTTGGAATCATGCTGTTTTTGTTAAAAACGTAGTGGAAATGAAAAGAACAAACAAAAAGCTCACATTAAAGGAGGCAGTTTGGCGCCTCGATGGTTGTTCCTGTGTATAGCTGTATGTGAGAAGAAAATATTTAGGCCACCGCTTTGACATTTTGCAGCATAGATTTGAAGAACAGGGATGACATCTCATTACTCAATCAGTCATTACTAAAGCCCGTTCCTTCTCATTTACCAAACGCTATATAGACGATCTTCTCGCTGTGGATAATCGCTATATAAATGACACAGTGACGGATATATATCCACCTTCACTGGAGTTGAAGGAAACTACACATAGCCCTACAGGCACATCATATTTAGATCTATATCTCTACAAAAATGAAGCGGGCATTCTCTCTCGTCGACTTTATGACAAAAGAGATGATTACAATCTCGACATCTTAAACTATCCCTTACTGAACAGTAATATTCCAGTGGGACCTGCATATGGCGTATACATATCTCGCCTAGTAGCATTTGCTAGATCCTGTGTTAATTGTGACGATTTCAATCAACGTCACAAAACAATGTTGCAGAAACTTATAAAGCAGGGCTATTCCTCCAAGCGCCTCCACTTAAAGTTTCTCAAATTTGGCGATACATATCGCATGCTGATAGCAAAATACGAACGTAACGCGCAAGATCTATGGCGTTAGGGGTCACGTCCAATTAATCGAGGCACTTTCTCGATGCCTTCGAGATGGACCGAGAAATTTCTCGGCTGAAACCGGGAGGGCAGAACCGGGAGCCCTGGCCACGTCTCCCGGTTTGCTCCCGGTTCTATCTCGATCGAAATGTCTCGGTTTTCGAGATGGATAGGAAACTGAGCGTTAATATCGAAGGGGGTCCCGGTTTCAATATGTCCGCGTTTTGTTGCTGTTAATTTGGCCTATCTTAACTTTTATAGAGCGCTGTGTGTGTATCATATGCTGGGTTCTCTCGTTGTTTAGGCATATCGCGGTCAAATAAAGGATCCAGACAATAGATTTTTAAAAAGATGCTTTCCATATTATTTATCGTTCAATCGATATATCTGTCTTGATGTCTGCGGAATCCAATTGAACGAAAACTTTCATTTATCTATATATAAATATATATGAAAGAAAATAAAAATGACACGGACAATAACAGCAGGAATTAATTCGCCATCATCGGTGGCTCATCATACGTTTTAAATATATGAATATTATAATTGAATGCTCTCTCACATCGATAACTGATTGTATATCTGACTAGTATCTTCGAGAATAAATGACACACGAACTGGATAAATTGTGTATTCTCGCATTCTGAATAATAATGATATGGAATCATGCGGTATTTGTTGTTAAATAAACTTTTGGGGGGCCAAACATGGTTCCCGAAAAATAAAATCTATGTTAAGTGTTCGACCTTTGGTGTATTAACCTTGGTGTTTAATAATTTGGAATTATTCATTGCAGATTCCATTTTCCTGTCTTGTGGTGTAGTTCAAAGACGGAGATTATATCAACAAAGTTTCTTTCTGACATAAGCTTGCCGGGAAGTGGTTAGCGGAAAGACTGACAATCGGAATTAGAGGTGTTGATAATTCACGCCACAGTCGGTCTGTGAAAAACCGTCGGCTTGAAATAACAAAGAAGGGAGAAGGTTAATTTCTTTGAAAGAAAAAACTGAAACAACACTGTTCGCGGGACTTCATAATATACTCACGTTCTATTATTTGTTGCTGATTTCATGTGTCTAGGGAATTAATCAAATAATGAAAGTAATTACCGGTTAATTCAGAGAGCAATCACGCTTCAGACAAAATAGTTACATACATTTTACTTTAAACGATACCGCGTGCTGTTTGTGCGAAAGGCTGATAGGGAATGCTCTAAGACTACGATCGAGCGTTTAAGTTTATATTCTCCGGTTTCCAGTGAAGTACAAGTCAATGCCCCATTTGGGTGAGCCGTGCCGCATTGGGATGGGGTGCAGGTTTCCTCGAGTATGGCGACAAAGTACTATACCGGGCTTTTTCCTGGCCGGCGGTGGGGCAGAAAAGAACTAAAAATAATAATGCAGAGAACGATGGAACTGTAAAATAACTGCCAATTACTATTTAATACTTGTTCACTTTTGTATATACTCCTTTTCCACTACTCCATGTACATAGAACTTTACCTTGTAAATAGTCGTTATTATATAAAGTACAGACAAAATATATTCCAGTCAAGAATACACATGTAAATACCTATGTAATCTATTTGGTGGGCCGCGAAATCCGTAAGGGAAGCGGCCCTTAAAAGTCAATAAATCAGGAGTACAAGCCGTTCCTGTAGTCTTCATAACAGCATATGGAATTTTATTCTAGACTTTCAGAATTTATTTCAATGCACAGTTTCTGGACGTATCTCATTAAGTGATTCAAATTCTGAAAAAAAAACAAGTTCGAAACAAGTTACACTGGTTAATAATGAGCCAACCTTTATAATATCAATTGATGATGTTTCTTTCTTTCCATTCAGGACGTGTAGAGAAATTGCGCTGTCAGAGTAAATATGCGAATACAGATATCTAGAGGGAATAACAAAATAATACTGAATTATTCCTCTTCAATCTAATTAATTATCCGTGTTTAAATGCATATATACAGAGTATATATAACGAGCATACGCCTTCCGAATGGTTCAAGCTATCATTTTTCATGGCATCTCGATTCCACTCTCGAAGCATGTCTATTTATTTCGAGGGGGATCGAGATGGTCTTGTGCTTCGAGAGAAAACCGGGAGCAAACCGGGACAATAATCGATAGAGATAAACCGGGATCCTTCGAGACGAGATATTTATCGGTTTTACTCGTTTATCGAGAAACCGTCTCGATCGATTGGACATGACTCCTTACGTTTCGTAACTTGTGTCTAATTCCGCTTAACCCGGGGCTAGGGGCCGTATGAACCCATGTACTTCAAGATCTTCATGGTGCTCATATGAACAGGCACAATCAAAGCGTGACTGAGATACACCATTCTCTAGATAACGACTTTAGAACGATTATTATGGATTTAGAATACTGATCAGCGATACGGATTTTATATTTTTGGAACATCATGATGTCTTGTCGGCATCATTGAAAACTGTTGACCGCTTCTCTCTTGCAGGAAACTAGCCTATGTTTATGTATACTATGATTGTCTTTTTTTAATTTGGTGCTAATACTGTTATATGGATATGGAATAGGTCTTTGGATTATGGACGCGAATATTCTTTAATGGACGACGGCTGAATTATGAATGACGGACTAGACGCTTGTATTGTGCTAATTTCGGGTCTAAAACGCGTGCACCTGGCTCTGTAACAAGCCATGTCAGTGATTGATTTTTCAATGTGTTGACTTTTAATGATTTTCAATACTAACCGCAATGAGTTGTGACAGGGATGGCCTACCATTGTTCTCCATCTACAATGATCACAGCCTAATGTATCGAAAACTATCGAAATTGCTCCGTGCCATTTTGCGCATTCATTTAAATTAGCATTTGGAATGTAAAGCAACTAGCCCGACCTTGTCCTGCTCGTTCCTTTGAGTAGGTCACATACACTGATATAAGAGATTTGTATTTTATTATCCACTTCGTATAAAGAATGCAGTGAGCCATTAATTATGTAATGTGGTATTAGTATAGTTGAACTACAGAGCATGACGGGCATGCGAAAATTGAAATTTAACTTCAATTAGACAAACGTAGTTGATAACAATATCAGGTTTGCTAAATTTGACATCTTTGCTAGGAACTGGATATTCTGCGTAAATAATCTCTGGCAAATCTGTCGGGATTTCATTTGACTGCTTTCGCGCAGATGATTGGTATAGACCTAGTGTGCTAGATATCTGGACATCCAACCGTTTATCCAATTTTGTGTGAATTACGGGGAGGTATATTGTAATCAGGGACCTGAAAGTCCGGTCAAATCCGGTATTTTGGTGATTATACGCGCATGTACAATATAACTCGCGAAGATACCCCCAAATCTGAGGATTACAAGATGTTTTCCGCAAATTGTACCATGTGAATCAGGAATCACTAATTGGACCTAATATCCCATGTATCAGCTGGATTAAAAGATTTATGGTATGAATTTATGCCTGACATTTATTCATACCGGACATTGTTTTTTTCACACCGACGGAAATTAAGACAGCAAATTATGACATCAATGACTGAGACAGGATGTAGAGCAAAATGCTAGCGTTGGGGGAAGAATTGGCTAAGATTTGTTGTATAGTGGTCACCTGCACTCCACTGTAAAATGGTAACTCCACGATTACACATTTTGGCCACTAAGGGTATGCATGGAATATAGGGCACGGGCATGGTCTAACAAGTACACACCTACATTCAGAAGCCTGAAAATAAACTAAGATGTTTCTACGAATGTAAAACAGAGATATGTTAGACACACTTTGAGACGACTGTCACAAAGGTTTGACCACAAGGATACCACACGTCTTACTGTCCACACTAGGAATCGGTATACACCGTCCTCTACGGCCAAGATGCAGAGGAAACATGCACTGTTTTACTTTGATTACTTCCCACGAGTCACATTACCCGCACAGCACAAACTTCAAGAAATGTTATAATTAATTTTCAGTTGAAGGTCTGCTTATGTGGTTGTATGCTTTGGGCTCAATCTTTTTCCCGGTCAACCACAAAAGTATAAACAAGGTCGCCATATCCCAGCAAGATCAACACCACAAGCTCTGAAAATGCGGTTTATTTCTCACAGTCGAAATCGCACAAAGAACTAGTGATAACAGCCACATCGTAGACGTCCTTACAAAAAAGTTACCATGAACTTGAGTATCGGGGGAAAGTGATATTTTCAAATTGGTTAATGCGCAACGGAGAGTCTTAATAAGTACATGCTGTCAGGAAGGAAAACAAATTGACGCGGTAGTTCATGATGAAATTATGTGTCATAGCTACGTAAACGTTAACGTTATAAGCAAACAAATGTACCAACCATTGTCACAGCTGAAACAGGAATACCTTGCCAATAAGTCGTCACTTCGTTCGGAAACGTCTTGCTCGGCTAGCAACAGTGGCAATCGTATCTACCAAATCGTCTTGTCGACAACATTTTTTCCTTAGACAGCTGTTTCTGCAGATGCAATACCACAACGCTTTACGTATATTGCGGTTGCCCATACCATATATGAGTGGGTTGAACATAGAATTTGAGTACATCAGTAATACAAGAAGGGACGGAACATCCTCCGGAAGTTCATGCCAAACGTGGCAGCGAGAATAAGCCGCGATGACTACTGGTGTATTGGTGAAGATGAAAAAGGCTGCTGTTGCAAACAAAATAACTTTGATATCTGTACGCTGTGTCCAGTGACTTCCCACCGTTGTATCCTTGTTAGAACGCATCACATTCACTTGCCGGGCACGTCTGACTGCCACTTTAAAAATACACAGGTATAGTCCTATAACGATGATGCAGTTGACGACAACTGGAGTTGCTATGAAGTACAAGTATGAACATGGTAGTATATTAAAAGCATTGCAACGTGTACTGTTTGAAGCCAGCCATTGCTCTTCAGCATTCCAACCGACCAATGGAAAACTGGATATTGTAATGGGTATGAGCCAACATCCCGCGATACAGAGCTTTATTTTCTTTTCTGTAACCAAATTCTTGTAGCGAAGAGGATAAACTATCGCAGCGTATCTCTCCAAAGATACAATCAGAAGGTGGGACGCAGTGACAACAGTAACACAAAGGCAGCAACTCGCCAAAATTACACAGAATGTAGTTCCCACAATAGGAACGCCAGTGAGAAAGACGGCACAGATTGGAGCAATAATGGCCCCCATGAGAAAATCACTGACAGCCAAGGACATGAGAATCCAGTTAGTCACTGTCTGTAGATGTTTGTTTTTGAAGACGAGTCCTATAAATGTGAGGTTGTTTGCTACTGTCACGACAATCACGACACTGAATGCTGAAATCAGTGCAGCGGACATTGTCAACGGCTGTGAACTGTTCACATAGAAAGGCGCAAGAAAGATGACCGTGCTCTTTACTGTTGATGA
Organism: Hanleya hanleyi; assembly: GCA_036873755.1. NCBI lineage: Eukaryota > Metazoa > Mollusca > Polyplacophora > Lepidopleurida > Hanleyidae > Hanleya > Hanleya hanleyi. Next base: position 60,701 of record JAVTVY010000819.1, read on the forward strand.
AATACCGTGATTGCACGCGTCCGCTTTAGCGCAGAGAATATAAACTGGAACTCTTTCACGTTAACAATTATCCCTCCGTGAAATATTTGTATTGTTATGTAAGCCTCCATCACAATTACGTATTAATATCATTTACTCACACACTTTTTCGGTGCAGGCAAATCATTTATGAAAAAGGGTTTCTATTCATTGTGCAACAAACGTCCACCATTATTGATATAGTTTAGTTAGCATGATTCGTTTGTATAACACTCAAATTGTTTTACTCAGCAAACTCAGCGCGAGCTTATGTTGACTGAGAAATTACGCGAGGTAGAAAGCAAAATCAAGAAATGGACTGGATCAGAAGTGCAGTGCTCTTAGGCCAAATGTACGCATTAGTGATATAAGGCAAGCACAAACAGAACGTAATTTTATCTTATCTATCTAATATCATGATGATATTTCAACGCACTCTTTTACTTTGAAGACAAAGCACTGCTAATGCATGTCGAAACCCATTGTGTAATATTTTCTTTTTCAATTCATTCCTGACAATCAATGCTACATTGGTGGTTGTGAAATTACCAGGAAGTACAACGTGGCATGGCGACACTACTATTTAGTTTATATCAATATAGTTTATCGTTGTTTGAACGCGAGATTAATATATCAGTATAGTTTATTTCAGGTTGAAGAAATGTAATAGGTTGATCCTCACATTGAAATCTTTAGTCGTGAGAGGGGCGAAATGACGTCCTGGACCAGGTGACGTCGCGTGAAGGTCAGGCAACGAGCAATGCCTTGACATTGTCAAACCCACAGAACTCGGAAATTAGATTAGACAGAGGCGTTCAAAATACGTCAACTTCGAAGATTTTAATGTCACAAATATAAATGGGTATTCGCAAACGAACTCGGCGATGGAAAGCTACAAATAAATAAAAATATATCATTCCTAATGCACATGAATGACTCTTTGCCTCACCTCGGCATAATGTCACGTGAGTGATGACGTTTCGCGCTTCGTACAGATGAACATTCCGATTGCGGCACGTCGGTATTGAATGTATTATATCCGCCTTTGGTACACAACTATCTACAGAAACATAGAATATTGTCTGTAAAAGTCGTTATGGTTGTCGTCGATCTTCATATGCTTACAGAGAGAAATAGAAGGTATTTCACCTCAAAATTAGCAAATTGCACAATTACACTATATTCCGGCCTGCTATTCGACAATGCCTTTTAATTATTCTGACTATACAACACCATGTTGTGCTTTATGCCAATACATACATTTCTCTCGTGCGTAGTATTTCAATTTTTCACTTCAACTGCACCTCATTGGGGCTAAAAGCTCGCTAAACCGTATCACATTGGGCCACTAGCCCACCCCTGTACTACTCATTTAAGGTCACATACACAGAAAGAAGAGATTCGTATGTTATTATCAGGTTCGTAAAAATGCGTTGAACGTTTGATTATGCATTATGTGGTATTAGTACACATGGACACATACAATACAGATTGAAGAGGATAAGGAAATTGAAATATAACGTAAATTAGGCAAAAGTAGTACATAGCATTATACAAATTGCAGTATATCTTGCTCCCATGATAATGTCCGCATTTACTAACGAGAGATCCTGAAGGATCTTGGCGCCCACCATTTTCCGATAATTGTAAGCTAATAACAAGAGGATCTTTTTGTCCATTGTTACTAAGAACAAACGAACGATTTTGTTTGCAGCAGAATTTCGAATTTGAGCGAAAATGATCGAAAAAGGGACACTGGAAAACACCAATATATTATCTTTCTAAGTTTCAAGATTTCTAGAAATTGTACTCGATGTCGGTCATTATAGTACAAGTGAAATGAGCAAAGTTAATCTGAAAGTGAATGTCCAGAGGATCCTTCATCTTCATATTGTAGTATTTTTTTTCGCCCATGTCATCATTGGGTACTGGAAGCGAAGACAAATCTCTGACACTTTCGCATGAGCTATGAAACATACTTAAGATTTTATAATTAGGAACGAATGCTAATTCTGGTCTGTTTACTGGGCTAGTTTGAGTTATCTCTTTTAAGATACCATGCTCGAAAATAGTAAGATGGTACAAAACGTAATACTGAAGGGATCTGGTCTGTGCAGTAATGTTGAAACTTTGCAAGTGTCTGAATCCTGATTATCTCTCTTGTATCGAAACACGCAGTAGTCTACAGTTGTCGAGTTGTGTCACAAGAGTGACGTCCCTTCGTGTAGCCGACCCGTCGGCAGACGAAACGGTGGAGCAGTTCACTTGCAATGACATGGACTAAAGTAAACTGATTTAAAATTTGAAGAAATACATTTTAATTCGGAATCATTTGAACTCCTTGATATAGAAGGTGAAGGTATGGATATTCTCAAAAGTCAATATATAGAATATGCCCCACCGTTTGATCTGCCTACTCTTGTGATGCAACGTCACAACTCGGGAATACCGCATTAATTTGAAGCGTAACTTGGATTTTCGAATCGGACCAAAAAAGGTATCTTGCTCAACTAGGCCCCATGTGGGACCTGTCTACCAAATTTCAGAAAGATCCATGAAGTATTTCCTGAGAATTCAAGATGGCCACCTGGTGGCCATGTTAGATTTTCGAATCGGACCAAGAAAGGTATCTTGCGCAACTGGACCACAAAGGGAACCTGTGTACCAAATTTGAGAAAGATCCATGTAGTACTTCCTGAGAAATCCAGATAAAGTTTCATGGGGAAATCCAAAATGGCCGCCTGGTGGGCATATTACATTTTCGAATCGGACCGAGAAAGGTATCTGGCACAACTAGACCTTAAGGGGAACCTATGTACCAAATTTGAGAAAGATCAACGCAGTACTTACTGAGAAATCACGATGAAGTTTCATGGAGAAATCCAAGATGGCCGCCTGGTGGCCATATTGGATATCTGAATCGGACCAGAAAAGGTATCTTGCACAACTAGGCACCAAGGGGAACCAGTGTACCAAATTTGAGAAAGATCCATGCAGTCTTTTCTGAGAAATCGCAATAACAAAGTTACATGGGGAAATCCAAGATGGCCGTCTGGTGGACATATTGGATTTTGGAATCGGACCAGGAAAGGTATCTTGCACAAGTAGACCACAAGGGGAACGTGCGTAACAAATTTGACAAAGATCCACGCACTACTTCCTGAGAAATCACGGTAACAAAATTTCATGCAGAAATCTAAGATGGTCGCCTGGTGGCCATATTGGGTTTTCGAATCGGACAAGAAAAGGTATCTTGCACACCTAGACCCCAAGGGAAACCTGTGTACCAAACTTGAGAAAGATCCATGCAGCACTTCCTGGGAAAACATAACAAATTTTCATCGGAAAATCCAAGATGGCTGCCTGGTGGCCATATTGGATTTTCCAATCGGACCAGAAAAGGTGTGTTGCACAACTAGACCCCAAGGGGAACCAGTGTACCAAATTTGAAAAAATGGTATCTTGCACAACTGGACCACAAGGGGAACCTGTGTACCAAATTTGAGAAAGATCCATGCAGTACTTCCTGGGAAATCATGATAACAAATTTTCATCGGAAAATCCAAGATGGCTGCCTGGTGGCCATATTGGATTTTCAAATCGGACCAGAAAAGGTGTCTTGCACAACTAGACCCCAAGGGGAACCAGTGTACCAATTTGAGAAGGATCCATGCAGTAGTTCCTGAGAAATCGCGATAACAAGGTTTTATGGGGAAATCCAAGATGGCCGCCTTGTGGCCATATTGGATTTTCGAATCGGACGAGAAAAGGTACCTTGCACAACTAGACCCAAAGTGAAACCTGTGTACCAAATTTGAGAAAGATCCATGCAGTAGTTCCTGAGAAATCGCGATGACAAGGTTTCATGGGGAAATCCAAGATGGCCGCCTTGTGGCCATATTGGATTATCAAATCGGACCGAAGAAGGTATCTTGCACAACTAGATCCCAATGGGAATCGCGTACCAAATTTGAGAAAGATCCATGCAGTAGTTCCTGAGAAATCACGATAATAAGTTTTCATGGGGAAATCCAAGATGGCTGCCTGGTGGCCATATTGGATTTTCGAATCGGACAAGAAAAGGTATTTTGCACATCTAAATCCCACCTTGGATTTTCGAATCGGACCAGAAAAGATGTCTTGCACAACTAGACCCCAAGGGGAACCTGTGTACCAAATTTGAGAAAGATCCATGCAGTAGTCCCTGAGAAATCGCGATAACAAGTTTTCATGGGGAAATCCAAGATGGCTGCCTGGTGGCCATATTGGATTTTCGAATCGCACCAGAAAAGGCATCTTGCACACCTAGACCCCACCTTGGATTTTCGAATCGGACCAGAAAAGGTATCTTGCACACCTAGACCCCAAGGGAAACCTGTGTACCAAACTTGAGAAAGATCCATGCAGCACTTCCTGGGAAAACATAACAAATTTTCATCGGAAAATCCAAGATGGCTGCCTGGTGGCCATATTGGATTTTCAATCGGACCAGAAAAGGTGTATTGCACAACTAGACCCAAGGGAACCAGTGTACCAAATTTGAAAAAATGGTATCTTGCACAACTGGACCACAAGGGGAACCTGTGTACCAAATTTGAGAAAGATCCATGCAGTACTTCCTGGGAAATCATGATAACAAATTTTCATCGGAAAATCCAAGATGGCTGCCTGGTGGCCATATTGGATTTTCAAATCAGACCAGAAAAGGTGTCTTGCACAACTAGACCCCAAGGGGAGGTGTACCAATTTGAGAAGGATCCATGCAGTAGTTCCTGAGAAATCGCGTTAACAAGGTTTTATGGGAAAATCCAAGATGGCCGCCTTGTGGCCATATTGGATTTTCGAATCGGACGAGAAAAGGTATCTTGCACAACTAGACCCCAAGTGGAACCTGTGTACCAAATTTGAGAAAGATCCATGCAGTAGTTCCTGAGAAATCGCGATGACAAGGTTTCCTGGGGAAATCCAAGATGGACGCCTTGTGGCCATATTGGATTGTCAAATCGGACCGAAGAAGGTATCTTGCACAACTAAATCCCAATGGGAATCGCGTACCAAATTTGAGAAAGATCCATGCAGTAGTTCCTGAGAAATCACGATAATAAATTTTCATGGGGAAATCCAAGATGGCTGCCTGGTGGCCATATTGGATTTTCGAATCGGACAAGAAAAGGTATCTTGCACACCTAAACCCCACCTTGGATTTTCGAATCGGACTAGAAAAGATGTCTTGCACAACTAGACCCCAAGGGGAACCTGTGTACCAAACTTGAGAAAGATCCACGCAGTAGTTCCTGAGAAATCGCGATAACAAGGTTTCATGGGGAAATCCAAGATGGCCGCCTTGTGGCCATATTGAATTTTCGAATCGCACCAGAAAAGGCATCTTGCACACCTAGACCCCACCTTGGATTTTCGAATCTGACCAGAAAAGATGTCTTGCACAACTAGACCCCAAGGGGAACCTGTGTACCAAATTTGAGAAAGATCCATGCAGTAGTTCCTGAGAAATCACGATAATAAATTTTCATGGGGAAATCCAAGATGGCTGCCTGGTGGCCATATTGGATTTTCGAATCGAACAAGAAAAGGTATCTTGCACACCAAGACCCCAAGGGAAACCTGTGTACCAAACTTGAGAAAGATCCATGCAGTAGTTCCTGAGAAATCGCGATAACAAGGTTTCATGGGGAAATCCAAGATAGCCGCCTTGTGGCCATATTGGATTTTCGAATCGAACAAGAAAAGGTATCTTGCACACCAAGACCCCAAGGGTGCACTCCACACTAGGCCACGGTTTCGCACAAATGGCCCCTCCCTAATTTCATAATAAGGAAGGTCGCCTGTTTTTGACAGCATGGTAATTCTTCTTCCCTTTCTACTAACTGATATCTATAGTATCACCCTGCTGGACGTAACCATTTCTTCAAACGAGTATATAACATTTGCTTGGTGGTCTCAACTACGCGCCACTACGGAGTTAATCGTTTCCGGAATTGAATATCAGGCAGGCCAAAATCCTCACTTTTGCGGGAAACGAAAATGATGTTCCTTTATGGCGATAAAATTTTACAAAAAACGAGTAGGTCGACCCCCTGTTTTTTTCGCCATTTTAAATTGTCCTTTGGACGGGAAACACTTTAACATACATAAAAAGAAAATCATTTCGTACGTTTTCTCTGGGTTGCGGGTAGAATTTGACACATTTTCATATATTTTAAGGAGTTTTCCAGAAAAGTTGAAGAAGGTTTAAGGAGGATTGCGCGTCTTTCATTTTCAATTTCAATAGCTCACTTGCCTCCTGGAATAATGGCATGAGTGTGCCCATTCGAAAAATATATACTTTTACAGGGGTTTTCTTAAAGATTTCACATATATTTAAGGCCGAAGACCCGAACCCATGTCTATTTTTAACCACACATCATTTAGGTGTGGAATGCACCCTTAATGTAGGCTTCATTGCACGGTTATAATACACGAGTAGGCCAAATATTGTATGATCTCCTACACTACATTCGTTAAAAGCGCTTATTCGGACCTTGTAATGACTTGATATGGAACGGGATAGTAAAGTTCATTTATCTTAGTCAGAAATGTTTCGATTTTATGCATACTACATGGTATGATATCATTGTCCTTGCATATATGCTATTTGGACCTATACAGAATGACCTCCCCTTGGTTAGGCACATATGTTACGCTTAGTGACCTGTATGTCCCAATTATTGTCAATGTGAATGTCAAATTGATTAATTTTCAATACCGATCACACCAGCACCCTGATCTAAAGTGAATGAGAGCGTATTATTCTGGTTTTGTCCCTTTTATCTCGAAGTTTGTACTCCCACCCCCCCAATTTTTTGAAAAAGTCAGAATGAAAAATTATTGACAATTTGGCTCGAATTTCAGCTATTTTTGCGTTTATTTTGCTTCTCATGCCTCATTCAAAAGCTGGTCAACGCTCCCGATTTTTGTTCATGGCTTTCATTGTCACGGTCAAAGCATAATGCTATAATATTCTTATTGAGCTCTGAAAGTCTCGATTTTTCAGCAAAAGTCGCAAAAACAAAGATGGGGTAGGGGGAAAGTGATTGACGGGATATCCGATAAAACTGCATACTACAAGCAAGTGTCGCATACCAAGAAACTCGCAAACACTCTCAGTTTGGCATAGCCTTGAGAACAGAAATTCTGAGAAAACACCCTAGCCGTAAGGGTGCACTCCACACTAGGCCACGGTTTCGCACAAATGGCCCCTCCCTAATTTCATAATAAGGAAGGTCGCCTGTTTTTGACAGCATGGTATTTCTTCTTCCCTTTCTACTAGCTGATATCTGTATTATCACCCTGCTGGACGTAACCATTTCTTCAAACGAGGATATAACAATTGCTTGCTGATCGCATCTACGCGCCACTACAGAGTTAATGGTTTCCGGAATTGAATATCTGGCAGGACAAAATCCTCACTTTTTTGGGGAACGAAAATGATGATTCCCTTATGGCGATAAAATTTTACAAAAAACGAGTAGGTCGACCCCCTGTTTTTTTCGCCATTTTAAATTGTCCTTTGGACGGGAAACACTTTAACATACATAAAAAGAAAATCATTTCGTACGTTTTCTCTGGGTTGCGGGTAGAATTTGACACATTTTCATATATTTTAAGGAGTTTTTCAGAAAAGTTGAAGGTTTAAGGAGGATTGCGCGTCTTTCATTTTCAATTTCAATAGCTCACTTGCCTCCTGGAATAATGGCATGAGTGTGCCCATTCGGAAAATATATACTTTTACAGGGGTTTTCTTAAAGATTTCACATATATTTAAGGCCGAAGACCCGAACCCATGTCTATTTTTAACCGCACATCATTTAGGTGTGGAATGCACCCCAAGGGAAACCTGTGTACCAAACTTGAGAAAGATCCATGCAGTAGTTCCTGAGAAATCGCGATAACAAGGTTTCATGGGGAAATCCAAGATGGCCGGCTTGTGGCCATATCGAATTTTCGAATCGCACCAGAAAAGGCATCTTGCACAACTAGACCCCAAGGGGAACCTGTGTACCAAATTTGAGAAAGATCCGTCCAGTAGTTCCTGAGAAATCGCGATAACAAATTTTCATGGGGAAATCCAAGATGGCTGCCTGGTGGCCATATTGGATTTTGAATCGGACCAGAAAAGGTAGCTTGCACAACTAGACCCCAAGGGGAACCTGTGTACCAAATTTGAGAAAAATCTTTCCAATAAGTTCCTGAGAAATCGCGATAACAAGAATTGTTTACGGACGGACGACGGACGGACGGACCACGGACGGACGGACCACGGACGAAAAGCGATTTGATCAGCCCACTATCTAGTGATGGTGGGCTAAAGATGCAGCTTTCGACTATTTGGCGATTATGCGATACTGGAGTCGTGTGATTGTGAATATTTATACTGCAGCGTTATACCATGTGAACTTATGAATAATAACCTTGAAATAACAAGCAATGAAGATTCAAAGCACTCAGGATTCAGGTATAAACATGTAGTCCGACCACAAGATAGTCCTTCCTACACTCGAACAGTTGGAGATTGATTGACGTGGGCTAAAAATATACCATAGCGGTCGCACGTCCCCCCTTCCGTAGCACCAGCATCCACCATAACTGCTGCTGCTCCGGGGAACCTCTATGATTGATTTTATTTCCTCGATGCTATCCCATATAACTGATTAAGAGTAAGATTTTGAAAATGTCTCTCTGGTGAGCCAGACATCCCACAGTGGCCATGTTGCTTTTTATGTAGAAATTTGAAAGAGATAGAGAGAATTAAGGTTTAACGTCGCGTTCAGCATTATTTCAGCTATATAGCGACGATCAAACAAAATTTTAAGTATTCAAGTTAATAACTTAGTAATCCAACACATTAAAACATACGCACATACAACAAACCGATTTCTCTCAAATAACCCAAGATACAGTCTTCTTTCGCCCGACTAAAATGATCTTCTAAATTAGCTGCTCGATAAAAAGAATCTCTTACAATCTTAAAATCGATACAGTCGATAAGGATATGTTTCACTGTGAGATCTTCGTGGCATGGAATACACCTCGGCGGCCATCTTGGACTATGCGGGTATTTGAAAGCAATCCCAACCGCCCTCTCGCCGATTTCAAGCTACCCTCCAAGTTTGAAATCGATCAGTTCAACCATTCTCGAGTTATTGCCCAGACAAGATCTAAGCGCTTAAAACGTAAGATGGCTGACATAGACAATCTTGGATTACGCATGTAATCCCAACCGTACTCTCAACGATGCCAAGCCACTCTTCAAATTTGAAGTCGATCGTTTCAATAGTTCTCGAGTTCTTGTCCGGACACTATTTCAAAAAAGGCAGACACGAGTCATCTCGTGTATACACAACAATTTGGTACATTGAGAGAAAAATACAGATCGCATCCGGCTATTTATACAGATAGTTCTAAGATCGCATCCGGCTATTTATACAGATAGTTCTAAAGATAGTGAGATGGTAGCGTGTGCTACTATCCTTAATTCCAAAACTAAAAATTGTTGACTTCCAGGTAAAAGTTGGATTTTCACTGCAGAAGCCAAAGCTTTATTGTCAGCTTCAGAATGTATTTGGTCTACCATATGAGGAAAAAATGTCATATTCTCAGATTCACTGTCATGCCTTCAAGCGATTAAAAGTGGAACTTCAGCTCGTTTCACCATCTTAGATATTCTTGAATTATATGAGCGTAAACTTCATCAACAGATCGATATTTCGGTGTGTTGAAATATTTTGCTGGTTCGCTGGAATCAAAGGAAATGCTGAGGCCGGTGAAATGGCTAAGACAGCCCTAGATTATGAGGTGGATCATATTGGAACCCCTTACAGCGATTTCACACCCTGTGCTTATGTGAGAAAACTGTTTAAATTTTCATGGGATGCTGTGAAATAACTTCATGAGTTCCAAAAAACTGTGGGTTATACTCACCTGAGCAGCCAGAAACGTTTTTATCAAGCCATGATCAGGCGATGTAGAATCGGTCACACACGATTAACTCACGAACATTCAGTCAAAAAGAACCAACCCCAAAGTGTTTTCCATGTCATGAAGATCTCGCAGTGAAACATATTCTGATCGATTGTGTAGATTTTAAGATTGTAAGAGATTCTTTTTATCAAGCAGCTACTTTAGAGGATCTTTTTAGTCGAATAAAAGAAGGTTGTGGTTTAGGTTATTTGAGAGAAATCAGTTTGTTGTATCAATTTTAATGTATGTACATGTTTTTAATGTGTTATGTTGATTACTTCTGGATTGCTGGGTTATTAACTTGTTTTTGTTGGAATATTTAGAATTTTGTTTGATCGCCGCTATATAGCGGAAATATTGCTGAACGCGACGTTAAACCTCAATTCTCAACCGTGGTATCACCTATGTCAAGACATTCTCCACATTTGAGGTCGATTGGTCCAATAGTTCTCGAGTTATTGGTCGGACAAAAAATGTGTAACTGAATCATGGAATGATGGACACCCGATGTTTCTAAGTCCCCCCAACACACACACTCACACTTGTCGAGGGACAATTAGCTTACAGAATACCTTTTGGGATTGAACGTTCACCTTACAAAATTGCCGAGGTTTCATACGGAAAGCTACTAATATTACGATTTAATTGCCCAAGTGTGTAGGGCAATGACCAACCATACATACTGTTCAGAAACCCACGGCTTACATGCCAGTATGTTTGACGAAGAAGTGAAAAACTATTCATCAGGGCGACGTAAAACTAGAATTTCTTGTGTGCCAGTGCATTAAGGGCTTGTAGCCCACTAGGGGGTCAAACTTGACGAAAAATGGTATTGAAAACTTTTTTAGTAGTCTGTTCATTCTGTTTTCTTTTGAATTTATTTTGGTGAATACATGTTTGCTTAGGTGCAATATTAGCTTTTAAAATCTTATTATTAGTGACAGAATGTTCGTCTGCTTCAGTGACAGAATGTTCGTCTGCTTCAGTGGAGACACTCTAAGCTGACAATTACCACTTGTGTCACATCAGCACTGCAGGGATAATCACTATCGGTTAATATACCCTCATTTGTTTATCGCTTTATTATGTTACTTGATTTTTCCAGTTTTATAAGTATTGATCATGGAGATCCGAAATTTGGCACAGTTATTCTGAAATCATTGAAAAAAAATGCGGCACCTCAGTTATCTATATGTTGTTCCGGTTGCTGAGATGTTAATGTTCAAAGTGTGGCCATCGCATTTTATTCCATTTTGTTCAATTGAAAACATAAAATTCCACAGAAAGATACCTGGGTCAAATTTGAAAAACCGAGGCAATGATATTTTGTTGAAGGGTTGTTCTACTCGGCAGAGTTAACAATTGAATGGAAAATTCGGAACTTCTCGAAAAACTAAACAATTGAAAATGTAGACTCATTTTCGATGATGAAAAGCATTTAAATTTGAATAACTGCGCACCAGTCGACTCCACAACAAATATATCCACATATTTACAACCTTAGAGAAATTTACTTTCCAATAATGTATTCATTATCTATATGGAGTATGTGCATAGTTTACTCGATAGCACGACAAATATCAACATTCGTTCGAGTGGGATGCAAGCGCTTAAAATTGTTCCATTGTTTGCATTCTGGTCTTATGAAACGCTGTTTCATATGAGACAAGTCACACGTTGTCACGCCCCACTCAGTCTGCTTGTATTCAGAATTTGAGCTTGTTAACCTATTACTTTCGGGTATATAAATGTGCCAAACGGAAGCCATCAACCAATCCCATATTTCTCAGCTATGTTGTCGTACGGGATCTATAGGAAAAATTATACGTCCGTTTCATGTCAATTTCGAATGTACATAGTTGACTTTACCGAGTATTAATTTGCTTGCATTTCTGTCCAACATGCGTTGGACAATTCTTCAAAATTCTTTGGCGAATCGCAAGGAAGTCAATATTTGTCCGCGTTGTCGGAATCTCGAGGTCAAAAATAAAGTCAATGTTAGTTCCTTATAGATTGTGAAATATTTCCAAAAGAGACTTTGTTTGCGTTAGTATGGAGAGGGTAATGACACAATTATTTCGGGCTTGAGAGTGTTCCTGCGTTCGCGTAATGAAAGCGAGGCTGTTTGCTAGCTTGAAAATCTTCCAGGATAGATATGGTTCTGCTTCCCGCACTAAGTACATGCCACTATATATTAATATATTATACTTCCGGTTTAATGCTTTAATATAAGTATTTGGGAGGGGTAAGGACACACGTGCTTTTCTCAATTTATGTATATTTTTGTTCTAATCACATGCTTCTTTGGGTTAACTGTTTATATGCTTTTGTTTTTGTTGAGTATTGTGTTATTTCTTTTCCGCATGCATATACTCTACCGATTCAACAATAATGGTTTATTCAAGACAATATATATATATATATATATATATAGCACCCTTCAGAAAGTAATCAATATTTGGAATGGTGACAACAGAGGCGGACGGACTCATACTAACAGGTTTGTAGAGTTTTAGTCAAACATAAAACATTGTGTGGTGGCTCTGTTTTTGAAAGAGAAGTTAAGTTTGCACTTGGTGAGGACTTGTGATCATGGTTTTATGATTGGAAAACACGGTGAAGAATGAAACCCGTAGTCGGCATCGGGCCTCACAGATACGTGTTCTGAATAAGATGCATGCTATGACTTCATATGGCTATTACATCATCGCTCTTAAATATTTGTATCTATTAACGCGCAAGCAGATGCTGGGGACCACGTGGTCCTGTCGATCACGAACAGCTACAATACGAGCGTGGCTGGGATACAAATCACCACAGGGATCAGGTTTGATTCTTGTGTTGTCTTTTGAAATATGCAGTCAGTTTATTTGCCTGTCGAGTCATATGACTTCTTGTCAGTACGTCGGCATTCTTTTCCACAACCCTTGTTATGTTGCCTTCAACTGAAAACGAAAACACCAAAAAATGGTCTAGACAAAATGTGATGATTTTGGCTTTTATTCCGATAACCATTATAAATCCGCGCAGAGCTCATTCCCCAGATTAGCCCACAGATCCACTGACAGGTGGAAAACCAGTTGTCTTTCTGAATAAACATAAGCGCCATACATGTATGTAAGTTCTCTGAAATCAAGTCCTCGGAATGATCAGATTTATCTTTGATTTTACTGAAAATGAACATACTTATTCAAGAAGTCCCTGACTAAAATACAATGAAATCAGCCACATCAGAGGAATGTGGTAGAGCCCTTTTTTTAAAGCGGAGATATTTATCTATGCGCGAAGAAGATCGTGACGATATCACTATACTGATCGTACTTTTAACACTAGAACAACTGGAAATAACATGAAGCAGTTATAGACATTCTGACGGTAAACGTTGTAATTGAATATACTATTTTATTCAACATTCATGATGTCTGTTTCCACAATAATTTGACAATGATCACACCAATTTACTTCACCAGAGTTGTATAGAATGTATCTTGCATGTAGGCTAACAGCTTGAGCCAGTTCGGATAGGCCATACCTGCTAAAATGCGTAGCGTTGAGCAAATACCAATGTATTGAAAATTATAATATCAATACATTGCAAATCACCCAATCAGAATCATGAAATACAATGTATTGAAAATGTAATATTAATGTATTGGAAATCAGACAACCACATGTTTCGATTTTCAATAAATTGAAAATCAACCCACAAAACAAGCTTCTTCTTTCCTCAGTTTGGTCAGCTAGAAGGACTGATACGGTAAACGTGGGCCCTAATTTGATGCTACCGAACCACTATATAACGTCGGGTTACAAATATTGCAACAAGGGATAAATGTTTTCCATCTTGATCACGCTTGAGTAAAAGCAGTCGTAGAGCTCACAGCACGTGGCCAAGAATCTCGCCATACCGGTATGTAAAATGGATATACAAGTCAAGATGACGGAATTTTAACTCTATTGAACACGCTAAAATATATCAGGGTCAAGAATCGAGTCGCTTTACCACCGTTTTAATACATTCGCAAACATTTTAACGAAATTTGACTGGGAATATATATTGTCGATGCTTTGAAATCTCTATTCATCGGGGTTTTTTGTGCATGACCAACAGTTGCTAAAAAGCAACTGTATAGGTGTATTCGAAAAAATATATATAGATCACCGCTTTGCAGCACAGATTTGAAGAGCGGGATGACACGTCACCCCAATACTAAATTAGCCTGGCGCATGTTTCGGGACCAAAACACGTGCACCTGGTTGGGTAACAAGCCATGTAAGTGGTCGATTTTTCGATGTATTGATTTTCAATACTAACTTTCCAATGCAACGTACTGTGACGTGAATGGCCTACCATAGTTCTCCATTTACAACGAGCACAGCATGATGTATCGGAAACAACTATCGGAAATTTTAACATGTTATTTCCGAGGGTGCTTCCAGGAATATGAAAAGAAATTCATAGAAATATTCCAATGAAATTACGTGAAATTATCACTAATTCCTTCTCATTACACAAGCACCGACGATTTTTTTTAGCTTAACAACCATGTACGAGGTAATCCGATATAATCAACAGTCAACAGTTATGCTTACGTACGATGCAAAATAAAAAATAAAAAATAATTAGAACCTTAGGCACTGAAACGAGTATTTATATTATGGGCGAAATAGGCTGTGGAATAATTTTACTAATTCTTTGATGTTCGGTTCCTTCGTAAAAGGCTATGCAATTTGTTCTGTCTTACACTACAATCTGCTCTCAGTTCTCAATTTCTCTCAACAAAACCCTCCAGTGAATTAGTGTGATTTATACACGTGTATTTAAGAAGTAACTGTGAATATCGGCGCTGTGTAGATTCAGCAACTGTATTAATAGGGCTGATTTTATTAAGCCAGAATGACGTGACAGATGCGACAAATTTCTGATTTATTATGAAACCGATGAAATGATACATAATATCTTCTCTGTGTGTTTCAAATATTTATAAAATAGTTTATCTTTTTCAGCAGGAAATTGCAAAAAGTGTATCCTTCAGCAGAAAACGAAAAAAATCAGTATGGGATACAATGTATAAATCGTTATCATTTATAGACTGGAGCTATGCTTGGTGCATCCTTTCATGTAATCAGATTGTATGCATGTACCTTGATGTCGGTACACCCACGGTTTGGGAGGTTATAAATTCTCACGATGGTACACAGGAAAAAAAAATCACTGAAGCGATTGAGAGAGAGAGAGAGAGAGAGAGAGAGAGAGGTAAGGTTTAACGTCGAGTTCAGCAATATCTCCGCTATATAGCGACGATCAAACAAAATTCTAAGTATTCAAATTAATAACTCAATGCTAATGTATTAAAAACATGTAAATACATTAAAATTTTACAACAAACCGATCTCTCTCGAATAATCTAAAATACAATCTTCTTTTAATCGACTAAAAAGATCTTCCAGAGTAGCTGCTCGTTATCTCTTACAATCTTAAATCTATACAGTCGATAAGAATATGTTTCACCGTGAGATCTTCGTGGCATGGAACACACTTTGGGACTGGCGCTTTTTTCAGCAAATGCTCGTGAGTTAATCGTGTATGGCCGATTTTACATCGTCTAATCATGGCTTGATCGAAACGTTTCTTTCTGTTCAGATGAGTATAGCCTTCAGTTTTTTCGAACTTGTTATTATCCATAGCATCCCACAAAGACTGATACAACTTTCCCACATAAGCATTAGCCTTTTTATCAGCGTCAGAATTTACCTTTGATGTCAAGATGTCTAGGTACCCAGCAAAACACAATATTAATCTGTTGATCAAATTTACAGTCATATAATAGTACAATATTCAAGATGATGGGATGAGTTGAATTTCTAACTTCAATCGCTTGAAGGCATGACAGTGAATCTGAGAATATGACATATTTCTTCCTTTTAGTGGACCCAATACCTTCTAAATCCGACAATGTAATAACTGCTTCTGGTTTGATTAACTGCCAAATTTCAATTTGCAATGAGCAACAAAACTTAAAGTGATCCTTAAGGTGGCCAGCGTGATCCGAAATTGAGTCACCTTTTCAATAAGATACCAGGTTTGGGCGAAAATTATTTTGACTCACTTAATCTGTAAGTGTGCCAATGCATTTGTGGTTTGCTAAGCCATAGACAGCAGTAAAATAATCCGGAATGCCAATAAGTTTCAGGTCTATAATGACTGGATCGTAGAGCCAAATACTGGATAATTGAGAGAGAGAGAGAGAGAGAATTAAGATTTAACGTCGCGTTCAGAAATATTTCAGCTATATAGCGACGATCAAACAATTGAGTCAGAATTGAAAACCTGCCTGGCTCACTGAGCTATATCAAGTTTTGCGGCGTTCAGTTGGCTCGAAATAAGATCGAAATATGCTAGTGAATCACTAATTTTTCCGCAGTGGATTAATCGTTATATTCAAGCTTAAGCTTATTGCAAACTGAGAATATATTTTAAAATTAGATAAAACTTATTTATTTTCGCAATGTATTAAATTTCTGGTGTTGGTTAAGGAATATGTGTAATTATCATCCAAATTTTAATACATATCCTCTTAAACAAGTTTAACCCTAATATTCGATTAAAACTAAGCAACTAATATGAACAGATACCAATGCTTTGCGCAGTGGCGGTACCAAAGCAGATGTGGAAAATCACCGACACTAGTCATCATGCGACCTGCTTTCGCACTTTACTCGATTTCTGTGGATATTTGTACCTGTTCGATCATGCTCAGTGGACCTGTTCTGGCCTGCTGAGATAGAATTTGGCCACTTTGAATAGAATTAGTCCTACTGCAGCGGAGGGAGCTATCACGCCGAGAAGCGAGTGGTTAGTGACATGTTCCCATCGCGACTTGTCTGGAAGATTTCTCGCTGTGGGGAGTTTACGTGAAAAAAACGGGGAACTCATGAAACTGTCGTAGTAGATACAGGAGATATTTTAGTCAAAATGAGTAATTTGGCCTTTGACATCGATTGCTTAAGAGCCTTCGTTATGTACCCATTTTATGTAAAAATACTTCAAAATCCAATAATTTAAATTTTGGCGACCCATTTATTACCCATTTCGTTACTAAACGTAGAGTATGAAATAATTCCTAAAGTTTTGACCAATCTTGTATTACTTCATATATCCTCGATCTTACACCAAGATCAACCTTGGTTTGTACCTGGTAGATCAATACCAATTAACATTACCTTTTGCGTTCTATGTTTATGTAGACCAAAAAGAAATAAGTGCAACATTTATATACCTTGATCGAGAAAAAGAGTTTGATCGGGTGAAGTCTGTGGATTCGGACCCTCCTTTTTAAGTTGGGTCCAGTTATTATCTACAAATATTTATAGTGCAGTTTTGTTAATGGCAAAATTTCCGAACCGTTCAGAATTCCAAGGAGTGTGCGTCAGGGCTGTGGATTATCCACACTTTAATATGTCATCTTCCAAGCCCTTCATTTGAAGTTAAAATTCACTTTGTGCCGATGAATGCACAAGTATTTTTTGCCCCGAGCCCTCTATTTGAGAGGTTTTATATAGGTGTGAAATTTTTGGCAAAAATAGATTGACCCTGCAAATAGATGTAAGCGAAGGAATATAGCTGCCGGGTTTAAAGAACGTTACGGTACCTAAATAATAATATAGATTGGTGCAAATTCCGGGCTCCTAGCTGATTAAGCAGAGTTAGCCACAAGTTACGCAACTTGGCACCAAAGATGCTGCAATCGTATTTTTATCTCATATTATCATATATTTATCACAGAATTTCATAAACTTTGAATGGTATTGTTTGGTGGTAGGAGACAGAGACAGAATTAAGGTTTGATGTCGCGTTCAGCGATATTTCAGATATATAGCGACGATCAAACAAAATTCTAAGTACTCAAGCCAATAACTTAGTAATCCAACACATTAAAACCTACACACATTAAAACTTATCTAACAAACCGATTTCTCTCAAATAACCCAGGACAGTCTTCTCTCACCCGACTAAAAAATCCTCCAAAGTCTTAAAATCTATACAGTCGATAAGAATATGTTTCACTGTGAGATCTTCGTGGCATGGAATACATTTTCGGACTGACTCTTTTTTTAGTAAATGTTCGTGAGTTAATCGTGTATGGCCGATTCCACATCGTCTAATCATGGCTTGATCGAAACGTTTCTAGCTGTTCAGATGGGTATGGCCTACAGTTTTTTGGTTTGTTTGTTTTTTATCTCGTGAAGTTGTTATTATCCATAGCATCCCACAAAGATTGAAAGAAACTAGGAAGCCTCTCTTACTTCTTTTATATCAATAAATACGTTATCATGGTTATATTCACGGAAAAACATTTACGAATTGGAAGATCACCAGGGTCGCACGAAAACACGATGGCATCCTCCACGAAATGAATGAAAAAAGTTGTAAATGATCGAGTGAATGAACAAAAATACTAAAATAAAGGTAGTTGTACCTAATTTTCCTATCGAAAATCAGAAGTGTGAGATTTTGACGGAAGAATGCCGGATATTAATTAGTTGCAAATGGTTACACCTGGAAATCTGCTGTGCCAGTTATTCATCCGCAATACCCGGCTTCACAGTTCCAAATTTACAACAACAACCCCATGTTAATCGCACTGCATTTTGGTCTCGGAGAGGTAACGATTTCGCTTTCACCACCGCTAGTTTAACATGGGCGGCCCAGTGTACGGACTCTTTGGTAAATGATTTGACCAAAACTGCCGCGTAAATTGTTATGAAACTGGAGAAATCAACGTAAAATAAACTAAGAAATACGTCAGTTTTACTGTCATACATATTTCGAGAGATAAATGATCGTTTTATACCTTCAAAAGAGCTGTTGTTACCTCCGATTCTTGTAACTGCGTAAGGGTGTATTAAATACTTCAAAAAATACTTATAATGCAAAATAAAGATTTTGCACATTCCCTATTTAAACTCCATCGTCTATCATTTTTTGAAGATATTTCTTGTTTCAAATAGCAGCACAATACAACTTCTGGAACTATATCTAATTCCAGTACTGTTTTGATATATTGTTATTGGTTGTAGGACGCCAAATATCTCGTTCCTTGAGAAACTGTTTGTGTTTGTTGAATAAACCTTCCGAAATAATTCCAGTCAAGGAGTACGTCGAAGTCAAAAAAGTGAAATAGCACCAGAAAGCGTGGCGTCAGAGATCCTGCATGTCACAATTGTTCAGTCTTTGATGTGTGACATACTCATAATCACAATCATATTTCATAATATTGAATGGCAGTAAATGTTTTTGTAGCTTTGTATAGTGTAATGAATCAATTACATCAAGCATAATGCTTAATGACACTAATCAAAAATCGACCATAGAGGTCCACGTCCCCCGCCAGCAAAACCAGTTAGGGTGGATTGCATCCAACATAACTGGTGCTGCTGCTGCGGAGGACATGGACCTCTATGTTCGATTTTTTTGGTCGATAATATCCCATGTCATTGAATAGAGGTATGATTTTGGAAATGGAGATATATATCTGATGAGCCATGCAGCCGACAGAAACTATGTTGCTTTTTATGCAGAAAGTGCATTTATAAACTGTCATCGTTAATGGCAGCAATCTTGGATTACGCAGGTAACTGAAAAGCAATCCCAACTGTCGGCTCACCGATGTCAAGACAGTCTGCAAGTTTGAAGATGATCGGTTCAATGACTCTCGAGTTATTGGTCGGACAAGAAATGTGTGAAGATCCAACTGCTGACAATCCTGGATGATTGATGGTGGCCATCTTGGATTACACAGATAACTGTAAAGTAAACCAACCGTCCTCCCACCGATGTCAAGACACTCTGCAAGTTTGAAGTCGATCGGTTCAACGGTTCTCGAGTTATTGATCGGACAAGAAATGTGTAAAGATACAACTGCTGAAATCCAAGATGGCTGATTGCGGCCATCTTGGATTATGTAGGTAAATGAAAAGCAATCCCAACTGTTCTCTCACCAATGTCAAGGCACTCTCCAAGTTTGAAGTCGTTATTGGTTGGACAATAAATGTGTGAAGATCCAACTGCTGAGATCCAAGGTTGATAGCGGCCAGCTTGGATTACGCAGGTAACTGAAAAGCAATCTCAACCGTCTTCTTGCTGATGTCAAGAAGCTCTCCAAGTTTGAAGTCAATCGGTTCCATGGTTCTCAAGTTATTGGTCGGACAAGAAATGTGTGAAGATCCAACTGCTGACAATCCAAGATGGTTGATGACGGCTATCTTGGATTACACAGATACCTGAAAAGTGATCCCAACCGTCCTCTCACCGATGCCAAGACAATCCCCAAGTTTGAAGTCCATCGGTTGAATAGTTCTCGAGTTATTGGTCGGACAAGAAATGTGTAAAGATACAAGTCCAAGATGGCTGATTGCGGCCTTCTTGAATTACGCAGGTAACTGAAAAGCAATCCCAACCGCCCTCTCACCGATGTCAAGAAACTGTGCAAGTTTGAAGTCGATCGGTTCAGCGGTTCTCGAGTTATTGGTCGGACAAGAAATGTGAAACGGAATTACGGTATTAAGGACACCCCGTGTTTCTAAGCCTCCCCCCCCCCACTAATGTGGAGGGGGACAAAAAGGCACATGTTCCATAACCGAGAAATTGATACTAGATCCGATACATGTATGCTTACGCCATATGGAGGCCTCTCAAGAATATTAATATCCTGAAGGTGTTACTGAAAAAAATCAGCTTCTCTATTGTCGTGGAGTCAATAATCGAGTAAACCCTTTTCATTTTCATGAAGTTGTGTCTAAACACGACGTTCCATCTTGATTAATTGTGATTGCGTTCGAATCCAGTGAAGGTTCACGACGTCGTCGAAACTGAGCTAGCTACCTTGATTGATTATAATACAGATGACAAGCACATACATGTATATTATCGAAGCCTTTGTGGTACTTCTGACGCCCATGGAGACGGGTTATTTGCGGGTACCAGGAAATTATCCACACAGCTCTGATCGTGTAATGCCTTTAATCTGCGACTGTATTTTTGATTAACTACTGTGTTTTATCGTTCACTGTCTTTACGAGCCTTTCTTGGAAATTCTCGATGTGTACTGGAATCACCTGAAATTTTCTTAGCATCTTATGTCCGCTTGTATGGCAACGACGTTGCTTGTCATTTTCAATTGAATTCCGATAAACGCTTTGAATTGGTCGATTTTCAATACATGACAAGTGAATTTCAATACATTGAAATTCGAGGCTTATGATTCGTTGATTTTCGATATATTGAAATTATAATTTCAATACGTTGTTAACCGTTAAACGCAATGAATTTTGGCAGGGGTGGCCTATCATAGACTCTACTGCACTGATCCGTTGATCCAGTGATGAGACAAGTGGGACACACATGACCACTAACACCCTATGGGTCAATTGTTGTGGTGTTCTGCTATGATTGTTAGATCAGTGATCCAACATTGGATCTATGATCCAGTATTGGATCGATAATCCAGACATAAGTATACAATGTTCCTCTTATTTGAATACCTTTTGAACTATGCTAGTACATTCAATGTGAGTCAGTCGTGATCCAGTCAGGGGAGACCACCCTGGTTTGTTAGTGGCGATTCACTGCTGATCCAGTTCAATTGCAATTTTTCCAATGGGTAATTGATCCAACATTAATTCTAAAGTGATCTACAAATTTTCTCGTCGAATTTTGATAAGAATCAGGAGTTTGCCGTGAGCATTTTGGGAGCATGTTTCTGGCTCAACACACTTAGGCTGAAATACGGATTTTAGTTTTCCCATTGCACAATATATATGTATATTGCACAGACCAATTAAAATCTGCCTTAAATCTTAATAAGTATGTACATGCAAAGGATACAATTGCACAGAATTAACTATCCATTTGCTTCGTGTCCAGGATCTGGATTTTTTAGAGCAGTCCCAGCTCCATCCCAGCTGCCGATACATGTAGTTCACTTCTATTTAATGTGATAATACATGCCTGGAAAAGGAGTCTATCCAACCAAATGAGACAAGCCAATGACCTAGGTCATGCAAGTATTTTGCGTAGACCTGGTGCATAGAGGGTCTAGTGGAGTGGATGTGGGTGGGAGTTATGAATGACGGACTAGACGCTTGTAATTCGCAAGTTACATCTTGTGAATACAATTTCTGTGAGAATGGAAGCCACTAACATGCCTTAACCCTACGTGGCCTGGGGGCGGAAAGTGCCCCCCCCGCCCCCCCCTTCACGAACTCCGAAACGACAAAACCGAGGGAGATGAACTCCGTGACTTTGCATCTTATCATAGTGGGGTCTATCTGCCCCAGAGCAGAGGAACATGGGTAAATTCAAAATGGCGTCATGTGGTACGTGTATCTCAGAAAGTCGTGTTCTCAGTCTTTTTGCCCATTTCTTCATATTTTCAGGCCTAAAAGGACTAGAAAATAGTTTATTTAGGCAAAGCTAATTATTCTCTATTATATTTGGTAGTTTTTGAGAGAAAAATAGGAAAATAAAAAATTCGAAATATCTGTCCCAAAAATAACCGAAAATGGTTGCCGAGAAGATGACGTCACTGTGGTGTCATCATGGGGACTTCTTGGATTTTTTACATTTTCGGGTAGAGCTTGAACCAAAGATAGTGTGTGGTAATTTTCAGCACTCTAGAGTAGGTATAGCGAAAATATTTGAAGAGACACACCCTCAAATCGCCCAGACCAGAGAGTTTTTACTGGCCGGAGATTTATTACCTTCCCTCAAGAGAACTTCAAAAGGCAACCCCAGAATGGCATCGATAAGTATCTATGCTCTAAAACAGGAAAAACACTGCTCTCCTGTTTTTTGTTACATTTTGTTTCACCGGGTCTATAGTAGGCAATATTTTATGTCATCCTTATATATGTTCAGGGGCCATTCTAACAAATTATCTGCAATAACTTTGGGACTCTCTTCTTCAGCGCTTCTCAGAGCCTGGGGTGGTTAAATAACAACCAGTCACCTTGACAACGGTATTACATTTGCTCAAATTATTCCTCGATTTTATAACTGGGCCATATCAACGCGAAAACAAAGAAATGAATCACACACAATTGAGTTTCATTGTAACCTAGAGCCGTTACAAAAGATACATTATGTTCGCTATGTTGCGGGTAATCGATTTATTCACGAGCCATAAGTCGATAACGGTTAAGGAACACCATTTGAGAGTACTGGATTTACTGGTAATAAGACTTGGTAATAGCGATCGACGAAATATGGTCAATACAAGTATATACACAACGAGTAATCTAAAGTTATTACAAATATATACATTTAGTATTGTTTGTAATGTCTCATGTAAACAAAACCGGACACTTTTATAGATGGCGAGAAATTTACAAAAGTCTCATCTTTATTATTCTTTAGTTCCCTATAAATTTACCAAATAGATATGGGGAAAAAAGTTATCAGACAAACTTCCCATATTATCTGAGTCCAGTGCTGCCCAAGGCATGAACTCTTTGATTAAAGTTAAATAGAAAATAAGTTCGAAAAGTTTAATAGTTTTATTAATAGGCATAAGTAGGAAAAAATCTTAACCTTTGGCCTTGACGATGGCATGGAAGGTTTGTGATGTGTTTAAAATGGTAATATATGTGTACAATGGGCACTAAATGGTTTTAATGTCACTTATTGATGGAATTCTTTCGGGTCTACTCCAAGACAAATATAGGCCAATAAATACCTCAAACTAAATAAGATTTTTCTATTTTCGTGAAAAAGGACTAGTTTTTTGTAAATGTGAATTGCCTTCACCTGTATTCATAAAAAATGAACAGCTCTATTCTGTATAATTATCTGATTCCTAAAATCAAACCGTCCTCCCTAAATATCCACATGGGGTATTCATATATTGATTCGTACTGCATTTATTAACTAGCTTGTTTGTGTTAATTGCTTCAAGGTAATAAAGTCAACAGTTGACACTGTGAATACTGACAATGACAATTTTTGCGGTGCGTAACTGAAATGGTCAAGACAGAGTCGAGTCGAGGGTGAAATGTTCCCTCGAATCTCTAACAGGGGAAAACATTATGTCGAGGATTTTTTCCGAAGTTCATTTTTTGCGTTCTTTTTCTCGTAGTGATAAAGACAGGCTTCCAATCACAGTGCATATGTGTTACACAGGCACAATACTTCAGTCAGTCAGGAGCAACGTTTTGTTCAACTTCAGCACCTCTCAAATCAAAAGATTGAGTTGGCACCAGCTTATATTCGTGGATGGCGCCATGTTAGATGAGTGACTGAAATTACGTGTCGCAAAAGTCGGTTATGTTGATGCCACCGTTCATGAAAGACTGATGCAGAAGAAAGAGAACTGCCTTGAACTTACCAGGCCTGGGAGGCCATTATGGAATTATGCCCCCCCCCAACAATTTCTACCCTAATTCCGGAAAGATAAAATGTTGAGGTGACACTCTGTGGCTTCGTGGTTTATTATATTAGGTACAGTTTGAGCCTTTTAGCATAACCCCTTTTAGCATAACCCCTTCCCGAAAGTGATGTTTTCGTCATTCTTCTTCAAAGAAATTACATAAATAAACAAAAAATCGATAAACCTGACCGAAAATTCTACGTCATCAATGCGGCCATCTTGGATTTTGATACACGTTCTGGAAGATTTCTGTAGACGATATAGTGTGGTAAATTCAAGGTGTAAGAAAAATAATTAGGGGGTCAGACCAGGTGAGGTTAAATGGATGCTTTCCTTATTTAAAGGATATTCCTGTTACTAATCTTTGACTCTAGAAGAAAAAAAACATGAGAATGATCTAATCATAACCCCTCGGCTTTCCCCAAGTGATTTAGACTCATGTGTAGTGTGAAATGGGGAAGAGATAGTACTGTGTGGGATGATCAAGCAAAAGGTGGTTTACAATTTGCAGTGTATGGATGTATCAACAGATCAGTGTATGGAGTATAGAATTAAGCATGCTAAGTATTACAGTTCTGCAGATACAGTTAGTTGCATTCAAGCATATAGTACAGAAATATAAATTGATATACCTGTAAAAGGGCATAATTTTGAAAAATGTGGGTCGAGGGGAGCTACTTCCGCTGGGCATCTGAATAGCACTAGATAAATAAGTGTTAACAATTTGGTGGTGGTAGTGTCTCCAGCAGTTTTGCCTAAAATGCGGTAACGGTCGGACGTAAATGGCGACGGCAATACCCCGGGGGCCAAGGTGACCGAGGGGTAAGATACAAGTAGATAAATAAGTTTCCAAAATTTAGCACCTGTACTGAACACGGATCTTCAGATATAACTTGTACATTCAACTACAGATTACAAAGTCGGAGATTATTACATCCTAAAGGGGCATAACTCCATAAAATACGGGCCGAGACAATTAACTTTTTTGTAGGTATCTAGACTATAACTGGATAAAAAAAGTTTCCTCATCATTTGGTAGCGCGTTAACGGACTGACGTACGGACGGCCGGACGTACATGGCAACGACAATACCCCGAGGCCAAAATGGCCGAGGGGTAAGAAACAATTATTTACGGTAAGATATATTTTGTTTGTTTGTTTTTTATTTTATTTTATTTTTTTAA
The DNA here is from genome assembly GCA_036873755.1 of Hanleya hanleyi. Taxonomy (NCBI): domain Eukaryota; kingdom Metazoa; phylum Mollusca; class Polyplacophora; order Lepidopleurida; family Hanleyidae; genus Hanleya; species Hanleya hanleyi. The sequence goes on from JAVTVY010000819.1 coordinate 86,346, forward strand.
TTTGTGAAACCTGGTTTCCGCATTGGTCCACAACTAAATGATGTGCGGCTACAAACAGTCTTCGGTCATAAATAGATGTAAACTCTCAGACAAAAACACTGTAAAAGTATATATCTTCTGAATGAGCACATTCATGCCATTATTTCAGGAGACAAGTGAGCTATTAAAATTGAAAAGGAAACCTTCAACTTTTCTGAAAAAAACTCCATAAAATGTATGAAAATGTGTAAAATTCGACCCACAACCCAGAGAAAACGTATGAAATGATTTTCTTATTATGCAAGTTACACTGTTTCCCGTCCAACATACATTTTTAAGTGGAGAAAAAAAACGGGGGGTCGACCTACTCGTTTTTTGTCAAATTTTATCGCCATAATGGAATCATCATTTTCGTTTCCCGAAAAAGTGCGGATTTTGGCCTGCCAGATATTCAATTCCGGACACGATTAACTCTGTAGTGGCGCGTAGGTGAGATCAATAAGCAATTGTTATATACTCGTTTGGAGAAATGGTTACGTCCAGCAGGGTGATACTATAGATATCCGGGGGAAAAAAGACGAATTACCATGCCGTCAAAAACGGGCGACCTTCCTTATTATGAAATTAAGGGCCACAATTTGCGAAACCGTGGCAAGTGAGGGCTGCATCCTTGGGATCGACGTGGGCGCCGTCATGTCGCCTGTGGGAAACCGGTACTGATGACGTTTACTTTCAGGTCAATGTCACGGCTAACGCTTGATTCAAAGAGGTTCCAACTACGGGCATTTGAACTACTCTGGGTCCGAGTTTTAATTTGAGAAAACACCGAAAACGTAGAAGGATATTTGCCAAGTGAAGAATATCTTCCCCAAGTTTTTCAGATGAGACTAACGATTCATGTTAGGCAAAATTTTACGCTGAGCGGTGAACAAAAAGAGCGTCATCGGCATTTGTTTGATGATTCAACTTGGGTGATGATGTTTCTGAGTTCATGAACATTTTCATAAATATATTAAATCAACTAGACCGTCAGTAGATTGACTGGGTTTTTCCTCGCGCGAATTACCGGCACGATCAAAACGATAATACTTAAATCTTCATGATGTTGTGACGTTTTTAGATGAGTATACACTCACTTCCGTTCACCTAAAAACGTCAGGCAGTGCTGTAGGCCGCTATATCATTTTTTGCGCTTCTCGCTACCGTGCTTTGGATTATGGACGCGAAAATTCGTTAATGGACGAGGGGTGGAGAGAGAGAGGGAGAGAGAGAATTAATGTTTAACGTCGCGTTCAGCAATATTTCAGCTACATAGCGACGATCAAACAAAATTCCAAGTACTCAGGCCAATAACTTAGTAATCCAACGCATTAGAACATACACACATTAAAACTTATGCAACAAACCGATTTCTCTCAAATAACCCAAGATGCAATTCTCCCTCACCCGACTAAAAAGATCTTCCGAATTAGTCGCTCGATAAAAAGCATCTCTTACAATCTTAAAATCTATGCATTCGATAGAATATGTTTAACCGTGAGATCTTCATGGCATGGAATACACCTTAGGACTGGCTCTTTTGTTAATAAATGTTCCTGAGTTAATCGTGTATATTGAATGACGGGCTACATGCTTTGTATTTTAACCTCGCGAAATGAATGAACATTATGAATACGAAATTTTCGTCTTTTGTTTAATGTACCACTCGAAACTGCACTTTCACCCCAGACGTATTACAGACATTATTACAATCGTAAAGCCTATCATGGATTGGAATATCGATTAAAAAAAACATTTAAACTGCGAAAATGCCAACGACGAAGAACAGTAAGTGGCCTCGATCACAACGAAAAACGAAATCGACGTGGCAAGTCTTAGCATAGATACGTTATAATCAAACAAATATACCAACCATTGTCACAGAGGACTCTCGTCACAATGAATTGTCACATGTTCACAGTTCGGTTAGTAAAAGTTGCAATCGTATTTTCCAAATCCTCTTTTCGACAACATTTTATCATCGGACAGCATTTTCTGCAGATGCATTGGCAGAACGTTTTACGTATATTGCGGTTGCCGATACCATAAATGAGGGGGTTGAACATAGAATTTGAGTACACCAATAGTATGAGAATGAACCAAAAACTGTCTGGAGTGTCACACCAAACGCTGCAGCGCGAGTATACGCCAATTACCAATGGCATGTTGGTGACAATGAAAAAGGCTGCTGTTGCGAACAAAATAAACTTGATTTCCCTACGCTGTGTCCAGTGACCTAATTTTGCAGGCGTTGGGTCCTTATTATCGCGCTCCGCATTCACTTGCCGGGTTCGTCTGGCTGCAACTTTAAAAATACAGAGGTACAGGCCTACAACGAGGATGCTGTTGACGACGACTGGAGCAGCTATGAAGTACAAATATGAACATGGAAGTATATTAAAAATATTACACCATGTACTGTTTGAAGCCATCCATTGTTCTTCTGTATTCCAGCCCAGTACTGGAAAACTGGATATTGTAATCGGTATGAGCCAACATCCCGCAATACAGAGCTTTATTTTCTTTCCTGTTAACAGATTCTTGTAGCAGAGTGGGAAAACTATCGCAACATATCTCTCCAAAGATACAGCCAGGAGGTGGAACGCAGTGACGACAGGAACGCAAAGAGAGCAACTCATCAGGATTGCACAGAATTTAGCTCCCCCAAGAGGAACGCCCAGCAGGGACAACGCACCCATTGGAACAATAGACGCGCCCACGAGAAAATCACTGATGGCCAAGGAGAGAAGAATCCAGTTGGTAACTGTCTGAAGATGTTTGTTTTTCAATATGAGGCCGATAAAGGTGAGGTTGTTTGATATTGTCACGATAACCAATGTACTAAATGCAAAAATCACTATAGCGGACATTGTCAAAGCCTATCAACACTCTTCTCAAAGACTGGCCGACAGATTTTCGAGAAAGATTACCGCGCCTTCTACTTCTGATGAAATAACTTGATCATGCTCATACACTAACGTCGAGGATATAAACTGGAACTCTTGTATATTGTCATTTGGCCCACTGTAATCTGCGTGTATTGATCTGTAAGTATCCATCTCTTTTACTCATTAATAGTCTTGACATTATAAAGTCGTATTTTGATTGGATGATCGCAATGTATGTATCAGTTCCCGGTGTGATTTAATACTTCTCAAACGATATTTTCTCGCGTTGTCATGGAGAAGGGATATATATATATATTACGCGCGTGCATCAGGTGGCCGTGTTCTGCCTGAAAGAAAATATCAATGACAGCTGCAATTTGTCGCCACCGGTTTCACAACATCATCGTTGGCTCATAAGGCGTTTTAATGACTTTGAATTTAACATTCATATAATATATTCCATAGTTATAGCGCTACGTCATACAGTGACGTGATATCTAATAGAATAGTTCCCCAACGTTGAGTAATGACGTGTAATATCATACGACGTTTAATATAATAGCGTCACGTCATTATTGTACGTTTTGCATTCTAGGATATTATTCGACGTCATAATACAATTTTTGGAATAATAGTTTGATTTGATGTGAAATACATAATAAATATATTAATTTGGTAATTCATTTAACTTCCAATTATATTTCTTGTGAAATAATGCTTCCTTCTGTATTCTGAAGTCTGTCATTTTTCAATACTTTATAGAATGGGAATATGGTAAAGTATTCGATATCACATCAGTGTATAACGTAGCGCTATAAATATGGAATATATTGTATGAACGTTAAATTTAAAACGTCTGATGAGCCACCGATGATATAGTTAATAACTTAGTAATCCAACACGATAAAACATACACACATTAAATCTTATGCAACAAACCGATTTCTCTCAAATAACCTAAGACACAGTCCTCTCTCACCCGACCAAAGAGATCTTCAAGTAGTTGCTCTATATTATTTACAATATCACAAAAAGATTGAAACAACTTTCTTACATAAGTACAGTTAGAGGGTCTGAAATCACTATATGGGATTCCAACAGGGCCATTCTATCAGCCTGAGTATTACCTTTGATGCCAACGTGGCTAAGCAACCAACAAGCACAATATCAACCTGTTGACCGAATCTACAGCGATATAATTGGATAGAGAGAGAGCGAGAATTAAGGTTTAATGTCGCGTTCAGCAATATTTCAGCTATATAGCGACGATCAAACAAAATTCTAAATACTCAAGTCAATAACTTAGTAATCCAACGCATTAAAACATACACATATCAAAACTTATGTAACAAACCGATTTCTCTCAAGTAACCCAAGATGCAATCCTCCCTCACCCGACTAAAAAGATCTTCCAAAGTAGTCGCTCGATAAGAAGCATCTCTTACAATCTTAAGATCTATGCATTCGATAAGAATATGTTTGACCGTGAGATCTTCGTGTCATGGAATACAACTTGGGACTGGCTCTTTTTTCAGTAAATGTTCTTGAGTTCATCGTGTATGGCCGATTCTACATCGCCTGATCATGATTTGATCGAAACGTTTCTGGCTGTTCAAATGAGTATAGCCTATAGGTTTTTTTTAACTAATGAAGTTTGTTATTATTCACAGCATCCCGTAAAGATTGAAACAGCCATCTCACATATGTACAGATAGAGGGTCTGAAATCGCTATATGGGATTCCAACAGGATCAACCTCATCATCTAGGGCTGCCTTAGCCATCCTATCAGCCTCAGTATTACCGTTGATGCCAACGTGACTAGGTAACCAACAAAACACAAAATCAATCTGTTGATCAAATCTACAGTCATGTAGTTCTAGAATACACAAGATAGTGGGATGAGTCGAAGTTCCACTTTTAATCACTTGGAGGCATGACAGTGAATCTGAGAATATGACATATATTTTCCTTTTAGTGGACCCAATACCTTCTAAAACCGACAATATGGCTTTTGCTTCTGCAGTGAATATCGAACTTTTACCTGGTAGTCGACAGGTTTTAGTTTTGGAACTAAAGATAGTAGCAAATGCTACTCTCTCGCCATCTTTAGAACCATCTGTATAAATAGTCTGATGCGATCTGTATTTCTCTCTCAGTAGGCCAAATTCTTGTGTATACAAGAGCTGGCTCGTGTCGGCCATTTTATATTTCGTTAGAGAAATATCTACTTCTGGTTGAGCTAACTGCCATGGTGGAATTGATAAGTGCTTGTTAGATAAAATTTGACTAAGCTTAATACCAGCTGCTACAATGTGTGGTTTCATACGAATTCCAAGAGGTGGAATAATGGCGGGTTTCTTCAAATAGTGCTCCGCGAACTGAGGTTTGAAAACACAGTTAAATGCAGGATTCGAGTGATTTGATCGCAATTTTGTGATATATTGCAGTGATAGTTTAATTCTTCGAAGTTCTAATGGAAATTCATCTGCTTCGACGTATAAGCTCCCTTCAGGGGATGTTCTGAACGCTCCAAGGCAAAGTCGTAGTCCTTGATGGAGAATAGGATCTAGCTTTGCCAAGTTGGACTTGCTTGCATCGTTGTAAACATTAGAGCCATAATCAAGTTTGGAACGAACAAGTGATCGATACAATTGGAGAAGTGTTTGCTGATCTTCTCTCCACTTATACATGTACATGTAGTTGGCAACTACCTTCAACAAATCAAGAGCTTTCGTGCACTTAGCTTTCAAGCAATTTATATGCGATTTGAATGTTAGTCGGTGGTCAAGCAACATTAACCAAGAATTTAACCTCTTTTACCACTTTGATCTCAGTTCCATCTATTGTTAATACTTGATGTTTGTGCTGGAAATATTTTCTGCAGAAGTGTATACAATTTGTCTTAATTCTGGAGAATTAGACCCCATTTTCTGGACACCATTTTTGAATTCTATTCAGAAAAAGTTGTAATGTTCTTTCTCTCAATATTGTGTATATTTGTTCCACTGCACGAAATGTTGAAATCGTTTACAAAGAGTAAACCATCAATTGATTTATTCAAAATTTCGGCCAAGCTGTTGATCTTGATATTAAACAGAGTAGTAGACAAAATAATATCCTGTGGACCACCTTGATCTTGGTCGAAATGATCAGACATGGTTGTACCCAACCGAACTCGGAATTGTCTATCATTCAAAAAGTTGGATAAGAAAATGGTCAAACGTCCCTTTCATCCCATAGTATGAAGGTCTTTTAGAATCCCATATTTCCATGTAGTATCATAGGCTTTTTTCTAAATCAAAAACAGATGGAATCTGTATGTTCATTCTTGGCGAAAGCATTCTTAACATATCAATCTAATCTGACTAAATGGTCAATGGTACTTCTATTTTTGCGGAAACCAGCTTGAACATCAGTGAGTTTCTTTTCAGTTTCTAGGGACCAAACAAGGCGAACATTTATCATGCGTTCCACTTTTTACAAACACAGCTACTCAGTGAAATCGGACGATAATTACCAGGGTCGGTATGGTTACTGCCAGGCTTTGATACCGGTATAACAATGGCATTATGCCAAAAGTCCTCTTCGACGTATTTGGTAAAAGCCAAAAGTGAAAAGTCCTCTGTTATCCACTCTGCTGAATATGCGAAATAGAATTTCTAGATAAAATTCGGGTAGAGGTTTCAAAAGTTGATTCTGAATATTGTCAGGGCCTGCAGCAGAATCGTTAGCTTTCGTGAGAGAATAGTTCCTCAATTGAAAACATAGCGTTATAGCCTTCAAGGTTACTGGAGGAAAATTTCATTTCATTTTTCTCCTCTCTTTTTTGGAACTTTTGAAATTTAGGTACATAATTATATGACGAAGAGTTTTTGGCAAGTGTTTCGCCTAGCTTATTTGCGATGTCTACTCTGTCAGTTAAGACCTGATTTCCATCGTTGGAATGATGAACACTGGACTTGGAACTTTTACTTTTTATTCTTTGGGTCATATTTTGTTATAAGAGTATGTGTATTGATCCTAGAAACATTTTTTCCCCAGGAATCACGTATGTTCTGTTTCATGGTTCTGCGAGCTTTAGCTCTATTAACTCTGGGATCTTTCAAATTTTCAGGCTTTGGATGTCGGCGTTCAGCTTCCTTGCTACATTTACTTGCTTCTTTGCAGTCATCACTAAACCATGTTTTTTTAACATGTGTAACTCCTGAAGATGTGGGTATGATTTGGTTAGCAATTTCATTCAGCATATCTCAGAATAAAGGATAAAGGAATATAGGATGCGGAACATCAGCGAAAGAGACTGCTTGTAGTTTTCTTTAACAATGCTTTTAAAATTCTGGTCAGTTTGCTTTCTTGAAATTATAACTTCTTAAAGTGGGGTCATCAGCTGACTGAATAGCTTTTAAAACAGTGGGAAAGTGATCACTTCCACAAAGATCATCATGAACATACCAAGTAAATTCTGACGCAAAGTGAGATATCTAATGCTGAACAGGCTCCATGAGCTGTGGAGAAATGTGTATAAGTACCATCATTAAAAACACTTGGATATAAAATCTCCAAGAATGATTCCTTTACAATTCTCTTCATTATGCCAAAAGCTACTACGGCCGCTAAAATCGCCCATCAATAAACAATGTGTAGGGAGCTGTTCATGAAGATTCTGAAGTTCACTAAGACGGAGACCTCCAGATGAAGGTATGTACACCATGCATAAGTTGAATACAGAGTTCAAATAGTAAGACTAACTGTTACAGCTTGTAAATCCGTATTTAAATCAATAGGACTATGTAAAACACCCATGCTAACAAGTATTGAAGAACCGCCTGTAGCCTTTCCATGCTCCTGGAAAGCATAGAAATGATAGGGTGTACATTGCCGTAATTCAAATTTATTTTTATCGGATTCTTTGAGAAAAGTTTCATTCAAACAGAGAGCTAAGGGTTTATAATCCTGAGTAAATCTTATAATTGAAGACTATTCAAGATGGTGGGATGAGTTGAAGTTCCATTTTAATCGCTTGAAGGAATGACAGTGAATCTGAGAATATGACATATGTTTTCCTTTTAGTGGACCCAATACCTCCCTAAGCCGGCAATATAGATTTTGCCTCCGCAATGAATATCGAACTTTTACCTGGTAGTCGACAGGTGCTGACCAAGGCATGTGCTCTTTGATTAAAATTATATGAAAAATCCGCGGTCATAATGATAGCATGGAAGGTTTTTGATTACGTATTTAAAATGGTAACATCTGTGTAAAATAGGGACTAAAGAGTTTTAATGTCGCATATTTATTGAATTCTATCGGTTCTATTCCATGAGAAGAAATCTCAGAAAGGCCAATAAATATCTCAAACTATATGGGAATTTCTATTTTCTTGAAATAGGACTAGTTTTTATACAAATGTGAATAAATGTGAGTTGTCTTCATATAAGCAGCTGTTTAATTGTTTTCTGTACATAGCAATACCTATGCGATCAACTAATTCTCCATAACGTTTTCCGTTTGAAATTTCTTTCCAGCCTTTTATTAAAAAGACCCTATTTGTATTATTATTTGACTCCTAAACTCAAACCTTCCTCTCTGAATATTTACATTTTTTATTACCTTTACCATGGAATATTATATTTACTGTATTTATTAACTAGATTGTTTGTGTTCATTGCTTCAATGTAATAAATCCAACAATTGGTAATGTAAATACTAACAATGTAATACTGACAAGTCTACGAGATTCTGAACTTCGCCTTATTTTTTAGATGTGCATCTGAAATGGACAAGACAAGAGTCGAGGGTGATACTGTTCCCTCTACTCTCTAACAGTTTTTTTTCTAGTTTTTTTCGTTTGGGTTCTGTAGAAAAACGAGGCCTTAACACACAATGTGTTACACAGGCGCAATACTCCAGCCAATCGAAAATATTTTACTTCAGTACCTCTCAAAGCAACAGCCTGAGTTGGTACCTGGTTGTCGTCATGAATGGCGACTTGTGGCCAAGAGTGGCTGAAATTACGTGTCGCAAAAGCCGTTCTGCTAATGCCACTGTTCAGAAAAGTCGGATGCAGGAGATAGAGAGCTGCCTTAATCCTATCAGGCCTGGGGGGCCATTATGCAATTATGTCATTACGCCCCCTAATTAGAAAAAGAGAATCCAAATCCATTTGAAATACTCTGGGTCCGAGTTTTAAATGGCGCGGTGCCTTAATTATACCTTAATTCTCGTAATTCCTAAAAGGAAACTGTTGGCGGTTACATATGCCAACTCAAGAATATCTCCAGCAAGTTTTTTTTTCAGCTGAGACTTAACCGATTCAAGTTAGGCAATATAGCTGAGCGGTGAACAAAAAATCGTCCTCGGAATTTGCCAGTGATTCTAAGAAAAAACTTAAGGGATAAACATACACTTGTATAACGGTATTCGTTCTTCCTATATTAATTTATCCATCTATACAAATATGCTTTACTGTTTTATGTGCATATAAATTCGTAAATAATCAAGATTTGTATACAAACCATACAAACAGAATTCTGTGTTTTTAGTTGTTCTTCTAAACCAACTTATTGATATATAGAATTATTCATTTGAACATCTGTTTTTTCCGAACGAACTTATTGGTATATAGGATTATTCATTTGAGCATCTCTTTTTTCTATACATGGGCAAATCTGCTGCCTATTCAAATGATATATGAGGTTAATCAAAAGATACGCTAGACAAAGTCAGGGAGAGAAGTCAAGAGATTAGGAGAGAAAGAAACCATCCCACAGTAAGTCAGCACAGGTGGGCCAGAGGATACTAGGCCAGAGGAAATGACTTTCCGCCAAAATCAAAGTCAAGTATTTAATCGACATTTACTGTATCTTTACCTATTAATATGTATGTAAGACGGCTGTTTCAATCTTTATGGGATGCTGTGAATAATAACAAGCTTCATGAGTTCAAAAAAACTGTAGGCTATACTCATCTGAACAGCCGGGAACGTTCCGATCAAGCCATGATCAGGCGCTGTAGAATCGGCCATACACGATGAACTCACGAATATTTACTAAAAAAGCCAGTATTCCATGCCACGAAGATCTCAGGGTGAAACATACCCTTATCGACTGAATAGATTTTAAGATTGTGAGAGATGTTTTTTATCGAGCGACTACTTTGGAAGATCTTTTTAGTCGGGTGAGGGAGGAATGCATCTTGGGTTATTTGAGAGAAATCGATTTGTTGCATATATAAGTTTTAATGTGTGTATGTTTTAATGTGTTGGATTACTAAGTTATTTGTTTGAGTACTTAGAATTTTGTTTGATCGTCGCTATATAGCTGAAATATTGCTGAACACGACATTATACCTTAATTCTCCCTCTCTCTCTCTCTCTCATGTCATTTAGTCCAAGGTTAAATCTTCGAATGGTGTACTATATAATGTAGAATAAATAAGCTGATTCTGCCTTGAAAAATCTTCCACTGCGCTGCAACTTTGCTAGAAGAATATCGATCAAACTCAAGATAGATATTCTTATCAGTTCTCGTATAGCGAGAATTAGACCAGCTGGCATCATTTTCCATCAGATGATTTAATAGGTCTATCACATCATCCCTTTGTAATTTTTGTATCTAATACCACTCAAGCCGGTGCTAGGGGCCTTGTGGCCATGTCATTCAAGTTCTCCACATGAACATGTACAATATAAGCGTGGCTGAGATACCAGGGATCACTTGGTTCTTTTGGTGTTTTTCCCCCCAGAAATTTACAGTAGATTTGACTGTGAATCACCTGACTTCTCTTGAGTACGTCGGAATTGATTTCCGTCACTCTTTCAAAGTTGCGTTTGATTGTCATTATTCCTAATTGCTGGGATGAATCCCGAACATCACTAAAGAAAAATATGTAGTCAACTGCGTATGAACACCATCAGGCAAACGTATTAGATACTTTAAAGGACAGCTGCTCTAATAGAGAGGCTACCAATATCCGTTGATATCTCTGTCTTAACATATCTGCGACAATAGCCGGTTACACTAACGTGTGGTCGCTTATTTATGATCACAATGTCCTTCTCCAAATTTCCGCAGTTAAATTATTGTCAGAAGCTTACTTAGGAAGATAGGAATATAGTATAGAATTGATAGTATAGGTAAAGCTATATATTATTGCTGTTCGAATGAGCAGTCACAATCAAAGAAAGACGTTTATGTACGGCAAGAAATTTCAGCAGATAACTGGTCGATAAGTGCTGGAGACGGCAATGCTGTACAGGCACCCGAGTGATCATGAACGTATGTTACATCATTTTTCTATCTGTGCTACATTTTGCTATTCAAAGTGAAGGAATTTCCCCATCAAAAATCTGTGACACGATAACAACGTGTATGTTCAGTTTTCGTTGCGAAAGGAACAACAGGCGCAAGCGCAATATCAAAAATTAAGAGAGGCTCCAGGCAATCTAAACCGACCGTTATCGCGGTTTTACGGGCAAGCTGAAAATAAACCGATTTACTGGAAAAAATTGTATCTAAATTTATAAACTGCGCGAACATGACTTTTAAGAAAATGTATCACGAGAGATCGTTACAGACCTGTAGGCAAACTCCAACAGGTCAAACGAGAGCATATACATTTATCGCACTGGTAGGGAGCACCACCTTGCTAGTTTTAGCGGGTTTGCAATTGCATGATGTCAACAAACATAATCGTCTGTAGCAAAACGAAGTTAACAGTTTGTGCGATAAACAAATGTAAAGATTTTCCACTGATTTTTGTTCCTAATAACTTTGTTTCCTGACATAATTTGAAGCAAATTAGATAAGTCATCCTCTCTTCAAATTTGCCTTAATTATATAAATAATCATAATTGATTGCTGAAATTTTGTCCAGTTGTCAAGTTTTACTGTCTGCTACAACGAGTGTAGTTGGCTTGATCAGTATTTCGTGAACGCAGCGAGAGAAACGGCGGCCAGGCCCATATTAGAGCTGTATTCAATGGCATGTTTTTTTCAATATAATCTCCAGTGCAACTTATCTTCTAGTAAAAGATCGTCTGAATACTCTTTGCGAATTTTCAGGAAAAAATAGGGTTATTTTCATTGGCTGATGAAGATGTTTTTATTGATGCCCACAAGACATCGCGATATTCCAAATATATCAATTCCGTATCGCTAATCAGTATTCTCAATCTATGATTTCCGTTGAAAAGTAATTATCTAAAGAATGATGTATCTCAGTCACACTTTCACTGTGCCTGTTCATATGAACACCATGAGGATCTTGAACTACATGGGGCCTCAAGCCCCGGGTTAAGGAGAATTAGATACAATTTACTACACGTAACGCCAAAGATCTCGCACGCTACGGTCTTATTTATTCATCAGTATGCGATATGTATCACCCAATTTCAGCAACCTTGAGCGCAGGCGCTTGGTGGAATACTATCTGATTCACTAGGCCAGTTAACCAATCAAACACCTATAGAATTTACTCTAAAATGTGATATAAAGTTGTGTGCGCTTCTCGCTACAGTGCTTTAAATTATGGACGCGAAAATTTTAATTGACGACGGTGGAATATTGAATGACGGACTGGACGCTTTGTATTTCTTTACTAACGAAGACAATGTTATATAAACAACCTCGCGAAATGCCAACGATCAATATGAATACGAAAGCATCGCATTTTGTTAGTGCACCACTCAAACTACACTTTCGCTTAAAGGCATTGTTACAATCGGAAAGCCTACCATGAATTGGACTATCGATTAGAGTAGCATTCAAAGTGGGTAAAAGACAAAGACGAAGATCAGTTAGTGGACTCGGTCACAACGAATAACGAAATCGGCGTGTCAAGTCATTAGCAGATACGTTATAACAAACAAAAATATCAACCATTGTCACAGCTGAATCTCGTCATGATGAATTGTCACATGTGAATCTCGTCATGATGAATTGTCACATGTGAATCTCGTCATGATGAATTGTCACAGCTGAATCTCGTCATGATGAATTGTCACATGTGAATCTCGTCATGATGAATTGTCACATGTGAATCTCGTTATGATGAATTGTCACATGTGAATCTCCTCATGATGAATTGTCACATGTGAATCTCGTCATGATGAATTGTCATATGTGAATCTCCTCATGATGAATTGTCACATGTGAATCTCCTCATGATGAATTGTCACATGTGAATCTCGTCATGATGAATTGTCACATGTGAATCTCGTCATGATGAATTGTCATATGTGAATCTCCTCATGATGAATTGTCACATGTGAATCTCCTCATGATGAATTGTCACATGGAAACAATTTCTTGCTCGGTTAGTAACAGTTGCAATCTTATTTTCCAAATCGTGTTTTCGACAACATTTTGTCATCTTCAGCAGATGCTATGAGAGAACGTTTTACGTATATTGCTGTTGCCCATCCCATAGATGAGGGGTTGAACACATAGAATTTGAGTACACCAATAGTATGAGAATGAACTGTCCGGAGTATCACACCAAATTTGACAGTGCGAGTATACGCCAATTACCAATGGCATGTTGGTGACAATGAAAAAGGCTGCTGTTGCGAACAAAATAATATTGTAATCGGTAGGAGCCAACATCCCGCAATACAGAACTTTATTTTTTTCCTGTAAACAGATTTGGGTAGTAGAGTGGGAAAACTATCGCAACATATCTCTCCAAAGATACAGCCAGAAGGTGGAACGCAGTGACGACAAGAACGCAAAGACATCAACTCACCAGTATTGCACAGAATTTAGCTCGCCCAAGAGGAACGCCCAGCAGGGACAACGCACCCATTAGAACAATAATCACGCCATCGAGGTAATGAGATAAAAAATAAAAAATATATGTATAAAAAATATGCAGAAGACGATCTTGCCCCAGAAATGCTTAACTGTTCCCGCGAATATCGGGAATATAAACCAGTGAAGAGCACGATTCCAAACAGTTTTACAGGAGCTTAAATACTCGTCTCATATGCATGCAAGGGATACAGATCTTCGACTGCCGGACATAACTATGACCGATGACGTGTGATGGAAGTTTCATATTCGCTCTAATTTAGATATGCAGAATTCTAAGATAGACGAATATGAGTATTGTTTACAAATTAGTATATAACAATTTGTTCAATTCACAATTAAGTATATTCATGCGTTTTGGCACACAAAAAGAATAATATCTTTCGTCGCTCGGACAAATATATTTGATTTTGCGATCTGTTAAGCATTATTTTCCCTGATATTTTGCGCGTTCACACAAAAGCATGCACCATTCCCTCGTCGAATCGAGTTGGTCACATGTACTGATATAAGTGTTTGATTAAAAAGAATGCAGTGAATTGTATAATGTGGCATTTACATACTTGAACACATAAGGTAAACGGTGAAGGGAATATGAAAATTGATATTTAGCGTCCGTCCAGACAAACGTCGTAATAATCCATGAATCCAAACCGAAATTTGAATTGTCGGTATCTTCTGGCAAAAGTTTGATGATGCTTTTTCAAATCGTCTAAGCTTGATGATTCTACTTGGATTTAATAGATATGCGTGAGTGGCAGATTTCGTACTTCTTACCTTCCGTTTATAGCGGTACATGTATACCTTTATTATTGTGATTTGAGTGAAACAACGCCATCAACATATACCAATGTTTCAGCTATGGGAGCTGTGTCATTACGGTCATCATAGGGGTACTGTCTGCCGGTCTGCTACCTCCTATATTTTTGGGAGGCCCGTTGGCCGAGTGGTTTAGATCGCCGACATACAGTGCTGGCGGTTCGGTGCCCGACTCTGAAAGTCGCTGGTTCGAATCCCGCACGGGACTATCAAATCTGTGCTATACTAAGTTAGTGTAATCCATAAAATAGCGAAAATACGGTTATACGATCACTTCCTATATGACAAAAATATCTTCCTATATAATAGATTGATTTGTAGTTGTTTCAAAAGTATATACCCTTTAAGCAGTGTCTAATTATCAGATCAAATAATCAGATTACGACGCATGCTATCAAGATTTTTACATATATGTATGATAAAAACGCTTATCTTCACCCTACCTGACCCGAAAGGGGTGAAGTCGGTCCCCCCCCCCCCTTGTGAAATTTTCTCTGGTGTCCGAAGCAAAAGAAACATTTAGAATGAGTAGAATTTAAAGTCGTTTTCGACAATTTTTCAGTCATATCACGACTGGAAACATTCAGAAATGAACTATATGAACGTTTGGCCTATTATATTTGGGCCATTTTACATTCCCCTTCGAACAGAGCATTACGGGTAAATTCAAAATGGCGGACATAAAGGAATGACTGAACATTTTCTTTTCCTAGTTTTAGTATTAGAGTTTTCTGCGGGTCCTACTAGTTTACAGTGTTCTATTTCCAGAAAAAAATTGCATAAATAAACAAATCTGAGAAATTGGACAAAAATAAATGACGTGATTGTTATATCACCAGAGCAGTCCTCTTGGATTTCGTTTTATTTTTACATCTCCAATGGACCTTGACCCGAAGACCGAATGGTAAGTTTCGGCCTCCCAGCCTCAAATATAACAAATGTAAGGGCGGAACAATGTATACCACGAATTTGCAAATTCTATTAGAGATACCCAGTATATCTCTTCAATAGGTGAACGTTTTCCTAGGATACGTAGATGACAAATTACACAGAGTTGGGGAAGATACCTGGAAATATGCAAGAATAGATCATATGATGAATTTTAACCGAGAGAATGAAACTAAACCTAAACAGACTATGCACGAACATCGGATAAAAGCATCAATACAAAATTGTATGCAAGAAGGGTCGATTATCAGAAATTTAATGCCGGTGTCTACCAACGCGGTCCGCAAAATCAATAGCTATTTGAGCGTCTTACCACATTGCCCTCTCAGCAAATTACATGCTACACGTGTGGTAGCAGCCGATGTAGCAGCAGGTGTCTACTCGGTCAAATCAAATCTTGACAGAGATACAAATCTCGGGATATGTAAACGGACACGTACGAGTGAGGAAACCCGTGCCATGAAACATAATCCAGTCATATCAACATAGTTTTTCAGTGCGACTAGATTTTCGTCTCCCTGTCTTTTTGGCTGAAGCAAGTCTGGCATATCGAGATCTATGCTAAATGTGAGTACTGTTGATGGAAGTTCTTGGAAGATACATAACGAGCGCATCTCCATTGTGGAGTGAATGTGCTTTGTGCGTTAATTTTCTGGTGCCGAAGGTCACGGGTTCGTGACATTCGTGCAGATATTCGTTTGTTTTTGGTTTAGTAACATTTTACACTCGTGTTTCAGAACCCCTTCTTTACCAGGACTGGAAGGCAACATTACCAAAAGTGGATCACCAGTGGGTTTCCAAAAATTCTTAAGGAGAAACCCCACCAACAACAAAACTGAGTTTCGGTCAAAGCAGTTGACCCAGCTCTGGCATGTACCTTTTCAACCAAGCCTCTTCTCTAGTGTGAGGAAGAAATTTGACCGATACTTTGGTCATCATCTCTTCCTGCGGATACCAGAAAACTTTTGGGACGTTAGGTTACTTTGCTCCCTACAGAAATGCCAGTGGAAAACGCAAAGGGTCTGACATAAAATTCGAACGTAGCGTGCAAGATCTATGGCGCTACGTTTCGTAACTTGTGTCTAATTCCGCTTAACCCGGGGCTAGGGGCCGTATGAACCCATGTACTTCAAGATCCTCATGGTAATCATATGAACAGTCACAATCAAAGCGTGACTGAGATACGTCTTTTTTTTAGATGACGACTCTATAACGAATATTATGGATTAAGAATACTGATCAGCGATACGGATTTGATATTTTTGGAACATCATGATGTCTTGACGGCATCATTGAAAACTGTTGACCGCTTCTCTCTTGCAGGAAACAAGCCTATGTTTATGTATACTATGATTGTCTTTTTGAATTTGGTGCTAATACTGTTATGTGGAAAATGGAATAGGTCTTTGGATTATGGACGCGGATATTCTCTAATGGACGACGGCTGGATTATGAATGACGGACTAGACGCTTGTAATGTACCAGAAGACAAGGCTGGCGTCAACCCTCAATACGTCGATTTGAATTTAAAGAAACCCTCCATCATTCCACCTCTTCGAAGTCGTACCAAACCACACATTGTAGCAGCTGGTATTAAGCTTAGTCAAATTTTACCTAACAAGCTCTTATCAGCTTCACCATGGCAGTTAGCCAGACCAGAAGTTGATATTACAATGACGAAATATAAAAAGGCAGGCACGAGCCATTTCATGTACACAGTTTGATCTGAGACTGGTTTGGTTTTGACTGAGATACATCATTCTTTAGATGACGACTTTACAACGAATATTATGGATTAAGAATACTGATCAGCGATACGGATTTGATATTTTTGGAACATCATGATGTCTTGCCGGCATCATTGAAAACTGTTGACCGCTTCTCTCTTGCAGGAAACAAGCCTATGTTTATGTATACTATGATTGTCTTTTTGAATTTGGTGACAATACTGTTATAAGGAATATGGAATATAATTCTCTAATGGACGACGGCTGGATTGTGACTGACGGACTAGACGCTTGTAATCTTGAGAGAAAAGTACAGATCTATTGATACATATGGTTCTAAAGATGGTGATAGAGTAGCATCTGCTACTATCTTAATTCCAAAACTAAAACCTGTCGACTTCCAGCTAAAAGTTCGATTTTCAGTGCCGAAGCCAACGCCCTATCGGTAGATTTAGAAGGTATTAGGTCTTTTATAGTACGAAAATATGTCAAATTCAGGGGTACACAATTAGTACCCATTGGAATACCTATATGCTGTTGATATATTGCTTTGCTAAATTTCATATTTTTAATGAGAAATTCAAGCAACTCTATAAACGAAGAAACATCCCTTGAATGATATCTGTTGTATATAGTAGAGCAAAAGAATGCTTTATGGCTTTTGACATTAATATATCTACGATCAGTTTTCTTCAACACAGATACTATTAATGAAGTAGACGGTCAATAAGGTCAGGATGAGAGATTGTAGTATAGAGAGTCGAGAAATTCCATGTGGATAGATGTCTGTACGGTATGTGACCTTTACCATCAAGTTCTTCCGTAACACATTATGAGTTTTTCAATATCCACATACATTCAACGCCAGAGTTTTTAGAAATAGTGGCGCAATACTTATCCCAGAATGCTTTTACCAACTGAGGGTCCTCGTCAACAGGGTTGGAAGAATCTTGGTGGTGCAGCTTCTAGAACCTGCTATGAATCTAGCTTTGTATGGTGATTTATCCATTTTGGGAGTCCAGTATACTTTTGGTATGTGGGTATGATTGTTTGAAGACAAATACCTCTTTCCCTGAGAAACGTTTTGTGATTGTTAAATAAATCTTCCAGAGTAAATGCAGTTTGAAAGTAAGTAGACGTATATGATGATATGTTTATACTCAATTACAATTAACCAGCACCTGGTAAAAGTAATATTTACATATGAATATTATATTATTTGGAGCTTTGTCTGCTGGGACTATGACGAATTTACTGTGGAGATTTAGTAGAACTTCTTGCGAATTGAGGTTTCTCAGTACTTTTATTGCTTGGGGAAGGCTACTTCTGACAATATGGCGAAATGTTTCAACGACCTTGCTCTTGGTGAGGTCCAGCCAATCAACGAGTACTGTAGGTTCAACTTTCTCTCGCTTAAACCAATCAATAGCGTACTGTTCCAATGCAGACCAGACCGTCTTCTGGAGGCCATAGACTATTTTAGACTACATAGCTGAAATATTGCTGAACGCGACGTTAAACCTTAATTCGCTTTCTCTCCCCGAGTGAATGTGCTATGTGCGTTAATTTTCTGGTGCCGAAGGTCACGGGTTCGAACTCTGCAGGCATTCAATTGATTCTTGTTTGGTAACATTGGTTTTATGTATACTCTAATGTTTCAGATCCTCTTCATCAGGGCTCGGAAGATCTCCTCCTTTACCAGAGCTAGAAGGCAACATTTCCAAAAGTGGATCATCAGTGGGTTTCCAAAACATTCTCGAGGAGAAACCCGAGCAACAACAAAACTGTGTTTCGATCAGAGCAGTTGACTTAGCTCTGATATGCGCCTCCTCAACCAAGCCTCTCCCTTAGTATGAGGGACAAAGTAGACCGATACGCCGGCCATCGTCTGTTCCTTTTGATGTCAGTAAACATTTGGGGGTGACGCTTCTTCGTCCCCACAGTGATGCCAGTGGAAAATGCCAAGGGGTATTGACCGGGGCTGGCACCCATCAGAATACTCTGATGCTCGATCTCGACTGTCACTCTATAATAGCATCGGAGTATCTTCAATGCTCTCGGTGTGGTAGAAAGGTAGGATATGTTTTGTGTATACTTGCATGTAGGGTTACATAAATTTTGAAGAGAATGGAGAAAAAAGATGTTCTTCAGTTTCTCAAGTTAAACAACGTTAAGCTCGGTCAAGCAACGTTAAGCTTGGATGGGTGACCGGGTGCTGCACTGGCTGGGCTGATCAGTGTCCAGGGTAATAGGAACTGTGAGCACTCTCGTGTTCTGGGACATGTAGGCACCGTCGTGATATGATGGAAACAAGGTTGAAAACGACATTAAACCCTACTACTTACTCACTCTTTCGAGTTGGTAACTTTCTCATTGCTGTTATTTCCTTACGTGTAAAAATAATTCATGATTAACGCAAATAAATCTGCTGTTTTTGCTACGCTTCTTATTTATCCTGTGCACGTTATATCATGGACACATGACATCATCACCCAGTTAGACAAGAACCGCCAGCTCTTGTTCCCGGTGTCCTCACGGCTAGCCTGCCTAACATCGAGAGGTGGCGAGGTTGATGCGAAATCGGGGCCTTGGAAATAGTAGCAGCATGGTGTGTAGGCAGCTAGAAGAAGTGCACGGGGACAAGTATCCCAGGGAAGTTCACCATTACCTGACTGCATACCGCAGATACAAGATCGCATCTTAGGCTGGTCTGCTAATCCACACCCAGTTCGAAGAGCAATCAGATATGGGGGCCCTCGGTGGCCGAGTGATCTAAGGCGCTCCGCTGGTGACCGCTAGCCCCACACCGCTGAACCGACACAGGTTCGAGCCGAGCTGGTCCATGTATGAAAGTCGGTCAGTTACTTGCCGAAGGGCGGTGGTTCTCTCCGGGTACTCCGGCTTCCTCCACCAACCAAACTCACTGTCACCATATGAGTGAAACAAACTTGAGTGTGACATTAAACCAAATTCCCTCCCTCCCTCCGCCATCAGAGATGATACAAAACCCAAGCACCGCTGGCTGATGAAGTGTGTACCAGCTGAATGTGCTCCAGAGACGTGAATACATCAATGCCAGTATCACGTCCCAGCAGACTCCACCAAAACAATCACTAAGAAGCTGGCAGTGCAAAGTTTCCTCATTAAATGGCTCGTGGATCAAATATCAGGAAAGCACGAAAGTTTTAATCGAATGTAAGCACACACAATATATTTGTCATTTTTAGATACAAGTTTTCTATCATTTTTTTATTGCACTTATATTAGTGGAGCAATATCGTGCACAAAACTAGCTGAAGTGTGCACTTCGAGGTAAAAGCATGAAACTTGGCATGGTAGTAGCCAAAGATGTCCTGACCATTTTCTGATAAGGACCCACTCATTTTTTTCCAATATGGCCGCCAAATTCAAGATGGCCGGCAATATAATGGTCAAATACAGCAATATGACAATAATACTGTTTGTTTTAGTCTAGGTCATGAAACTTGCAGCGATGCTTGTTATTAATGCTCTAGTCCGTTTTC
The DNA here is from genome assembly GCA_036873755.1 of Hanleya hanleyi. NCBI lineage: Eukaryota > Metazoa > Mollusca > Polyplacophora > Lepidopleurida > Hanleyidae > Hanleya > Hanleya hanleyi. The sequence continues at coordinate 107,079 of JAVTVY010000819.1, forward strand.
AAGAAAGATCTGTAAAATTATTTTCCAAGATGGCCGCCAAATTCAAAATGGCGGCCATGATAATGGTCAAATTAGTGGTAAATCATCATACAATGCGTAAAGGAATATGTCTGTATTGTACACTTAATGTAATGTGCTGAAGCCAAGCAAATAATTCCTGCTACGAATAAACTTGATCTTTTACGGTAAAGTGACAGTCGTATTCAAGATGGCGAAACGCATTTTAATAAGAAAAAAGCAGTCCACGGACCACTTTTTGGATCTTGGAGCAACGTCGGTCCTCAGAAACATAGTAAGAATTCAAGCTTTGGTCCTCACCTTACTGTGTATACGTGTACACACACACACACACACACACACACACACACACACACATGATACAAGTGTGGACAGGCAGGACGGCGATCGGTGGCGAGAACAACGTAGGGGAGTTCTTTTGTAGGGAAGGTTTATGAAAGTGGCGGTATACCGGAATTTTCGTCGAAACCGGTTGTGCTAAAAATAGATCGCCAGCTAGCGCACTATCAAAGCAAACGTTCTGACTCTTTCAGTAGTCATTGGTTCAACCACTTATGCCACGATGTTCTCGTGTACCACTTACTCCAAGTCCTTTACAATCTTGCACGACTCACAATGCCATGAGTCCACCATCCACGATGCTACTGCCCAGTACGCGTGCGAGACCTGTTAATCGCCCGAATAGTTTACAGTGCCATGCAAGGTTTCTCCATGAGAAATCCAGCCATCCAATGTGGGGACTGTAGACACCGCTTCAGACTACACAGTCAGTTGAGATCTCACTAAAGTGTAATCCATGGAAATGCACGCTTGAGGGTTGAGGATGCCGTGGCGTTTGACTCCATCCATGAGTCTACAATTCAAGGTCCTGTTGGCGAGTATACCTGTTCGATCTGCAGGAAGTCATTTAGTCGTAAGGATAATTTACGGTGACATCAACAATCGTTCCATAAGACACCCAGTCATGAATGCCAACATTGCGGTCGAGTCTTCAGACTCCAGTCAGTTGAGCCCCATCAATCCGAAAGGCATCCACAGTTTGTGTTCCATTTTGTGTTCCATCCATGACTTATACTAATACTTATTCTCAGGGTCAGCTTCTGATTGGACAAGATCAGTCTGAGATCAGCACATTAACTTCTGATTTGACAAGAGCAGCCGGCTATGCGACCAAGACACGGACAATAACATAAGTGAATTGTAAACTCACTTATAGCGGTTCCCCCAGCGTGGATGTGCTGTGATGGAGGGGATAATAAAATGATTGACCTGTAATCCTTGTTGTTGTTGTGCTCTTATTGGACTAACCAATCATAATAATACTTATCACGGACCCGTAGAGCTACGTATAAGCGCACATAAAGCACGTCACTCTGTACCTCACACCCCCATTCCATCTGTGGCAGAGCCATGACGAAGACCCATCTCTGTCACTCGCAATTCACAGCATGTGGCCGTGGTTAACTCATTCATGGGTTACCGAACAGTGGTTCGGTCCATGTTTGCAGATGGCGAGGGGCGATGCCAGATCCTGGAGGAGGTCACAGAAGCGGTCCTCGACAGAGTCGACTCGATGGCGAGGTGTGCTATCACCCACCACTACTGGACTATGAAAGCCATCCTTGATGCTCGGGATATGGACCACGAGCGCTCACGCCGGAAGCAGCGACGGCTCGTGGACCTCGCAATGATCTTTGTTCTGTTGATCCTGACGCTGTGGCTTTGACAGCTCTGTCTTACCGCAACAGAAAAGAACGGCTCTTCAGAGCCTCCATGTCTTCCGAGAGACGGCTAAGCACGATGTTCACACACACATATACACGCTCTCGCGCACACAAACACACACACTCATACACACACACGCGCGTGCGCGCACGCGTACTCACTCACTCACCATCGTTAGTGCGTCCATGCTTTAAGATGGGGGTTGGGTACGCCTCACGGGCAATTTGGACCACGGATGGTCCATCTCTATCCCAAACACCTTCCTTCACACCCCCAAAATGCCCACTTTGGTTACTACTCCCACTGATGACATCACCAATGACGTCACAGATGACGTGGACATCCCTCGAGTCTGGTCTACACACCAAGGACTTCACAATGACACCTCGCACGACGCACTCGGACCAAGAATGGTCCTTCAATCGCTCAAACACTCTCCCACGCAGGCCCTGAATGACATCTTGATGTTACCACTGCCCAAATGAGCATGCGTAGCACAATGCGACGTCCAACAAAAACCATACCATTCGTTGTCTAAATGCAGAGAGCTACAGAATGACACAAAACACGGTCCATTCGAACCACGAATGGTCAATCTCTACCCCAAAAACCTCCCTTCACACCCCCAAAATGCCCACTTTGGCTACTCCTCCTACTGATGACGTCACCGATGACGCCACAGACAACGTGGATATCCCTCAAGTCGTGGTCTACACACCGAGAGCTTCACTTTGACATCACACACGACGCATTCGGACCAAGAATGGTCCCTCAATCGCTCAAATATACCGCTGTGCACCTCCAGAATGACCACTTTACTTACTACACCCCAACTGCCCATGCGCAGATTGGCGCGATTTCCAATCAAAAACACGCCAGTCTGACCCTACCCCATGAAAATTTCACTAGGATACCCCAACACATTTGGGTCAAAGATGGGTCCCTTGATTGCCCAAACATGTCATTTCCCACGTCCAAAATGACATCTTTCGTTACTACTGACCAACTGTGCATGCGTAGCACAATGCGACTTCCAACAAACATCATACCATTCGTCGTCTACATGCAGAGAGCTACAAGTGGACACACCGCACGGTCCATTCGGACCACGGACACCTTTCTTCACACCCCCAAATGCCCACTTTGGCTACTACTCCTACTGATGAAGTCACCAATGACATCACAGATGATGTGGACATCGTGGTCTACACCCCAAAACATTACATGGAACATGACGGAGACACCAATAGCTAACATCATGCCAAGTTTTAGGCTTCTGACACAAATCAAACAATGAACTAAATTAATTTCAGTATTTGGTCATTATTATGGCGGCCATCTCGAATTTGGCTGCCATGTTGGAAAACAATTGTGTGGGTCCTTATCAGAAATTGATCGGGTCATCATTGGCTACTATGCCAAGTTTCGTGCTTTTACCTCGAAGTGCGCAATATTTTCACCATATTGCCCTACTATATAGAGTGTCTCCACGCAGAGCAAATGGAAATTATTTTATAAGCTCAGACGAGGGGAAGGCTTATGGCAGGAGATATAGCTATTGTCTATATAAATTTGTTGTGGAAAACATTTTCAAGCCGAATTGCCAACACTGTCACGTGGCCCACCAACGTTGGTAATGAACATGGCCAGGTAATTATGACCGTTCTTACCACCACAAAATGATTGACGGCATCATCAGTCACAATCGAGGCGCCAATGGGCCTTCTCACCGTCTTCTTCGTGTGGACAGAGACTGCTGTGGCGAAATACCTCCAGGAGTGGCCTTTTCAACTTGTGAGGTAAAACTAATGTAATTTATTGCTCTTATTTTTGTCTTAGTAAATAATTGGATGTTGTAATTTTCAGCAACAGCACAATTGATTTTTTCTTTCATCATTTGAATATACTGTTTATCGCATGATATGATTGTTTTAGTATTATAATATGTCACGAAGTACTGAGGAGAGTGTACAATTTAGAGAGTGAAACCTGATGCATGTTTACACATTCAACGTTGTATATTACCCTGTGAAAAAAACAACAAACATCCCAATTTTTGACACTATTTAATTTGTCATGGTTGTTTTTGGTTTCCTGAAATCAAATTTATTTATTCCTTTCTCTCTCTCTCTCTCTCTCTAGACTGGATATCTGACGTGTTATGATTCGGCTGTCAGTGGGTTGCACAGCTGATGCTCACCAGCTTTATGGCGTATTTATGGGGCATCTCAGCCACTGCATCTTCCGCTGGGAGGAAGAAGATATTGCTGTATTGAAAAGAGCCATGCGCTCAGAGATGATTAAGCGGCACATTTCGAATCCCGGGGGTGCAGGTGTGATCTATGCAATCACCAGAGATGAGCTGGCCCTTCACTGCAGGAGAGTGACACGGGGTTGACGAAACAACACGCCTCATCTCTGACCTCATGAAATCTATGGATGGAGACAACGGACTTGACATCCTGGGTGTCCGGTTAATAGACAGTGTCAAGATTCGAGAGATTTGGATCCAACAGAGTCGCCATGTCGGGTGCATCCAGGACCATGATGTATACAGCTGTATGCAGGAGTCGAGGCGGTCAGGAAGGGGGTGGCACAGCTCACTCACCGACGCGCCAGAGGTTCCACTAACCTGGAAAGTTTCATGCCAGATGGGAAATTAAATTGAATTGCGCATGTTTGCAGATTGCAGGATTATTCAGATCGGTTATGCATATTCCTAATGCATATCTTGTATTATCTACAGGAGAGGAATATCTATTCTCACAGTCCTCTGGTGAAGACCTAAATTATACCCAGGCAGCTGAATCCATGGAGGAGGATACGCGTCTCGACGAGGATGAATCGATATAGTAGCATACCTGAGATACAACACATATCACGAATCGTTAGATTCTTGGTATGTGCTTTAGAATAGGTTAACCAGAAGACTATACTGTGAAGTCATGTGACTCGGTCAGTATGTCGGCACCTCTTCCCACTTCCCTTATATGTGTTGTAGTAGAGGATGAAGGGTTTGTGGAGCCCAATGTGGTGAGGACATGTTAAAGCCCACTACTCCACAGAAACCCACTCAACCTCCGAGAGCAATCCTTCACATTCACACTGATGAAGAATACAGAGCGTTAGCTCAAGGTGCGTGAAATTTATTTATGTTTTAACTTCTGCACTGTGAGAAAATGATTTCATAGAAATAATTGTACAGTATTCCAACATTTATAATAGAGATGAAACATCAGATAGTTTTCACAAAACTAAAGTAAATGGTGACTTCAAAGGCGCTTTCAAAAACCGATCCTGTGTTAAATGTGACGATTTAAATCAACGTCACAAAACACTGGTGCAGAAACTTAAAAAACAGGGCTATTCCACCAAGCGCCTACACTCAAAGTTTCTCAAATTTGGCGATACATATCGCATGCTGATAGCAAAATACGAACGTAGCGTGCAAGATCTATGGTGCTACGTTTCGTAACTTGTGTCTAATTCCGCTTAACCCGGGGCTAGGGGCCGTATGAACCCATGTACTTCAAGATCCTCATGGTACTCATATGAACAGTCACAATCAAAGCGTGACTGAGATACATCATTCTTTAGATGACGACTTTACAACGAATATTATGGATTAAGAATACTGATCAGCGATACGGATTTGATATTTTTGGAACATCATGATGTCTTGCCGGCATCATTGAAAACTGTTGACCGCTTCTCTCTTGCAGGAAACAAGCCTATGTGTTTGTATACTATGATTGTCTTTTTGAATTTGGTGCTAATACTGTTATATGGAAAATGGAATAGGTCTTTGGATTATGGACACGGATATTCTCTAATGGACGACGGCTGGATTATGAATGACGGACTAGACGCTTGTAATTTCAATTTTATGTTTGTGTTTTTGTTGAAGTTTGAATTTTCCAGGCTATGGAAAGAGTGAGATGACCGCTGTTGTAGAACCTTCATTTTCTTTCCCTGGTCTGTTTCGTAAAAACAAAGTAAAAACAAAATATTTCTTTCTTTTATTTCAGGATGTGAACAATGTCTCCTCCAACAGCGGAGCTCACTCCCCACTGGTACGACATCCGCTTCAACATCAAGTGAGTACATATCTCTTATGTTTTCAGACATAATATTTTTATTCATTCATTCATTAATTCATTCGTTCATTAATTCATTTCAGGACGTGAGCAGTTTGAGCCACGGTCTCCTGTCACAACGGAGTTCACTCCCCCTGGCCCGACATCTACTCCAACATCAAGTGGGTACACATCACTTTTTTCAGACAGGGGATTTCTATTCATTCATTCGCTCATTCATTCATGTCAGGATGCGCAGTTTGAGCCACTGTCTCTTGCCACAACTGAGTTGACCCCCCCCCCCCCTGGTCCAACATCCATTCCAACATCAAGTAAGTACACATCTCTATGTTTTCAGACAGACGGTTTTTTCATTCACACATCCGTTCATTTGTTTATTCATTCATTCCTTCATTTCAGGACGTGTGCAGTTTGAGCCGCTGTCTCCTGCCACAATGGAGTTCACTCTCTCTTTACCTGAAGAAGAATTGAATTAACGACGAATTGAATTAAAGACGAATTTGATTGATGAATAGATGAATGTCGAATTGATTTAATGATGAATTAGTTGAATGACGAATTGAATTTATGTCGAATTAGCTGAACGACAAATTGAATTAATGGGGAATTGAATTAACGACAAAGATCACTCGTGACTATTTGTTGGACAGAAGAAACAGGATGCCTCATTATCAAATAAACCTTGATATCTAATCGAAACTAAAATTGTAATTACAGTGTTGGCACTCTTACTCCCAACGAGAGATCCTGAAGGATCTTGGCGCCCACCATTGTCCGATAATTGTAAGCTAATGACAAGAGGACCTTTTTGTCCATTGTTACTAGGAACAAACGATTGATTTGTAATTTTGGTCGCAGAATTTCGAATTTGAGCGAAAAAGATCAAAAAAGGGACACTGGAAAACACCAAGATATTATATTTTTAAGTTTCAGGAGTTTCAAGATTTCTAGAAACTGTAGTTGATGTCGGTTGTTATAGTACAAGTGAAATGAGCAAAGTTAGTCTGAAAGTGAATGTCCAGAGGATCCTTCGTTTTGTAGTATTTTTTTTTTTGCACGTGTCATCATTGGGTAGTGAAAGCGAAGACAAATCTCTTTAACACTTTGGCATGAGCCATGAAACATACTTAAGATTTTATAATTAGGAACGAATGCTAATTCTGTTCTGTTTTACTGGGCTAGTTTGAGATATCTCTTTTAAGATACCATGCTCGAAAATAGTAAAATGGTACAAACTTAATACTAGTGAATAGATCCGGTCCGTGCAGTAATGTTGAAACTTTGAAAGTGTCTGAATCTCCCTTGGATCAAAACACGCAGTAGTCTACTGTCTACAGTTGTCGAGTTGTGACGTTGTGTCACATGAGTGACATCTCTGTGTATCCGGCCTCTCGGCAGACGAAACAGTAGGGCAGTTCACTTGCAACGGCATGAAGTAAAGTAAACTGATTTAAAGTTTGAAGAAATACATTTTAATTCGGAATCATTTGAACTCCTTGAAATAGAAAGTGAAGGTATGGATATTCTCTATAGTAAATATATAGAATATGCCCCACCGTTTGATGAAGGTATGGATATTCTTTATAGTAAATATATAGAATATGCCCCACCGTTTGATCCGCCGACTCTTGTGATGCAACGTCACAACTCAGGAATATCATATTAATTTGAAGCGTAACTTGGATTTTCGAATCGGACAAAAAAAGGTATCTTAACTAGGCCCCATGTGCGACCTGTGTACCAAATTTGAGAAAGATCTATGCAGTAGTTCTTAAGAATTCACGATAACAAAATTTCATGGGGAAATTCAAAAGGGCAGCCTTGTGGCCATATTAGATTTTCGAATCTGACCAAAAAAGGTATCTTGCACAACTGGACCACAAGGGGAACCGGTGTACCAAATTTGAGAAAGATCCATGAAGTACTTCCTGAGAAATCACGATAACAAATTTTCAAGAGGAAATCTACGATGGTCGCCTGGTGGCCATATTGGATTTTTAAATCGGACCAAAAAAGATATCTTGCAAAACTAGCCCCTATGGTGAACCTGTGTACCAAATTTGAGAAAGATCCACTCAGTTATTCCCGAGAAATCACGATAATAAAGTTTCAAGGGGAAATCCAAGATGGCTGCCTGGTGGCCATATTGGATTTTCGAATCGGACCGGAAAAGGTATCTTGCACAACTAGACCCCAAGCGGAACCTGTGTACCAAATTTGAGAAAGATCCATGCGGTAGTTCCTGAGAAATCGCGATAACAAAGTTTCATGAGAAAATCCAAGATGGCCGCCTTGTGGCCATATTGAATGTTCGGATCGGACCAGAAAAGGTATCTTGCACAACTAGACCCCAAGGGGAACCTGTGTACCAAATTTGAGAAAGATCCATCCAGTAGTTCCGGAGAAATCGCGATAACAAGAATTGTTTACGGACGGATTGACCGACGGACGAAAAGTGATTTGAACAGCCCACAGGCTAAAAATAAAGGCCATACAAAGTAAAAAATACATTGTAAATCAGGGGGAATAACTATGAGTTAACTCCTATGTATGATGTTTTCGAGAGTTATCTCACATATTGCCGTTTTTCCTCCTTTTTCTGGTTTGCGAGCCAATATTTCAAGTGCCAACCTGATAGCAATGAGAAGAGCATATGACGGCCAAGTTTAATGACGTAGTACTTCAGACTATAGAGAATAAGATTCAGCTCCAGTTCACTACAACCATGTGTTTACAGGGAGACTATTGTGGCGACAAGTAGAATGGGAGGTATTGAATGCGTCACTTAACTATATCATATTAAATGTATCTTATTCAGATATCTGGAGACAATTATTAAAACGTATTAGTGACGTGACAATGACGTCATCAAACCATCAGTAAGGTTATATATTCAAAGGAAGACTGCCATTGACTGTAACATCATACGGTGTGTGTTGGAGAGAAATCAGTTTTAGCACACCCCCCCCCCCCTCGACCCCATGATATCGTCTTACAACCAGAGAGAGAGATAGATAGAGCGAATTAAGGTTTTAATATTTCAGCTAAATAACGACGATCAAACACAATTCTAAGTATTCAAGTTAATAACTTAGTAATTCAACACATTAAAACATACACATATTAAAACTTATACAACCGAATTCTCTCAAATAACCTAAGATACAGTCTTCTTTCACCCGACTAAAAAGATCTTCTAAAGTAGCTGCTCGATAAAAAGAATCTCTTACAATCTTTACAGTCGATAAGAATATGTTCACTGTGAGATTTCGTGGCATGGAATACACCCTGGGACTGGCTCTTTTTTTTTTAGGAAATGTTCGTGAGTTAATCGTGTATGGCCGATTCTACATCGCCTGATCATGGCTTGATCGAAACTTTTCCGGCTGTTCAGATGACTATAGCCTACAGTCGCTATATGGGATTCCCGCAGGATCAACCTCATTATCTATGGCTGTCTAAGCCATTTCATCAGCCTCAGTATTACCTCTGATGCCAACGTGACTAGGCAACCAACAAAACACAATATCAATCCGTTGATCAAATCTAGTCATATACTTGTAGAATATTCAAGGTGGTGTGACGAGTTGAAGTTCCACTTCTAATCGCTTGAAGGCATGACACTGACATTTTTGACATTTTCAAGTGAACCCGATACCTTCCAAAGCCGACAATATTGCTTTTGCTTCTGCAGTGAATATCGAACTTTTACCTGGTAGTCGACAGGTTTTAGTTTTGAAACTAAAGATAGTAGTACATGCTACTCTCACTATCTTAAGAACCATCTGTAAAAATAGCCTGATGCGATCTGTATTTTTCTCTCAGTAGACCAAATTCCTGCGTATAGAAGAGCTGGCTCGTGTCTGCCTTTTTATATTTCGATAATGTAATATCTACTTCTGGTTTAGCTAACTGCCATGGTGGAATTGGTAAGAGCTTGTTAGGTAAAATTTGATTAATCTTAGTACCAACACAGATAGAGGGTCTGAAATCGCTATATGGGATTCCAACAGGATCAACCTCATTGTTTAGAGCAGCATTAACCATTTCATCAGCTTCCGTATTTCCTTTGGTGCCAACGTGGCTAGGCAACCAACAAAACACATCAATGTGTTAATGAAATCTACGATCATATAGTTGTAGAATGTTCAAAATGGTGGGGTGAGTTGAAGTTCCACTCTCAATCGATTTAAGGCATGACAGTGAATCTGAGAATATGACATATTTTCCTCCTATAGTAGACCCAATACCTTCCAAAGCTAACAATAGAGCTTTGGCTTCGGTAGATGATGTGATGAACGTCAATTATCCTTTTCATCGCAACAATCAGCTTCAGCATATCAAACTTTGACGGTTGATATTCATGATTTATGTCCATTTTGTGCGCTAATAGGGGTGTGACCTGAGGTGTAAAATGGCGTTAGGTGGGCCATATGTGGTTCAAATATGTCGTGCATGGGGTCTTATTGAAGCTCTCGTGGCGCGGAATAGGACTGGGTTGGTGACGTAAATCGGGGATGTAATGGTACGCATATGCAGTCGGGGGCAGTAGTAAAAAAAGGGCACTAGGCTCCTATATAATCCCTATACCTTAAAAGATTGATAATGAGCTTCGTCAAAATAAAAAATCAGTTTCAGCACAACAAAATGTGACGGCATATATATCTATTCTACTTTTACGCGGAGTATCACTGGTAATTCTCAATTGAAGAGAAGATACAGCAGTGGAAACACGAACAGTACTTTAATTACCAGTTACGAAATATAAAACACTTATCCACAGTCAAAGCATATTGCGTTGCTTAAACATTGCATTATTTGCGATTTGTAGGACAGCTCATGTTTTTGTGCGCTTCCGTCCAGCGATCTTTCCCCAGTTAGTCACACAATTTTATGAAGAATGCCACCATATGCCAAGGTTAAATATGAATACGAAAGCATTCTATTGTCTTTATTGCACCACTCGAAAAACACATTCAGTGAAGTAGCTATAGCAAATACATCGTTACAATATGAAAAGAATCATAAATTGGGCTTTCGAGAAAGTAACCCCTTACGATCTGGTCTATGACCAACGAAGAGTCATAATAAGTGTACCCTGATCATCACGACAATCGAAATGGGTTAGGTGAGTCATGATGTTGTATAGCATAATCACGTTTACAAGAAAACAAATTTACTAACCAGTGTCGCACCTGAATCAGGTCATACTGAATTGTAATATTCTCGCACGAAGCACGGGTACTTTCATCAGTGATTCTTCAGTTCATTCTGAAAACTCTTGTTTAGGTAGTAACAGTGGGAATCGTATGTGCCAAATCGTCTTGTCGACAACATTTTGTCATCAGACAAATGTTTCTGCATATGGATTGACAGAACGCTTTATCTATATTGTGGTTGCCCATTCCTTATATGAGAGGGTTGAACATAGAAATTGAGTACGCCAATAGTGTCAGAATGAACCGAACACCGTCTGAAGTAGATCCATCATTCTAGACGTTACAGCCCGAGCATCCCCCAACGATCGCAGGCATGTTAGTGACAATGAATAAGGCCGCTGTTGTAAACAAAATAAACTTTATTTCTCGCAGCTGAATCAGGTCCTACTCAACTGTGATATGCCCGTACTGAGCACGGGTACCTTCGACAGTGATCTTCAGTTCGTTTTTTAAATTCTTGCTCAGGTAGTAACAGTGGGAATCGAATGTGCCAAATCGTCTTGTCGACAACATTTTTTCCTCAGACAAATGTTTCTGCATATGGATTGACAGAATGCTTTACGTATATTGCTGTTTCCCATACCATATATGATTGGGTTTAACATAGAATTTGAGTAAAGCAATAGTAGGAGAATGAATCTATCATCGTCTGGAGTAGTTTCATCATTCCAGACGTTGCAGCGCGAGTATGCGCCGATCATCACAGGCATGTTGGTGACAATGAAAAAAGTCGCTGTTGCAAACAAAATAAACTTGATTTCTCTACGCTGTGTCCAGTGACGAAACATTCCGGACTTTGGATCCTTGTTAGAACGCATTGTAGTTACCTGTCGGGCTCGCCTGGCAACTTTTTGAAATATAGACAGGTTTATTCCTATAACAAGGATGATGTTGACGACGACTGGAGTAGATACGAAGTACAAGTATGAACATGGCAGTAGAGATACGGTTCTGCAACGTGTACTATTCGAAGCCAGCCATAGTTCTTCTGTATTCCATCCCATCACTGGGAAACTGGATAATATGATCGGTATGAGCCAGCATCCTGCAATACAAAGCTTCACATTTCTCCCAGTAACGACAGTCGGATAGCGGAGAGGATAAACTATCGCCACGTATCTCTCCAAAGATACTACAAGAAGGTGGAACGCAGTGACGGCAGTAAAACAAAGAGAGTAACTAATCCGAATTACACAGAATATGCTAACTCCCCCAACATGAAGGCCCAACAAGGACAATGCTCTCATTGGAGCAATAATGGCGCCCACGAGAAAATCGCTGACGGCCAAGGACAAGAGAATCCAGTTCGTCACTGTCTGAAGACGTTTGTGTGTCAAGATAAGGCAGATAAAGGTGAGGTTGTTTGATATTGTCCCGATAACTACTGCACTAAATGCTGCAATAACTTCAGCGAACATCGTCAACCTTTATCAAAGCTCTTCTCATAGAATGGCTGCCGGATTTGCGAGAACGATGTCCGCGCTCCCTAATTTTCATGCAATATGATGATCATACGCGTATACTGCTGCGTTGATAATATAAACTGGAAGTCTTGTATATTGGCATTTGTGCCACTGTGAGCTGCAAGTGTTATGGAGCAGGATTGTCACTAATATGAAAGCAAATATCCACTTTTCCTTTGTTTGTTTGTACAACACTCAAATTGTCCTACTCAGATCATTAGGCGTGAGCGTAGGTTGACTGGGAATTATGTATGGTAGACAGCCTCGAACTGAGTGTGTAGGTATCACTGCGTATATGTTTCAAGTTTCCAATTTCGGAAACTCAACGGAAATCTATTGGAAACTGTGTCCCTACGGTTTCCTTGCCAGTTTCCAATAGGTTTCGGAAATGAAACTTGCGAGTTGACGCTTTGTATAATATTGCCTTTCAAACTAATGTAAAATCCTGGGGCTGATTTCCAAAAAGGTCTGAAATCCAAAATTGACTGCGCCCTGTGTTCCGTGACCTTTTTGTATTTATAATCCATATGCTCAAAACGTTACCCCTTTCAGATAGTGTTCAATACTCTATCCATGCAATTTAACACACCGGGGACACTAACTTGCTATATGTCGCAGGTATGTGTTTTCAGCTTTTAGCTTTGGAGGAATGGAAATCTTGTCCTGAATAATTGAATAGTATTTCATCCAGATTTGGAAAGGCTCCAAGAAAGTGATGAAATTCAGACCAATTTTATATATCTTTTATAGAATATTGGCACATGATATTAATCAGTTGGATTCGGTGACACAGACAAACAACATATTTTATACATCATGAACGCGTCTAGTCTTTCAGAATTAAAAAAAAACATGTTAATATTCAAGGTTTTAGCAAAATGACTACCTAAGAAGATAGTTTTAGTCATTTGACATTTATACCAGTATTTTCGATATTTTGGGATTCGAACCAAACGCCAGCATGATGTGTCCGCGATCTAACACATGACTAACATTTCTGTAGAATATCAGCGGGTGTTTGTGGGTGTCCGGTGGGCACGGGTTCCTGCTGGTTCAATGCATTTTGCTGAGAAGCAAAACGGACTTGATAATGTGGTATCTAGCACTGTAATATCACTTGTCTTTATTACACCATATAAGCGTCCTGTCTGTGTCTTGTGTGGTGTCCTCAGTGTTTTATGGGGTGAAGGGTGTCTGGTTCCATGCTGCTTCAAAGATTTCTTCTTTGAAGTAGCAGGAAGGCAACTTGGCTGCGTGGTGCTTAGTTGGTTCGACGCGATATAGCCGAAATATTGTTGAAAGCGACGTTAAATTCTGTTCACTCACTGTATAATATCAGCAATATTCCCTGTGCTCATGCGTTCAGTAATGTGATGTTGGGAGACCACTATGTAGAGACAAAATCGATAGAATGAGAGAGATAATTAAGATGTAACGTTGCGTTCAGCAATATGTCAGCTATATAGCGACAAGCAAACAAAATTATAAGTATTTCAAGAAAAACACCGCGTGTCCTATCTAATGTACCTACTCATCATACATTATAACTATAGTCACCTTTCAGATCAGAATAAATATGGCCAAGACGTTAATTTGAAGAGAAGACGATAAGATAGAGCGGAAAAGAATCACATGAGTTTGCTGATAGCAAAATACGAGCGTAGCATGCAAGATCTATGGCGTTACGTTTCGTGTCTAATTCCGCTTAACCCGGGGCTAGGGGCCGTATGAACCCGTTTACTTCAAAATCCTCATGGTGCTCATATGAACAGTCACAATCAAAGCGTGACTGAGATACATCATTCTCTAGATGACGAATTCACAACGATTATTATGGAGTAAGAATACTGATCAGCGATACGGATTTGATATTTTTGAAACATCATTATGTCATACCGGCATCACTGAAAACTGTTGGCCGTTTCTCTCTTGCAGGAAACTAGCCTAGGTTCATGTATACTATGATTGCCTTTCTGTGAAGTCATGTGACGCAGTCAGTATGTCGGCACCTCTTCCCACTTCCCTTATACATGTATGTGTTGTAATTTGGATTATGGACGCGGATATTCTTCAATGGACGACGGCTAAATTATGAATGACGGACCGGACACTTGTAATTCTCCTTATGCTAGCACGCTACAGGAGAGAGAGCGAATAAGGTTTAACGTCGCGTTCAGCAATATAGCGACGATCAAACACACTTCTAAGTATTCAAGTTAATAACTTTGTAATCCAACACACTAAAACAAACACACATTAAAACTTACGCAACAAACCGATTTCTCTCAAATAACCTAAGATACAGTCTCCTTTCACCCAAATAAGAAGATCCTCTAAAGTAACTGCTCGATAAATGTTCGTGAGGTTAATCGTGTATGGCCTATTCTACATCGCCTGGTCATGGCTTGATCGAAACGTTTCTGGCTGTTCAGATGAGTATAGCCTACAGTTTTTTTAACTCATGAAGTTTGTTATTATTCACAGCATCCCATAAAGATTGAAACAGCTTTCTCACATAAGCACAGATAGAGGGTCTGAAATCGCTATATGGGATTCCAACAGGATCAACCTCATTTTCTAGGGCTACATTAGCCATTTTATCAGTCTCAGTAGCACAATACATAACTCTGGTTGGTTTTCATCTCCATCATATGAGAAAGAGAAATACCCAGCAGAGGTACAAATAATTATGAATAGAATGAAGTGAAATCGCAGTTTATTCGTATTTCATAATAGTTGCACCTGAAAGTTTGACATTGAAATGTTGTAAGAATCCACAGCAAAACGGATGTCTATCAATAAAGAAGCTGTTAATCATATATTGGTTCCCAAGTTATCACAATTTGCTGTATTTTAAAATGTGTAATGCCCACTGTTTGCTGCACATATACTGTTATTTTGCACCCGTATTTATAAGATATTAGTCATTAGTCAGTTCTTTTATTTATAGTGGAAGATACAAGCATATACAACAAATTGTATTCAAAATATCAATAACTTTACTCAGCCTACACGGGCTTAATATCATCCACTCTGATATAAATATTATAATCTCGCGTGGTACGAGAAGCTTATCTCTACGCTTAAACTAGCATACTTTAATAAAATGACAAATCTTCCTGGTGAATTTTTCAAAAAGTACATTTAGTTTTTATTGAAGAATTTCTTGGAAATGTAATGGCCTCTAATAATTCAGTCCTTTCCCTTTCGTCAAATGTACAGGTGAAAAGAAAATGAATTTCGTCTTCAATACTGTCGCTATCACATAAATTACATATTCGTTCTTCAACATTGTCAGCTCTATATGTACCAACTTCGACTCTGAGAGGCAGAACTCCACAAACGTTCAAATTTGGATAATTTATATAATAAATATTTTTCGGTTTAGTTTGTACTTTGTTTAAACATTACATAGGTTCTCAGTTTTGGTTTATCTAGAATAGAAATTGACCAGCGGCCAATAGTATTATTGTGCAGATTTGTTTGCAAAGCTCTGAGGTTACATCTTAAAATATTATCAAAAATATGATTCATATCAGCGTCAAACAAAATATTTGCAACATATGTACTTTTCTCTCATTTCTAGACAATTCCCAAAGAAAAAAATGTCTTGTTATCTACATCGACCCATACATACAAAGTGATTCCATAACCGGATAATTTCAACAACACCTATTCTATAACACTTATGTCAATAACATCGAGCTAACCGTGCATTTATTACACGTCATATGAGGAAAGGGACGTCTGCTTTCATGCAAGTATAACAATAGGATAAAACAAACAAATCAATTACAAGATGAAATTTTTTTCTCAAGTTTAACTGTTGTTTCCGTCTTGAAATTAAATAACAAAGCGACACAAATAGACATATATTCACGTAATTTCCACACAGATGACAGTATCCCTATTTGAGAGACCGCATAAACTCGTCCACTGACGTTGGCACGATGCCAACTGAGACGGGAGCATCAGTGTACGGGGTTTTTTTTCAAGAAAGGGGAGAAAGGTTTTCAAAGTTTAAAATATGTTTTCAACTTTTCATTATAATCTTTGTTGAAAATAAATTTGGGTAGTGCAATAGAATAGAAATAATGTTTTCATATGCGCGGGCTTCGACCTCGCCCTAAAATTTACACTTTCCCAACCTAACCGTGCGTAAAATAACCATTGAGCACGCCTATGAAAACATTATTTCGTAAATATACCACCATATGACCTGTCAACAGCATTAATAAAAAGAGTCTTATATAAATGGTTTTTAATAAACACCCCAACACCGCCAAATGTCTTCGGTGTATTTACATGAGTTACTTTACGAGGATTGCCTATCCATTTTTAATTGTCACAAAATACTCCCTCGAGCAAGTCATCATTCGGCAGGTGAGTCGTTTATACATATTATATCACTTCCGGTGGACGCAATGAGTTCTTTACGAAGCTAGAAATACTGATGTCGTTGAGCTCGGACCTGTCCTGCACATTATTATCTGTGGTTTGATTAGCACCTCTACTCAACTGTCCACCTCTGACAGTCTCTGCCGTTGAACTTGAGGCGCCTCGTCCCCTCCCTCGATACGGAACCTCTGCCCAGCGTCTGTTCCGCGACTCCTGTGATCTCCATCGGCAACGCCGGTCATCTCTAAACTGATCACTAAAGCTAATCGCGCTTCCATCCGTGTTGTGATCGTAGCGTTTAATAATCCGACCATTGACAGTTATTACGTAACTATCGCCATTAGGCATCTCATTTAACATAACTATGGCGTTCATGTGAATGATGCGTTCGATATGAGATTTTGATGATCGCAGCTGTGTTCCGCCGAATTCTGTCGACTCCTGTAAGTTTGATTTCGCTCGTAAGACTCGTATTTTGTCGTCCACACTTGAAAATGCTATTTTTAACAGGCCAGGTTTATCACGTATTCTTGATTCGAGTCGAATCGATTGCGTAACTGTTAACTCATCCTGAACGTGCAGTTCTGCTATCAGTCTGCGCACTTTTGCACCCAGATTTTCTGTTGGCTCCTGATGTACATTCGTTGCAAGAACTGTGCCCTCCGGGCCATCCACGTCTAGGTTTTCACGATCATTACTGGCAGCAGTTTTGTCGGTTTACATTCAGTTGTAGTGATTGAATAGAATCCTGCAGTTGCTTAACCTGATTCTGAATAAGAACTAAATCAATTACAGGGACGTCCTGACCACCTAAGTCGTTCTCACTCGGCGAGCTAACTCGCACATTCGAGTGAACGATGTTGTCAGTTGTAGTAAAACTTCCCTCTAACATGTCTAATCTCTCGATCCGCGCCTGTAAACCCTTTTATTTGCTTTATTTCTGACCGTAACTCATGAGAGAAAGTCTCGCTAAGTTTATCGAGCTTTGGGCCCATAGACGATCGTAGGCTTTTCAATTCACTCATAAGCATATCAGCTTTTTTATCTTGGCCCCTTGCGGCCGGCTCAGGTGAATTCGTCATGATGAATTTCTTAGCTTGAGGGGTCTCGCCTTCCGAGCTTCTACCCCGTTTTACAATACCATTTGAGGACATATTTTAAACATGACCTAGTCATTATTTCACTTCACCTCAGATGATCTGCCGTCAAATTTTGCCGTCGCCTTCCTCACATACCACGTGACACTATTATCATTATTATAACATTATTTCGTTCACTTATTCGGATCTTGGATTTCCCATGAAAAGGGTAAAGAGAGGATTGTGTAACAGAAACTGTACACGCACTGCTGAACCGGATGAAGTGTAAATAGACCAGATTTTAAAAACCCAGTGAAAAATCCAAAATGGGGAGCAAAATCTCTGCTATATTGCTTAGCTCCATATTTGAAAATAATTTCACAGCCCGTAACACTGTCGATGTGGTTTATTTGTTGCAACTTGTAGTTATACTACGATGCATACATGTACGATTTGCAATCACAACTCCCCTATTCTGTGTAACGAGTAAACCTTCCTTGAACAGCGTTTGAGAATTCCAAGTTATACAACTTTTAGTCTTTGGATTGATATCAGTATAAATAGATTGTAGGTCAGCTACTCTATATACATGAACAAATATGCTCAAGATATATAACCCAAATCACATGATATCACGTCAACAGGCTCAACTGAGATAAATACATGAACTATATAGAGTAACTGGTTCAAGTCTTTAGCTCTGATGTCAGGATATATTGATTACCTTAATGTTTCCGTAGAGCGAATGTAGAGTGGATGTTGCCGCAATATCAGAGGCCTCAAAGAGACCGGGGGAAAAGTAGGACATCTTTCGGTTATATACTGATACAAGACAGTATGTGCGAAAAATATTTCAGTTTGAAACTAGGTGAATTGTCAATTCTGGATCAAATATAGACAACGCCGATTTCTGCGAGGAATGCTTCAATAGTGAAAATTTTTCGTGAATATTTCTCATTCAGATGACTCTTAAAGACACTGGATTTTCCGATGCTTCTATTATCTTCTGTATGTTTGCCAAAGAAAGTGTTGATGAGGAGGAACATGACGTGTCAGATATATGTAAAATTAATTTCAGACGATGCTTGAAGAAGAAAATTATGCAAAATTGGCTGGAATGTTGTAGAAAGGCTACCACAGGATTTCAGCTTTCATCAGACCAATCAGCTTCAGCATGGTTTATATTCACTTTTAAATGTGTGCCCTGGGATGTCAAATGGGAACCCGGGGTGTAAAATTGGAAAAAGCGAGCTATACCTGCTCAAAATGTGTCGAGTGTCGTATTGAATGTCACGAACCAATGACTTTTAGGGGTCCCAGATTGTAATAAGGATCGGATTTCCGGCGAAAATTGATTGGTCATTTTACTTGACTGGGCGATAAATGGTTTGTGACATATTTCAAAATGTTTGAGACAGAGATAATCCCGAAGCTCAAACAGTTTTACTTTAAGCACAATGTTTTGAGTATTCCACGAAGTGGATGCGTTCCGTAGGAATGGCTCCGTCAGCACTGCCATTGCCCTAAAAGTAATAGAGCTATTAAATGGATTACTCATGGTCTCCATACCCTTTCAGGGAGAGAGAGAGAGAGAGAGAGAGAGAATTAAGGTTTAACGTCGCATTCAGCAATATTTCAGCTATATAGCGACATACCCTTTCAGATGAGCATATATTAAACCAATGGCAACAACATCGCTTGGACTCTCACATATATCTGACTGATCGCGTAGAGGTCGTACAATTATGTCTTCAAATCCCTCTTTCACCACTATAAGGGTTAATACACTGAATACACATTCCTTATCGGGATTTACTCAATCCAGCAAAACAACTATGGCCCAAACCACAGTTTTACTGGAAGAGCAAAAATGAAAAGAAGATAAAATGTACAAGCAACAAATAGATCACAGACTTCTGGAAACCTATATTCTGGAAACAGACCTGGAGTCAGCCAAGTTAGAGGAAAGTGGTGGAGGCCTGATTTAAGAAGTTCCAGGGAGAGAGAGAATTAAGATTTAACATTGCGTTCAGCCATATCTCAGCTGCAAAGCGACGATCAAACACAATTCTAGGTATTCAAGTTAATAACTTAGTAATCAAACACATTAAAACATACACACAAAATAACTTATGCAACAAACCGATTTCTCTCAAATAAGTTACAGTCTTCTTTCACCCGACGAAAAAGATCTTCTGAAACAGCTGCTCGATTGAAAGAATCTCTTAAAATCTATATAGTCGATAAGAATGTGTTTCACTTTGAGATCTTCGTGGCATGAAATAGACTTTGGGACTGTTTTTTTTAGTAAATGTTCGTCAGATAATCTTGTATGGCCGATTCTACAGCGCCTGATCATGGCTTGATCGAACCGTTTCTGGTTGTTCAGATGACTATAGCCTACATTTTTTTTTAACTGTTGAAGTTCGTTATTATTCACAGCCTCCAATAAAAATTGAAACAACTTTCTCACATAAGTACAGATAGAGGGTCTGAAATCGCTATATAGGATTCCTACAGGATCGACCTCATTATCTAGGGCTGCCTCAGCCATTTTATCAGTCTCGGTATTACCTTTGATGTCAGCGTGACTGGGCAACCAACAAAACACAACATGAATCTGTTGATCAAATCTACAGTCATATATTTGTAGAATATTCGAGATGGTGAGATGAGTTGAAGTTCCGCTTTTAATCGCCTGAAGGCATGACAGAGAATCTGAGAATATGACATACTTTTTTTCTTTCAGTTGACCCAATACCTTCCAAAGCCGACAAAATAGCTTTTGCTTCTGCAGTGTATATCTAACTTTTAGTTCTAGGCAATATTCGGAAACTCGAAGGTCGTTTCGACAAGAAGCAGCATAAAACTTCAGCATTCAATATAAAATTATATATGAAATTAGCGGGTCACCGGATTTATTTTGCATAATCTGAGATTTTGTTCACTGAAAAAAAAAGCTTGTTCGCTGAAAGAATTTGTTTGCAAATGTTTTGTTCCATTAACAACTATTCGTTTTGTTAAATCAACGAAGTAAGTTTGACCAGTACAACACAATTCACATGAAAACGAGCAGAAACATACACACTAGACGTGAAATATAATTTGTCTGGAAGCTGCTAATGGTCTTCCACAAAGGGTCAGGGAATGGCATAGGTTTATGTTTCTCTAGATGGGCATGCTCCGACCAAAATTTTACAGATATTTATCTATTAACCTATTTTTGCTTTTGAACTACAAATACAAGAATCCAAGAAGGTCACCCATAGATTGGGAAGTGTCCCAATAAACAATGGCGATCTCACGCAACCTAGAATGAGATATACCAAACCCTTGGGGACAGCAAGACGATCAATTTTGCCAAAACCCAAAGATTTCACGTCAGAAATATCGCAATATCTCGTTGTCCGTATTAGGAACGGTTGCGAATCGGCTTTCACCACCCTTCATCGCACTGAATACGGGGGAAAAATCACGTAGTAGTGAAACGAATGGAATTGAATCATGTCATCGCATTTGAATGTCTATTCGCATTGGGACATTCCAATTGAAAAACGTCACCACTTATGGATGGTTTAACAATTTAGTAGGGGTAGGTTACAATAAAAAAAGATCAAGTGTTAAAGGAGAGTCTATTGATCAGCTGCAAACATTATGGAGAGGAGGAAGGTGCTGGTAAAAAAAGTATATACATGGGGTCCACATGGGGGGGGGGGTATTTTGAATGGCTTATTATATCAGCAGAAACTTATTAGAAAAGAAGATGCAGCAGGCGATACAAGAACCGTACTTAAATGCTAGTTACGACATATAAAACACATATCCATGGCTGAAGCACATGTCATACATTGCATAAACATTGCTATTAATTTGCGGTTTGTACGTCAGTTTATGGTTGTGTGAGCTTTCGGCCAGCGTTCTTTTACAGGTTATCCACATAAATTCATAAATAACCTCACCATTTGCCAAGGGTCAACATGAATAGGAATGCATTTTATTTTCTTTGTTGAACCACTCGAACACATTTGAATGAGTAAATTCCTAGCAAAGATATCGTCACAATATATAAAGTAACCGTGAAATGGACTATTGAGAACAGTAGCCCGTTAAAATCTGGTCAATGACAAACGAAGATTGATAATAAGTGTACTCTGATCATAACGACAAACGGAATGGGTTAGTCGAGTCCTTATAACGGTGTATAGCTGATGTTGTATAACACAATCACGTTTATAAACAAACAAATGTACCAACCAGTGTCGAAGCTGAATCAGTTCATACCCAATTGTAATATGCCCGCACGAAGCACAGGTACTTTTGCCAGTGATTCTTCAGTCCGTTCTGAAAATTCTTGTTCAGGTTGTAACAGTGGGAATCGTACGTGCAAGATCGTCTTGACGGCACCCGTTTCTCAGACAACTGTTTCTGCAGATGGATTGGCAAAACGCTTTACGAATATTACGGTTGCCCATACCATATATGAGGGGGTTGAGCACAGAATTTGAATACAGCAATAGTACGAGAATGAACCCTTCATGGTCTGGAGTTCCATCATTCCAGACGTTGCAGCGCGATAATACGCCGATCCTCACAGGCAGGTTGGTGACAATGAAAAAGGCGGCTGTTACAAACAAAATAAACTTGATTTCTCTACGCTGTGTCCAGTGACGAAAATTTCCGGAATTTTGATCCTTGTTAGTACGCATTGTTGTCACCCGTCGGGATCGTCTGGCGACCGCTTTAAATATACACAGGTATAGTCCTATAACGAGGATGCTGGTGATGACTATTGCAGTAGCTATGAAGTACAAGTATGAACATGGCAGTACAGATAAGGTACTGCAACGTGTACTATTTGAAGCTATCCATTGATCTTCTGTGTTCCAGCCCAGTACTGGGAAACTGGATATTGTAATCGGTATGAGCCAACAGCCTGCAATACAGAGCTTTACATTCTTCCCAGTAACCACAGTCGGATAGTGGAGAGGAAAAACTATCGCCACATATCTCTCCAAAGATACTACCAGAAGGTGGAAGGCTGTGACGACAGTAAAACAAAGAGAGTAACTCGTCCGGATTAAACAGAATCTACCAGCTCCCCCTAGAGGGACATCCAAAAAGGACAGTACTCTCATTGGAGCAATAATGGCGCCTACGAGAAAATCCCCTACGGCCAATGACACGAGAATCCGGTTGGTCACTGTCTGAAGACGTTTGTGTGCCACGATAAGGCCGATAAAGGCGAGGTTGTTTGATATAGTCAAGATAATTACAGCAGTAAATGCTGAAATCACGAGAACGAGCATTTTTAGCGGCTATCAACGCTATTCCGGAAAATGTGCTGAGTTTTGCCAGAAAGACGACCGTGCTCTCTACTTCTGATAAAATATTTTGATCATACGCGTACACTATAGTGTCGATGATAGAAACTGCAACTCTTGTATATTGACATTTGTCCTACCGTGATGAGCATGTATTGTTCTGTGGGCATCCATGCATCACTCTTACAGATTAATATGATTTCCCCCATAATCTGTATACTTGCCCGGCGTAGACAAATCGTTATATGGAGCGGGATATCCAATACGTTTACAGCAAATGTTGTCTGTCCTGTATTGAAGGTGTACTTTAGTCCGCATGATATGTTTGTACAACACTCAAACTGTCCTACTCAAACCATTCAGCGTGAGCGTATGTTGACATGCATTATGTAAAGTAGAAGACAAAATCCACTGGGTGTGCAGGTATAATATTGCCCTTTAAACGAATATACGCAGTATAATCACGGAGCTGATCTACCGAAAGATCTTAAGTCCAATTTACTGCACCCCTCGCCAATTTTATGTTTTGTGGGAACAGTAGCACTTGTACATGGACATTTCTGGCCTAGATGAGTCTTTAAGACAGTGGCTTTTCGAAAGCTTCGTAGATATATTAATGTCAGAAGCCATAAAGCATTCTTTAGCTCTACTACATACAAGAGATATCATTCATGGGATGTTTCTTTGTTGATAGAGTTGCTTGAATTTCTCAATAAAAATATCTATGTGAAATTTGGCAAGACAATATATCAGCAGCATATAGGTATTCCAATGGGTACTAATTGTGCACCCCTGTTGGCTGACCTGTATCTGTTCTCTTATGAATATGACTACATGCAGGCGCTTTCAAAAACCGA
Source organism: Hanleya hanleyi (assembly GCA_036873755.1). Classification (NCBI taxonomy): domain Eukaryota; kingdom Metazoa; phylum Mollusca; class Polyplacophora; order Lepidopleurida; family Hanleyidae; genus Hanleya; species Hanleya hanleyi. The sequence continues at coordinate 131,256 of JAVTVY010000819.1, forward strand.
TCCATTCAAAGCCCGTTCCTTCTCATTCATCAAACGCCATATAGACGATCTTCTCGCTGTGGATAATCGCTATATAAATGACGCAGTGAAGGATATATATCCACCTTCACTGGATTTGAAGGAAACTACAGATAGCCCTACAGGCACATCATATTTAGATCTGTATCTCTATAAAAATGAAGCGGACATTCTCTCTCGTCGACTTTATGACAAAAGAGATGATTACAATTTCGACATCGTAAACTATCCCTTTCTGGACAGTAATATTCCAGTGAGACCTGCATATGGCGTATACATATCTCGCTTAGTAGCATTTGTTAGATCCTGTGTTAAATGTGACGATTTTAATCAACGTCACAAAACACTGGTGCAGAAACTTAAAAAGCAGGGCTATTCCACCAAGCGCCTACACTCAAAGTTTCTCAAATTTGGCGATACATATCGCATGCTGATAGCAAAATACGAACGTAGAGTGCAAGATCTATGGCGCTACGTTTCGTAACTTGTGTCCAATTCCGCTTAACCCGGGGCTTGGGGCCGTATGAACCCATGTACTTCAAGAACCTCATGGTACTCATATGAACAGTCACAATCAAAAGCGTGACTGAGATACATCATTCTTTAGATGACGACTTTACAACGAATATTATGGATTAAGAATACTGATCGGCGATACGGATTTGATATTTTTGGAACATCATGATGTCTTGCCGGCATCATTGAAAACTGTTGACCGCTTCTCTCTTGCAGGAAACAAGCCTATGTTTTTGTATACTATGATTGTCTTTTTGAATTTGGTGCTAATACTGTTATATGGAAAATGGAATAGGTCTTTGGATTATGGACGCGGATATTCTCTAATGGACGACGGCTGGATTATGAATGACGGACTAGACGCTTGTAGTCTAGTATTTCTTCTTTTTCCCCTAAAATACCGAAGAATATGAAGTGTCAGATATATGTCAAATTCATATAAAACGATGCTTCAATCAGCAGGCTATGCAAACTGGCCTAGATTGATGTAACAATCTGATGGTGTGATGAAGCTCAAGTATCACTTTCATAGCATCACATCAAAATCTGCCGGTGTAAATTCACGATTTTGTCTATTTTGTGCGCTAATGGCGGTGGGACCAGAGGTGTAAATGGCGTTAATGAGTGTTACCATACTACTATACTCTGTCCAGTAGATCAGTGGGCATCCATTAACATCAGAAGAGTTCTTTGTTCGAGCTGATCTGTCATCACAGCTCCCGAGCTAGCGTATCTAATTTCAATCAGGCCGGTACTAGGGGCCGTGTGGATTCTTCATAGTCTCCACATGGACAACTGCAATAAAAGTGCTGCTCAGATAATAAGGCTACGTCCAAGAATCCACTGAATGTCAGATGCGAGAGAAGCTTTGTTCTGGAGTCCTATGGTTGCTTTTTGATCGCAAGACGTCGTCATTTTTTCCCACCTCTTGCTTACGCAGTAAAAAAAACTACTTATGTTAGATATTTTTTCTCGAATTTTCTCATCTGAGAGTAATAATCTTGAGTTTTTCTTTAAATTTATTGGAATAAGAATTTTTTTCTTTATCAAGAAAATATTCTGAATATCTCAGTAAAAATAAGAAATATTTTCTTAGACAATATATTTGCATATATGAAATTTATTAGAATAAGAATCTTTTTTTTGATCAAGAAAAATATTCTGATTATTTCAATGAAAGTAAGAGATATTTTTTTGCACTAGTATTATGCATATAAAATGAAGATACTGCACGTAGGATAAGAAAAATACCCTCTTCCAAGAAATGGCAAAACAATGTATTTCTCAATAAGACAAATTGAGGGATTTATGTATCAACTCATTTCAAAGCAGAACACTTTTTTTTCGTTGTGCGTATAAATTACTCGAATCCTTAGGATATTATAGATTTGTTTATTTATTTTATAATAATCATTTCACTACGATTAAAATATGCATAACATAGGCCGAGCAATTCTAATAACATCTGTAGTACAACCTCAAAACGACCTACAAATTATGATTTAGCAACACTTTTAATACAAGACTACAAACTGATGCAAACTATACAGCTTAATATTCAATATTAACATTTCGCAGTATGCCATATTCCACTCCATTTATTTTTTGCCTAATGTACATTAAATCCATAACACATTCACTGCATGGATTGGACTGTTTCTTCACTGTTTCAGAATTCCATTGAGCGTTTTAGTTCAATAAATAAGTACACTTATGATAAGGAGATTAAAATCAGCCTTTTCTTTCTAGTCGAGCAAGTTCCATCTACATCGAAAAAAAAATTGTTTTTCAAATTTATGTCTTAATTTTCTACGCTGTGAAGAAAACATATACGACACTATAAAGTCGTACCATGTGTCTATTATTCGCCAAGGAATATATTGCGACAGAGAGAGAGAGAATTAAGGTTTAACGTCCCTTTCAACAATAGTTCAGCTATATAGCGACAATCAAACAAAATTCTAAGTATTTAAACAACTCAGCCGTCCAGAAGTAATCAACACAGCACACCGAAAACTTGTACATACATTAAAACTTGTGAAAATTTTGGTTAATTTTTAATAAATGTTAGTTAATCGGGTATGGCGGATTCTACATCACCTGGTCATGGATGAAGTTTGTTATTATCTACTGCATCCCATAAAGATTGAAACAGCCTTCTCACATAAGCACAGATAGAGGGCCGGAAATCGCTATATGAGATTCCCACAGGGTCAACCTCGTTATCTAGGGCTGCCTTAGCCATTTCATCGGATATATTATTTCCTTTTATGTCAACGTGGCTAGGCAACCAACAAAACACAACATCAATCTGTTGATGACATCTACGGTCATATAATTGTAGAATGTTAAAAATGGTGGGGTGAGTTGAAGTTCCACTCCCAGTCGCTTGAAGGCATGACAGTGAATCTGAGAATATGACATATTTTCCTCCTATAGTAGACCCAATACCTTCTAAAGCTAACAATATACCTGTGGCTTCGGCAGTGAAAATCGAACTTAAACAGGTTTTAGTTTCGGAACTAAAGATACTAGCACACGCTTTAGAACCATCTGTATAAATAACTTGATACGATCTGTATTTTTCTGTCAATAGATCAATTTCGTCATTGTAACATCTACTTCTGATCTGGATAACTGCCATGGTGAAAACGGTAAGAGCTTGTTAGGTAAACTTTGACTAAGCTTAATACCAGCTGCTACAAGATGTGGTTCCATATGAGTTTCAAGTGGTTGAATAATGGAGGTTTTTCTTTAATACAAATCTGCGTATTGAGGGATGAAAACACAGTTTTATGCAGGATTTGAGCGATTAGATCGCAATTTTGTGATATATTGCAGTGCTAGTTTAGTTCTTCGAAGTTCTAAAGGAGATTCATCTGCTTCGACATATTAGCTTTCTTTAGGTGATGTTCGATCAAGCCATGATCAGGCGATGTATAATCGGCCATACACGATTAACTCACGAACATTTACTAAATGAAAGTACTCAAAGTACTGATGTCTGGATCACCAATAATGGATTTAAAGTTTCAAAACATTTCAGCTGGCATGTTTCAGCCGACAGCAGATGTATGGATAAATGTGGAGATTTTCTCCAAGTTGTGGACGACTCTGTTTGAGGAATAACAACTGGAATACAGAGTTAGTCCTCAAGGAAGTGAATTTGTGAAGGCGGCTCATTTCGAAATATGCCAGGTCTTCATGGTAGCAAGAAACTGTCTGCAGTAATATGCTCAAAAGTGGATCGTCTGCGTCTTCTACCAGTTTTTGCGAGCAGATTTTCATAATTCATGCAATTCTATTATGACAAAATGATACGACAAATTTGCGAGGAGACTGGATAGTTTTATTAACTGGTGTTATTAATAGTTCTGTGTAGTGCAGATATTGGCAAGAGCTGCACGAGTTTGTGTTAAGTCCTAAGCTAAGATTCATAGCGTCTCCCTTCCCTCAACGCTATGCCGACGACAAATACATTTCCCTGTTGGTAACTCGAACATCTCCATCGCGCACTATTGGACATTCATTAACTTGAGAAAATGGGCTGCGATGAATAAAAATACCATAATCAATGTTGTGATCATTATCCCCTGTATACACGGGGTCTATTATGACGGAAATGCCCATCTTCTTGATCCTCGAATTCAGATCATTTTGAGACTCCATAGGCATAATTTTAACGTCTGTAATTAATATATGACCAACGAAGGGCCATTTAGTCTGCCATTTCGGTATTTTTATTCGTTGCGGCCCATTTTCTCAAGTTAATGAAAGTCCAATAGGGCGTAACGGTAATAATAAGTGCGCGATGGAGATGTTCGAGTTACCATTGCAGGGAAATGTATTTGTCGTCGGCATAGCGTTGAGGGAAGGGAGACGCTATGAATCTTAGCTAAGTCCCCAAGATTACTTATATATGCCTCCATGGTGTTTATAGTAAATTTGTTTGTTGACAATGATAGCGGTGGAGAAACAATTTGCGAAAATTCCTATTGTTGTTGCTGCACGATCATTGCGTATATAATTTAGATTGAAAAAGTTTGAACAACACCAACAACAAATCTTTTTGAAAGCGATACCTGACAAATTCTGTTGTTTCCGCTTTCGAAAAGTTTCGTTGTTGTTAGTGTTCAAACTTTTTGAAACTAAATTATATTCGGTGAGCAGAGTCCCCCAGAATACATAAATTGCACTGGACAGAATCCGGTCAAGTTCACAAGACGAGAAAAATGTAAATACTATCGTTGTTGCTTCGACACATATCTCCTCTGAAAATATATGCCATGCAGTATGCGTACACATTAAAATAGTAACGAACGCCGACTTCACAGGAAAGAACGCGACTACGAGTGTTGAAAACTGGGGTCTTCATAATCCCAGAACCGAACCTGTTCAGCGAGAGCAGAACAAGATTTGCAACGTCTGCTCGGCGAATACAGAATGATCGCGCAGCAACAACAGGGATTTTCGCACAAATTGTCTCTCCAACGCTATCGTTGTCAACAAACAAATTACGAACTAAAAACACCAGGCCTTACAGTAAACTTAAGCAAGCGCAAAACCGCAGAGACGGAAAACACTGAGAACCGGGTTTGAGCCGATTGCGCGGAAACAGACAATGCAAAGAACAAAAATAGTCCACGGATACAAGCAATGTCTGGGCGAAGAAATGAATATGAAATACACTCAAATTCAGATTTCCTTTTATTTCTAGTTAACATGAAACGATTACGACTGTTTTTTCTTCACTTTCTGGTTGATACCCTGATATGTGACAAACACAAAGTGAAAATCACTGGCGGATTGCTACAGGTCAACCCAGGGTCATTGCATTATAGTGCACGTACACACTTACATATATTTCGTGAGTGGCAGCATAGTCTGGACGACACCGCTACGCGGTGGCGATCCAGACAAAAAAGAGCCAGTCCCAAGGTGTATTCCATGCCACGAAAATCTCAAAGTAAAACATTCGTATCGACTGTATGGATTTTAAGATTGTAAGAGATTCTTTTTATCGAGAAGCTACTTTAGAAGATCTTTTTAGTCGGGTGAAAGAAAACTGTATCTTATGTTATTTGAGAGAAATCGGTTTGTTGTATAAGTTTTTGATGTGTGTATGTTTTAGTGTGTTGGATTACTAAGTTATTAACTTGAATATTTAGAATTTTGTTTGATCGTCGCTCTAATATAGCTGAAATATTGCTGAACGCGACGTTAAAACTTAATTTTTTCTCTCTCTCCTGTTCAGAACGCCTCAAGGCAAAGTCTTAGACCTTGATGGAGAATATGATCTAGCTTTGCCAAGTTTGACTTGCTTGCACCGTTGTAAACAATAGAGTCATAATCAAGCTTAGAACGAATAAATGATCGATATAAATGGAGAAGCGTCTGCCGATCTCCTCCCCACTTATAGCTGGCAACTACCTTCAACAAATCAAAAACTTTTGTGCACTTAGTTTTCAAGCAATTTATATGCGATAAGAACGTTAATCGGTGATCAAACAATATTCCTAAGAATTTGACTTTTTTTAGTACCTTGATTTCAGTTCCATTACATCTCATGTAAGTACTGGATCCTTGAGCTGGAAATACCGGGGTCTGTATGGTTACGGCCAGGTTTTGGGACTGGAGAGACCGAGAGCGAGCGAGAGAGAGATTAAGGTTTAACGTCGCGTTCAGCAATATTTCAGCCATATGCCGACAATCAAACAAAATTCTAAGTATTTCAACAAAAACAACTCAACCACCCAAAACTTATGCAACAAAACGATTTCTTTCAAATAACCTAAAATACAGTCTTCTTTTACCCGACTAGAAAGATCTTCTAAATTTGCTGCTTGATAAAAAGAATCTCTTACAATCTTAAAATCTTTACAGTCGATCAAAATATGTTTCACTGTGAGATCTTCGCGGCATGGAATACACCTTGGGGCTGGTTCCTTTTTTAGTAAATGTTCGTGAGTTAATCGGGTATGACCGATTCTACATCGCATGATCATGGCTTGCTCGAAACGTTTCGTGCTACTCAGACGAATATATCCTACAGTTTTTTGAAACTCATGAAGTTTGTTATTATCTACCGCATCCCATAAAGATTGAAACAACTTTCTCGCATAAGCACAGAGGGTCTGAAATCGATTTATAGGATCCCAACAGGACCAACCTCATTATCTAGGGCTACATGTACCTTGGGTTATAACAATGGCATTATGCCATGATGCTGGAAAATCTTCTGCCACCCAAAGTCTGTTAAAGATGAGTAATAGGGTTTCTAGAGAAGGGAATCATCATGCACCTTATTCACCCAATCTACTTGCAGCTGAATCTGAAAAGTCACGATTGCTGCCTATGTAAAAGAGAACCATTAAGAATCACTGTCGTATACACATGGCGGTCACAGGTATCAAACCCTCTGTTTTATTTTGAAAAACAAAGTACAGTTTGGAGTGCACATTTTCTTTATAAATTTCTTTTAAATAGATTGTTAAATTTACCAGTATTTCGTTCACTTTGTGATGCTACATCAGTTCCGCAACAAGTTAAACGAAGGTCTGACATTTTTAGTGACCATTTCAGGAAGTCTCCACAATTAAAAAGGAGAAAGTCTGACTTGCCGGAGCGATGCTGGCAGACATGGGTGTAGAAATACAGTACTTTTGTGAAATTCAAATTTGGAACTCATCAAATATAAATTGAATATTCCTACACAGCTGCACAATTATATTGTTTAAAAATTCATTTAGTTTTAAATTTTGGCAAATGATTTGGAGCCAGGAACGTTTAAAATGATTTATCGAATATAAATGATTTATATATGATGACAAGAATACCATATGATTTATCTGTTAAAACTCAATCCAATACGGTCACCCTAAATCATTTGACAATATAGGCTAAATAATTTATTGCAAACGTTTGAGTTGCACAGCTTAGTAGTAAGTAAGTAACAAAAAATAATACGAAGTAGCCCTATCACAATGACTGCAAGACTGTTGAACAAAGTTGGAAACACAATAATATATTTATGCAGTCTACTTCTGTTCATCCAGTCTAAACTACAACATAGTGCAAATTTCGAAATATGTTTATACCAGTGTGTTCTGAATGAAACCGGCGCATGTCCGGTCAAAGTCAGATATGAAAAGTTTGTAGATCTAATTTTAATTAGATTGTTTTAACACAAAATTGTACACCAATACTAGTTTGGTGCATGGAGCTTGAAAAAAAGTTTCTTTTCAATGTGAATAAATCATGTGAAGTTCTTTAACACAGTACTACTACGATATGTCTAGTTCAGCTTCAATTTTTAAATCACTCCGAGTCCTACGAGAGTGATTTTTAGCTCACGTCGCGTCTCTCCTCGCTAAATTTACGTGAGCTATTTTTAGCTCGCCGTGCGTTTTCCAACACGAAACCCTGCATCCGAGTTATTTGGGCACTTATCTAGTGTTTCTCGTGGTCCAGACTGTGTAGCGGACATTTTGTTAGTAAGTTGTGGCAAAATTAACTGATTTTGAATATGCATGTTTGGATAATTTCCTCGAAACAGCATTGTGTCGAGCTATGATCTGCAACATGTACAGTAATGTATAATCAGATTTAAAGATTACCGTTATGGTCTCTTCATATAGTTATTTTGAATTCAACATGATGATAATATCTAGAGTCGATTAGAGTATTATTACTTACGGAAGTGGGAACTCAATTTCCAGCTCTGTTTGAAGCGACGACTTCACCCAACTTCCCCATCTTAATCGGTGATCTCCGACATTGATTTCCGCTGGTGTGTGTGTGTTTGTGTGCTCGGTTGTTTCCCTAGCATCTCTATGCCGTCAGGGGGCGCCTCGTCTCATCAAGAAGTGAGAACGAAAATTGCAATGTCTCCGATCGAGACCGGTGCGGATAGTTTATACTTCTAAGGGGAATTATTCTTGCAGAACATAGGCACAAATCAAAAAATATTCAAACTGAATTACTATAAGAGTGATCGGGTATTGCCGGTACAGTGCTTCTCCGAGCATGAATTTCAATAAAGTAAATTTTAAAATTTTCTGCTGTTGCATTCTCGTTTTCGGTGGTCTGACAGTTGAGACGATTTTCACGACTGGCTACTGCAATAGCTATGCCCATGTTGCTACAAGGAGCTACTTCAATTGAAGAGTGAATTTCAGTCATAAATTTTGTTGAAAGAAGAGCATAATAAAATAAATCATGGTGTTTTCAGAACACATCTATCTACCAATAAATGCAACTTTAAATTTAAAAAACCTAGCTTGTTTATGTTTAGACACTCTCCATGTTTTAGCATTACAATTTTATAGGCTGTTCCAATAAACAGAACTGTAAAAGAGACACTCCTATATATTAAGCTAGGATTTATGACATTTATGCATGTGGGAAATTAGTTCGAGTCTTCTCTGACGTTATGACAGCTACATGGCGAGATTCTGCTGGTGGACGTTTCGTCCCCCGAGGCCCGCCCCCTGTACAGGCCTTTTGGTCTTTGATATATGTTGGCATTTGTGGGAAGTTGATGCTGGGTCGACATCGGGCCTTGCAGACTGGTCTTTTGTGATAAATGCCATCATTTACATCTGACGACGATACAGCTCACCAATCTCCAATGTACGAGTTGTCACAGCGAAACAGCTCACCAATTACCAGTATACGAATTGTCAGAACACTTCCATCTTAGCTCTCTAGATTTGTATCTAATACTGCTTATGCCGGTGCTAGGGGCCGTGTGGTCATATCATCCAAGTTGCTACATGAACAGGTACAATAAATGCGTACCTGAGATACAACACATATCACGAATCGTTAGATTCTTGGTATGTGCTTTAGAATAGGTTAACCAGAAGACTATTCTGTGAAGTCATATGACGCAGTCAGTATGTCGGCACCTCTTCTCACTTCCCTTATGTGTGTTGTAACATATTCGATATAGTGATATTATCTGGCTGAATGACGTCAGAGCCGATTCGCCTCGAAAAGACCAAAATGAGCGACACCGCCTGCTATCGGAGCCACCTGCCTTCTGTCTGTCAACCATGTAAAAATATACATACCTTCCTAAATATCAAACTTCACATCAATAGATATGGATAATTTCCTATCACACTCGGCATAAATCCAGCAACTTTCGTTTCATTTTTGTATCTGTTTCGAGCTTAAAATCTTTTCATGGTCATGATGGTGCTCTGCATGATTATCACGTGAAACAACAACAACCCGCGTGGTAGGCCTACAATGAAAATGATCAACCAAAGATTACTGTTGTAGCAAGTGGTAGCCTACTGTGCGCGCACTTGCAGAATAACGTGGTGAGTTTGAACTCGACTAGATTATGTAACGTAAGAAGATTTGTAAAATACATCATTTGCATAGCGCAGTACAAAAATAATTTCCAACGGCTGGAAACATAAAATGTGGCACGAAAGTTGTTAAATTTATGCTGAGTGGGAAGGGAAATTATCCAGGAATCCATTGATGTTAAGTTTGATATTTTGGAAGATCTATATTTTTTGTACGGTCGATAGACAGAGGGCAGGTGACTCTGATATAATATCATGACAGGATTCAGTGAAAACCTAAAAGTATTGTTCGAGAGAGAAAAATGAGACATCTTAATTATATCAGGAAAATGGTCAGAAATAATTTTTTCTTGCCTGAGAAAAATCTTCTTGCAATGTATCTTCACAGACTTGCCAGAAAAAGTGAAAAATAATTTCTGGCTTAAGAAAAGAATATTTGTGGCAAATCTCAAGTGAGAACAATTGTCTGGTCAGACTTCCAAGAAAAAGTACGGAGAAGTGAGAAATAATGTTTTGCCTGAGAAACAATTTCCGATAGCAGGATTCTAAGGTGAGAAAAATTATCTTGTCAGACTCCCAAGAAAATCTGAGAAAAATTAAGATTTCTTTCCTTGATCTAAAAAAAAAATTCCTAAAAAGATAAATCTTAAGAAAACATTTTTTGCCAGACTTCCAAGAAAAAGTAGAAAAAGTGTAAAATAATTTCTTATGGCATGAAACTTAGGTGAGAAAAATTATCTTGTCAGACTCCCCAAACAATTTGAGAAAAATCAAGAAATATTAAGGGGTTTTTCCTTGTTCAAGTTCATATTTTTTAACAGTCTAGTTCGTCATTCAATATTCAGCCGTCGTCCATTATTGAATTTCCGCGTCCATAATCCAAAGACCTAATTCATACACTAGCATTAGCACCAAACTAAAAGAATAAATCATAGTGTACATAAAAGTAGGCTAGTTTCCCGCAAGAGTGAAGCGGTCAACACTTTTCAATGGCATCATGATGTTTCAAAAATATGAAATCCGCAACCGTGATCGGTATTCTTGATCCATGTGATTTCCGTTGTAAAGTCGTCATCTAACGTATGATATATCTGAGTCACTCTTTGATTGTGATGGTTCATATGAATACCATCAGGATTTTGAAATACATGGGTGCATACGACCGCTAGCCCCGGGTTAAGCGGAATTAGACAAGTTACGAAATGTAACGCCAGGGATCTTGCAAGCTACGCTTGTATTTCGCTATCAGCATGCGATATTTGTCGCCTAATTTGAAGAAACTTTTGAGTTGCGGCGCTTGATGATATAGCCCTGTTTATAAGTTTCTACAACAATGTTTTGTGACGTCGATTAAAATCGTCACATTTAATACAGGATCTCCTTTGTCGTAAGAGAGAGAAGGCCCGCTTCATTTTTATATGAAAAAATCTCAAATCCCACTTTCACCGCGCTTCAAATCCCACTTTCACCGCGCTTCAAACCCCACTTTCATCATTATAAGGATTAATACACGGAATACACACTCCTTTATCGGGACTTACTCATACAGAAATCTTTGGCCCAAAACACAGTTTCACGGGAAGACCAAACATGGAAAGAAGAGATTTTGTACAAGCTACAGAGATTACAGATTTCTGGAAACATACACATATACAGGCAGAACTTACGTTAGCCAAATATAAGGACATCAGTCATTGTTAGAACGTGGTAGAGGCCTGATTTAAGGAGTTCCATACACAATTCGGAAACTCAATTGTCGTTTCGAAGGGAAGTAGCGTAGAACTTCTGCATTCAATATAAAAGATAAAATTAGCGGATCACGGGACATATTTTGCATAATTTGTGATTGTGTATACTGGAAAACAATAACTTGTTAGCCGAGAGAATTAGTTTGCAAATGTTTTGTTCCATTTACGATTGTTAATTTTTTTTTAAATTAACGAAATAGGTTTGACAAGTACAACACAATCCACATAAAAACAAGCAGAAACATACACTCTTCTAGAAGACCATTAGAATCTTTCAGACAAATCAAATGGCTTAGGTTTATAATTCTATAAATGGGCATGCTCCGATCAAGATTTTACAAGTATTTACCTCTTAACCTACAATACATTTTCTGCATTTAAACTACAATACAAGAATCTAATAAGTTCACCCATAGATTGGAAAGTGTCCAAAAAAAGGCGATATCACGAATGCTAAACTGAGATAGGCATCGGAGTCAATTTTGCTGAATCGCCTGTGATCAAGATTTCACGTCAGGAATATCGCAATATCTCGCTGTCCGTAAAAGGGACTGTTGCGAATCGGCTTTCGTCACCCTTACTCCATTGAATACGAAAACGAAAATCACGCAATTCTGAAACGAATGAAATGGAATCATGCCATCTCATTAGAACGTCTGTCTGCATTGGGGCATTCCAATTGAAACACGTCACCCCGTATGGATGGTTTAACAATTTAGCAGGGGGAGGGGTACAATAAAACAAAGACCAAGTGTTAAAGGGGAGTCTATTGGTCAGCTGCAACCATTTTGGAGGGGAGGAGGGTGCTGATACACTAAAGTATATACATCGGGGTATTGTGGCGAAGCCATCCATGGGGGGGGGGGGGGGTTTACTTGGAATGGCTTATTGCATCAGCACAAACTCAATTTAAAAGAAGATGCAGCAGGGGCTGCATGAAACGTAATTTAATTACTAGTTACGACATATAAAATACATATCCACGGCTGAAGCACATGCCATTGCAATGTAAAAACATTGCTATTAATTTGTGGTTTGTATGTCAGTTTATGGTTGTGTGAGCATCCAGTCAGAGTCCCTTCCCAGGTCATACAATTTCATGAATAATCTCACCATATGCCAAGGGTCAATATGAATACGAATGTATTTTATTTTCTTTATTGCACCACTCGAAATAACACATTCAATGGAGTAGTTATAGTAAATACCTCGTTACTATAAGCAAAAATAAATAGGACTATCGAGAAAAGTTGCTCGTTAAAATGATGTTGTATAGCATAATCACATTTACATGTAAGCAAATATATCAACCAGTGTCGCAGCTGAATCAGGTTATACCCAATTGCCATATGCCAGTAATAAGCACGGGTAGTTTCGCAAGCGATTCTTCAGTTCGTTCTGAAAATTCTTGCTCAGGTAGTAACAGTGGGAATCGTATGTGCCAAATCGTCTTGTCGACAACATTTTTTCACCAGACAAATGTTTCTGCATATGCATTGACAGAATGCTTTACGTATATTGCTGTTTCCCATACCATATATGAGTGGGTTTAACATAGAATTTGAGTACAGCATCAGTACAAGAATGAACCGATCATCGTCAGGAGTAGTTCCACCATTCCAGACGTTGCAGCGCGATAATATGCCGATCCTCACAGGCATGTTGGTGACAATAAAAAAGGCGGATGTTACAAACAAAATAAACTTGATTTCTCTACGCTGTGTCCAGTGACGAAAATTTCTTGAATTTTGATCCTTTTTAGTAGGCATGGTAGTGACTGGTCGGGATCGTCTGGCGACCACTTTAAATATACACAGGTATATTCCTATAACGAGGATGCTGTTGACGACTATTGCAGTAGATATCAAGTACAAGTATGGACATGGTATTACGTCATAAATATCGCAAAGTGTACTATTTGAAGCTATCCATTGATCTTCTGTATTCCAGCCCAGTACTGGGAAACTGGATATTGTAATCGGTATGAGCCAACATCCTGCAATACAGAGCTTTACATTCTTTCCAGTTACCACAGTCGGATAGTGGAGAGGAAACACTATCGCCACGTATCTCTCCAAATATACTACCACAAGGTGGAAGGCTGTGACGACAGTAAAACAAAGAGAGTAACTCATCTGGATTACACAGAATCTACTAGCTCAACAAGGACAGTGCTCTCATTGGAGCAATAATGGCGCCTACGAGAAAATCACTTACGGCCAATGACACGAGAATCCAGTTGGTCACTGTCTGAAGACGTTTGTGTGCCAAGATAAGGCAGATAAAGGTGAGGTTGCTTGATATTGTCCCAATAACTATTGCACTAAAGGCTGAAATAACTACAGCGAACATCGCCAACGGTTATCGAAGGTCTTGCTACAGAATGGCTGCCAGATTTACGAGAAAGATGACCGTGCTCTACTTTTGATGAAATATCATGATCACACGCCTACACTATAGCGTCGATAATATAAACGAGAACTTGCATGTGGGCATTTGCGCAACCTTGATCCTCGTTTATGTTTCTGTATGCATGCATCACAATCAAGTAATAATATCATTTCCCGCATACGCTTGACACTCTCTCGTCGTAGTCAAATAATTTAATGGAGCAGGATGTCCACTAATATTACAGCAAATATCTAGTTTTCCTTTATTTGTTTGTACAACACTCACATTGTCCTACCCAGATTCAAAAAGCCTGACCCAGCTGACAGAAATACTCCCATTTGAGAGACTACCTAAAATCGTCCACTGATATTGGCCCGATGCCAAACGAGGCGTGAGCGTCCTACCGATATCAGTGTACCGTTTTTTTTTTCAACAAAGAGAAAGGATGTCAAAGTTTACCATATTTTTCAACCTTTCATTATAATCTTTTTTGATAATCAATTTGAAAAGTGCAGTAGAATAGAAATAATGTTTTCATGGCGATTGAGAGTGAAACTTCAACTCACCCACCATTTTGAACATTCTATAATTATATGATCGTAGATTTCATCAACAGATCGATGTTTTCTATCTTCAAAATAAACTAAACACCCTACTTGCAGGGTATCCATTCTATTTGTTTATTCGATTGTGACTGGCAGACGAGACTTTGTCCGGCCATTTATCCCCCGCCCTGTGAAATGGATTCTCCCCAGTGAACACCTGTGCGTGTCAAAATCACGGGTGTGGATTTCATACGTCACAAAGTTCTTAACCGTGCTAAATCGTGTAATAATTGCACGGTTATCAGTGTGTAATAGGCGTAAGTGTTATAGAATAAGATAGTGTAATCCCAAAATAACGAAATTATTGTTACATATTGTCTATGTCAAATAATGTACCCCAATTCTTCTCAACGATAACCGACGACATTTCACCATGCCTTCTCATGAAGCAAGTATAATCATAAACTCGAAACTCGTATCATAAAAATGCCTGACTTGGTACACATGAAGAATATGAATATTGGAATATCAATCAGGAACAATAGTAATTATACTGTGATCAATTCTTGGTGCATAAATACTATCTCAGTACTGGTAAATCACCAAAGGCCTGAATCTATCAAACGTATCTTCATTGTACACATGCTATAGAAACAAGATTATCTTAGGCTGATCATTGTTCGAACAAAATACCATACTGTGTGCGTGAAGAAATAGTCCGGGGTCAGTTTTCGTATCCCACGTTTAGATGTATTGTCATAGAATTGCAGTGTTCTACAGTGTGTTCCATCTTGGAAAAAAGGGATTTTGTGTAATCACTTATATTCCTTCTCCAAGTAATTGTCATCAGGAACACACTTTTTTTCGAAACCCAACGATAGTACATTGCATCGCTGTTTGCTTTACTTAAAACTCATGAATCACCTAAGTACACGACGAAACTGAGGTGGTAACACATTATTGACTCGAGTAGTCCTTCAGTTCTAATGGCATTTGTGTGAACTGTAGAAAGTGTGGCAAACCCACCAAATCAGGGAAGCCCGTGTATCATCTTGTTGCAAATGCTTTGGGGAAAGTAACACCAAACAGATATATTGAAGTAATCCTGGAACCTGTGAATTATCCTTTGGCTAGTCCATGACAAAACATGTCGCCAGCAAAATAAGTATACCATGAGACAAATCAAAACTTTCAGGAAGGCAAGCTACAATTCCATCAGCAATTACAGATGCAGAAATAATACTTCATCGTCAACAAGGTGGACAGCTCTTGGTTCTTCCTCATTTGTGCTTTTCAGACTTTTCTGAAATACATCACCATATACATGTACTGCAGGTAGAAAAAGACATAGAAGACATGGTGGAATGTCTACATGTAATGTGCACCATTCAGACAATTTTGCTTTGATACAAAACATTGTTCCAAATAATTTCATAATGGTACCATAAAATACATTTTGATAGAATAGCATGTTCTGTCTAGAAGTTGTCTTCCTAATGAAGGTTCAGTAGCATTTCAATTACATATTCACAGATGTGTGGGCAGACAGACATATTGTCCATACAATCAGGATAAAATAGATAGACGAATAATGTACCTTCTGAGATTCATCGGCTTTAATTTTTATTTTGGGGAAATGTATGAATCTTCCGTCTTTTCAGTAATCATACCTGAACATTCGACATGGACTTTTTGTACATACCGAAGAAAATAGCTCAACTGTTGTCTTCTTTTGCTGGTTCTTCCCTTTGGCATTGTGCATCCTAGATTCGGCACATTTTAGAACTTCCAAATTCTTCTTATCTTTTATCCCATTAACTCCTGATGTCCATTTTCACTGCTTTCTGGCGGAGGACTTTATTCATGCGTTCCCTAAAGTTAGATACATTCGCTGTTTCTTGAATCACCTCTAGTTCCAAAATGAGGCGTCAGCCTTTTTGAAGTTTGGGGATTTCTCCCAGATCTCCACTAGTCGTAACTCAGATGAAGTCCGACATGTTATCCATTCTCGTCTCTTCTGAAGCTTCATGAAATGGATCCTCACTGGCTCAGGTTTTATCATCCGTCTGCTTCACAGCTAGCGCTTGAAACCTCACTTCAGATTTGGGCTCACTTGCAGAATCTGTGATTGCTGAGCAACGTGCCAATTCTACACGGATTTTAGATTTCTTCGCTGGAACGGTCACAATGCATGGATGATGTTTGAGGCGAGTCCTTGTGTTTCTTAACTTTGCTGATATATTGGAATTCAGATAAGATCACGGTACTGCTCCAGAGAACTGGATATTTGTCCACTAACGATTTCCCGATCGTTTTCGAATGAATTCTTGGCAGCAGGAGTGTCTGTGGGACACCTTGGGAAGTAGGACGCGGCAGTCTCTGTCTTCACAATAATTGTAACCCTCTATCTGTACTTATGCGAGACGGCTGTTTCAATCTTTATGGGATGCTGTGAATAATAGCAAACTTCGTGATTTAAAAAAAAACTGTAGGCTATACTCATCTGGACAGCCAGAAACGTTTCGATCAAACCATGATCAGGTGATGTAGAATCGACCATACACGATTAACTCACGAACATTTACTAAACAGTCCCAAGGTGTGCCATGAGGATCTCACGGTGAAACATATTCTTATCAAATGCATAGATTTTAATATTGTGAAAGATGCTTTTTATCGAGCGATGACTTTGGAAGATCTCTTTAGTCGGGTGAGGGAGGAATGCATCTTGGGTTATCTGAGAGAAATCGGTTTGTTACATAAGTTTTAATGTGTGTATGTTTTGATGCGTTGGATTGCTAATTTATTGGCTTGAGTACTTAGAATTTTGTTTGATCGTCGCTATATAGCTGAAATATGGATGAACGCGACATTAAACCTTAATTCTCTCTCTCTCCCTCTCTCTCTCACAATAATTGTATACATACATCATTATTTGACCTTTGCTCTCAGATTTAAGAGCTTCCGGTATAGGACCAGAATAGATGGGGATTGGGGTGAGAAACTGACTACCTCTGAACATGACTTCTGCTTCTGTATTTTCAAAGTCTGTATAAGTTGAGAGAAGATATACCCGTGTTGGTAGTTGTCCCTAATGATTCAATGTAAGAGCGTTCCATAATAGCAGAATAAACAAATTCAGTCATGTCTTTTCACGTCTTTGTAATCGCTGGTCATGGAATATCAAATTCATCTGACCTGATGGTAACCGTGTATCCGAAGTCATCAACTGTGAATTGGTGTGGTCATCAAAGAATGCCCGTGTCCGCATGCGTGTGCAAAAGACACAGTTTATGTGTAATTTTGACATAAATGGCAATAACTTTGGAAAAATCCAGTTTGAAGAAGTTTGGTGGTAAATGGTCATGTACTTCAAGATTCTCAAGGTGTTCATATGAACAGTCACAATCAAAGCGTGACAGAGACATCATTCTCTAGAGGACGACTTTACAACGAACGCCATATGGATTAAGAATACTGATAAGCGATACGGATTTGATATTTTTAGAACATCATGACGTTCTGTCGCCATCAGTGAAAACTGTTGGCGGCTTCTCTCTTGCAGGAAACTAGCCTATATTTATGTATACTAGAATTGTCTTTTTATAACTCGGTGCTAATGCTGTTAAATGGATTTCATCAACAGATTGATGTTGCGTTTTGTTGGCTGCCTAGCCACGTTGGCATCAAAGGAAATAATGAAGCTGATGAAATGGCTAAGGCAGCCCTAGATAATAATTGATCCTGTTGGAATCTCATATAGCGATTCCAGATCCTCTATCTGTGCTTATGTGAGAAAGCTATTTCAATATTTATGGGATGCTCTGGATAAAAACAAACTTCATGAGTTTCAAAAAAACTCTAGGATATACTCATCTGAACAGCCAGAAATGTTTCGATCAAGCCATGATCAGGGAATTTAGAATCGGTCATACACGATTAACTCATGAACATTTACTAAAAAAGAGCCCGTTCCAGGGTGTATTCAGTGCTACGAATATCTCACAGTGAAACATATTCTTATCGACTGTATTGATTTTAAGATAAAAGATTCTTTTTTTCGAGCGACTAATTTGGAAGATCTTTTTGGTCGGGTGAGTGAGAACTGTGTCTTGGGTTATTTAAGAGAAATCGGTTTGTTGCTTAAGTTTTAATGTGTGTATTTTTTAATGCGCTGGATTACGAAGTTATTAACTTGAATACTTAGAATTTTGTTTGATCGTCGCTATATAGCTGAAATATTGCTGAACGCGACGTTAAACCTTAATTCTGTCTCTCTCTCTCTTGTTTATTTCAAATCAATTTAGAGCTTTGAAAAGTTTTTTGGTGCACAAGATGTGGCTTCAGGTGCAGATTTAATCAAAATTTATGTAGGATTTAGAGACTAATAAATATGGTCTGTATTCTCGAAGACTTCAGTTCTCAAGAAGTCATTATGGTGAGATTGGTTATGGAAAATTGATCACTAATTATGCTTGGGAACAAGTGTGATCCGCCTAACAAGGTTTCATCCTGATTTAGAAACTCCAAAAAGGCCCATAAAATGCAATAAGCATATATTATTATTTTATCTCTTTATTTGTGGACTAGAATTGATAACTTTTATAAATTATGCAGGAAGAAAGCTGAAAGGTATTTCCGACGACATCCAAATTTGAAAGATCTGAGAGTTGCTAGAGCTAAAGCTCGTAGAACCATGAAACAGAACAAATATGATTCTTGGAAAGATTATATTTCTAAGATCAATACACATACTCCTTTAACAAAAGATTGGAATATGACCCAAGAAATAAAAGGTAAAAACTCCAAGTCTAGTGTTCATCATCTCAACGATGGGAATCTGGTGTTAACTGACAAAGTAGAGATTGCAAATAAGCTAGGCGAAACAATGGCCAAAAACTCTTCGTCAGATAAAGTTCAAAGTCTCCAAAAATGAAGGAGAACAATGAAAGAAAATTTTCCTCCAGTAACCGTGAAGGCTTTAACGCTATGTTTACAATTGAAGAACTCCATGGTTCTCTCACGAAAGCTAACGATTCTGCTGCAGGCCCTGATAATATTCATTATCAACTTTTGAAACATCTACCCGAATCTTCTCTATAGATTCTATTACGCATATTCAACAGACTTTGGATAAGAGAAGACTTTCCACCGTCATGGCATAATGCCATTGTTATGCCAATACTAAAGCCTGACCGTAACCAATACAGACCCTGGTAACTTTCGTCCGCTTTCACTGACTAGCTGCGTTTCTAAAACAATGGAACGCATGATAAATGATCGCCTTGTTTGGTACCTAGAAACTGAAAAGAAACTTACTGATATTCAAGCTGGTTTTCGTCAAAATAGAAATACCTTTGACCATTTAGTCAGATTAGATTCCTATATCAAGATTGCTTTCGCCAAGAATTATACTGCAGTTTTTTTTATTTAGAAAAAGCCAATGATACTACATGGAAATACGGGTTCTACAAGACCTTCATACTATGGGATTAAAGGGCCGTTTACCCATTTTTATATCCAATTTTTTTAATGATAGACAATTCCAGGTTCTGTTTGATTATTTCGATCAGGGACAGGGTGTGCCACGGGGCAGTATTTTATCTACTAGTCTGTTTAATATCAAGATCAACAGCTCAGCGGCAGTTTTGAATAAAACAATTGACGGGTCATTGAATCCCATACAGTGATTTCCGACCATCAATCTGTGCTTATGTGAGAAAGTTGTTTCAATCTTTGAGGATGCTATGGATAATAACAATCGTCACGAGTTCAAAAAAAACTATAGGCTATACTCATCTGAACAGACAGAAACGTTTCGATCAAGCCATGATTAGACGACGTAGAATCAGCCAAACACGATTAACTTACGAGCATTTGCTGAAAAAAGAGCCACTCCCAAGGTGTATTCCATGCCACGAAGATCTCACGGTGAAACATATTCTTATCGACTGTATAGATTTTAAGATTGTAAGAGATAACTTTTATCGAGCAGCGACTCTGGAAGATCTTTTTAGTCGAGTAAAAGAAGGTTGTATTTTAGATTATTTGAGTGATTGGTTTGTTGTATAAATTTGAATGTATTTACATGTTGTTAATGGATTAGTTTACTGAGTTATTAAATGGAATAATTTTGTTTGATCATCGCTATATAGCTGAAATATTGCTGAACACAACGTTAAACCTAAATTCTCTCTCTTTCTTTCTCTCCCTCTCTCTCTCTCTCTGTAGACGACTTCAACATTTCGTTCAGCGGAAAAAAGTATTCACAATATTAAGAGAACATTTCAACTTTGTCGAAATAGAATATCGAAGTGGGATATTCTTTCAACTTTGTCGAAATAGAATATCGAAGTGGGATATTCTTTGCTCTGGGATATATAGCATTTATGTATGGTACCCGTAATGTTAAATGTTTCAACGTGTAGTCTGTTTGATATTTTTGGTACGATGAGGTGGTTTACTTCCCAGGAAATTATTAAACAAAATGGCATTACAATGGCATTAAATTAAAGATTGGAAAAAATGCATTTCTTTGTATTTCTAACTGTAATGTGCGGAGAACATGAATGCGAGAGATGATTCTAATTTAAAAAAACATATACAATCTGAAGCTGAATCATACAATCACGTTGTTCAAGATAATATTGAACAAGGAAGGATCTCACCATACACGATTAACTCACGAACATTTACTAAAAAAGAGCCAGTCCCAACGTGTATTCCATGTCATGAAGTTCTCACGGTGAAACATTCTTATCGAATGCATAGATTTTGAGATTGTAAGAGATGCATTTTATGGAACGACTACTTTGGAAGATCTTTTTACTCGGATGAGGGAGCATTGCATCTTTGGTTATTTGAGAGAAATCGGTTTGTTGCATAGGTTTTAGTGTTGGTGTTTGTTTTGGTGCGTGGGATTGCTGAGTTGTTGGCTTGAGTACTTGGAGTTTTGTTTGGACCTCGCTATATGACTGAAATGTTGCTGAACGCGACGTTAAACCTTAATTCTCTCTCTCTCTCTCTCTCTCTCTCTCTCTCCTGTGAACTGGTCAACAACTAAATGTAGGCCTGGCTAACTTTCAAGGATAACCAAATAGAAATTAAAACTGATTAGGGAGAAATGGGGGTTGAAATATGTGCTTTGAAAATTCAATTCTTCAAAGCTTTCCTACTGATTGCTTAGATAATTTACATGAAAGATATTCTGGGTTGGGTGAACAGTTGCTACTAAAGCAAATGACCTTCGGTTACGTTACACGGCGAACTAGATAATTATTAGATAGACAAATAAGGACATATCTCGAAATTACACAGGGTTCTGGTTCTTTTGCATTCGATCAATATTGCATTTACATGTTAGTGAATATCACTTTTGTCACTTGGTTATCAATGACTTCCCAAGTAAGGTTACCATAGCAACCAATAACCAAACGTGTTTGATAAACATGCCGTGCTTGTATTTTGACAGTGTTCCGCAACGCATCTTTCGCAAATCCCACAGCCAGTCATTAGTTGGGTCAGGATGGTTACCCCTTGTTTAACTGTGTCAACATATCTGGCTAGCATCTTTACGTTCTGTTGGGTCACCCGTCCCTCAACCCGAACCAAAGTCTTCAAAGCTGAGGAGAAGTATACCCATGTAACACAAGAGTTCATGATATTTGCTTTATGTTCTCGCTATCTTAAAAATAAATAATGAATTATCAGGATAACGAGACTTCGAGACCACACAGTAATTGTGTCTATATATAAATAATCTTTGTGCAATACAGGGAGTATCGTCCAGTGATAAAGTGCCCAAATTATGCCAATCCAGTTCATAATGAATTTTGAAGTGTAACTGCTCGTACATATACTTCAGGAAGAATATATACATGTATTAACTAATAAGCATTCATCCTAAATTAATAATATACATGATGAGATTGAGACACAGAATCTCACTAGCTACCTCCTTCACGGCTCCGACTGTAACTACCTCCTTCCCGGCTCCGACTGTAACTACCTCCTTCCCGGCTCCGACTGTAACTACCTCCTTCCCGGCTCCGACTATAACTACCTCCTTCACGGCTCCGACTGTAACTACCTCCTTCACGGCTCCGACTGTAACTACCTCCTTCCCGGCTCCGACTATAACTACCTCCTTCACGGCTCCGACTGTAACTACCTCCTTCCCGGCTCCGACTATAACTACCTCCTTCACGGACTGTAACTACCTCCTTCACGGGCTCCGACTGTAACTACCTCCTTCACGGCTCCGACTGTAACTACCTCCTTCACGGCTCCGACTATAACTACCTCCTTCACGGCTCCGACTGTAACTACCTCCTTCACGGCTCCGACTATAACTACCTCCTTCCCGGCTCCGACTGTAACTACCTCCTTCCCGGCTCCGACTATAACTACCTCCTTCACGGCTCCGACTGTAACTACCTCCTTCACGGTTCCGACTGTAACTACCTCCTTCACGGCTCCGACTGTAACTACCTCCTTCCCGGCTCCGACTGTAACTACCTCCTTCCCGGCTCCGACTACTACCTCCTTCACCTCCACTATAACTACCTCCTTCACGGCTCCGACTGTAACTACCTCCTTCACGGCTCCGACTGTAACTACCTCCTTCACGGCTCCGACTATAACTACCTCCTTCCCGGCTCCGACTGTAACTACCTCCTTCCCGGCTCCGACTGTAACTACCTCCTTCCCGGCTCCGACTATAACTACCTCCTTCCCGGCTCCGACTATAACTACCTCCTTCCCGGCTCCGACTATAACTACCTCCTTCCCGGCTCCGACTGTAACTACCTCCTTCCCGGCTCCGACTGTAACTACCTCCTTCCCGGCTCCGACTATAACTACCTCCTTCACGGCTCCGACTGTAACTACCTCCTTCCCGGCTCCGACTATAACTACCTCCTTCCCGGCTCCGACTATAACTACCTCCTTCCCGGCTCCGACTATAACTACCTCCTTCCCAGCTCCGACTGTAACTACCTAGTTCAACATACTTTTGGAACTTACATGATCGGCGATCTGGCAAGCTGAACACAGGGCGCAGAACAGTCTCCACTTCTGTTACCGTGCTCCACATGTCATCTGTGTACTAGATCTACCATTGAATTAGTCCATATACAAATCGTATTATATACTATCTCGTCATTGCCTGTCTTCACTCTTCACTCATTCACGCTCAACTAACTCATGTAGTCCGACGGTATATCTGATGAATTGTTCTTTTTTTTTTTATACCCGTGCAATAATTTGCATCGGTTAGGCTGGCCCATGTTAATTGATTTGCGACGTTATCATAGACTACAGGAATGTTTAAATGCCATATATTCAGCTCTACGACAATGAATTATGGACATTTGAAGTAACAATTCACAACTGATGCTTAGCCCAACTGTGATGTGTATCTGATCTTGCAAATTCTGCAGAAATGATAAATATCGTTGGAGCCAGTCGACCGCCTGATCGGAAGCTCTCGGATCATCTGTATTCTTGTCGGGATGATTTCGCATAGAATAAGACCTGCAATGGATGCAACAGTATTGAGATTGACAACCAAAAGCAAACTGACCACAGAAGATATAATAAATAGTATTTACGGCATGCGTTGAATTCACAACGTGAGTCTGTTTGGTCGTATTCACACATCCCATACTTTGCTCCACAATACATTCCTATTGATGATATGTGTAAAGTAAATTTTTCGATTTTATTATCATATTTCTTCAACTTCGAGTTTTTCATGCAGTCACGATCCCACAATGCTGATGCATGCGCAGTCCACTCATCATACCCTCTGAGGCCCCAGATCGGCAGAGATCCAATTAATGTCATATATGTCGCCCAAAGCTTTATTCAGGCAAATAGGCCATTCCTCCGAGATGTAGTATTTTCTCAGCCAAAATAGTTTTAGACATCTTATAAACGACTTTATGCCTAGCATCCGCCATATAGTGTTTCACTGTTACTTTTCACTTAAGTTTGTCTGGGCCGTTATTCCATAAGAAGCTAAAAACGATACTGTTCAATTATTTGATCAAGTTTATATCTAGATCAGGCAACGCAATAAGCAAGTGAGTGATTTTATGATCTCTATTTTTTTCAATGTTGATAGACCGCTTTTATACCAGCTTTCCAGCGTTTGTTTAACATCGTATTTTTTTTACTTTTAAAAACTTTTACTCATTAATTCCTACCCCAGACCCAGCCATACTACCTATCCAGATCCAGCCTATCCAGATGCCATGGGATTTTGTCCATATTTATTCTAAGAGCACAAGTGCGAAAAATGAGATGCGGTGTATTTAATACAGTCCTCATTGATAAGTCCGCCCCATCTAAGAAAAACGTCATGTCATCAGCATACTGGGTAATTTTTGTATCTCTCCCCGTACTTTTATGCCTTTGATGTCAGGATTTCCAGTTTACTGAATATTTCTGCCCACAAAATGAACAGATGAGGGGCAACTGGATCGCCCTATCAACGGCCCCATTCAACCCGTATCCTCCAGAAAATTTGCCTTTCTGTACAACACAAGCGGTTATTTTCGAATAAACTGTTTCTTTCCAGCGCTTGTCCTAATTAAAAAATATTCTACAAAAAAAAAATGTGTCAAACGCCTTTTCGAAGTCTACGAGTAATATCATACCAGGCATATTATTTCAATGCCATTGGTTTCAAATGAAATATGAAACAATAACCGTGTATTTTCTTCGATGTATATTTAATTAGGCAGCAGTCATTATTTATAGTGCGTACTAACACTAGAAACATGTTTCATCATTTTGAGTTCCGAGATGCAAACACCTTGGTCTGCGTCCGTACATTGCACCTTAAGGACGTTTTGATGACGTCAATGATAAAAACATACCGCTGACACAACTCTACTTTCTGTACTACTCCCCAAGTGCGCATGCGAGTACTTGCCTTTTCTCTACAACACTCAGCGTGTGCACTTGTATTTTACCAGACCTATCCCGCTCCAAGATCCTCATGCCTATGGACTAAAGTGGAGGAGCGCACTTTCAACCATCTGAGTGTGCATTCGAGCGGCTCTACGCTATTGCCATCATCGGTGACGTAATGTTCATATGATCTGTATACCAACACTACAGGCGCTCTAATTTAATGTACCACAGCACAGGTCCACGTGCCCACCCCTATGGGACAGAGCATATGGTATACAAGGATTTCTGTCCACGGTACGTAGTGCGTAGCTCGAACTTCTCTACAACTGAGGATGTAACACTTGAGCCAGACCTACTCTTCTCTTTTGTCACTCTAGGGTCTACCCCAACTTCCAAGGTCAACAGGCGCCTATGGGCTAATGTATATTGGAGTATATAGCTGCTTACTCCTTAGTGCGTAGCCGAAAATGCCCTTCCGCTACTACTGATCCCCAGTGTGCATGTTTATTTGAATAATGGATGGCCCGTCTATCACCTGTACACGCCCAAGCGCACTAATTAATACCCATTATTCCCCATGTGCGCATGCGCATCATGACGTTAAACTGCAATCTCCAGGCCATTTCGCCCTGCTAAATATTTCTCTTGTCTCTTGTCAGCTAGAGCCTGAAAATTATTCTTATTCTTAGGCTGTTGAGAATATGCATTCATTATATGATCGAGGGGGAGGGGGGGGGCGAGGGGGGGGTAATATTAATTTACTTCATTTTGTACATATTATTGAAATCTGACCAGTATACATGACACCTTTATATGAATTACTACATTATCATAATTGGTAGTTTTATTACATTATCATGGATACATTCAAGCATGTATGAATCAAATTTAATAATTGGGAAATTAACATTTCTACACATTATTTGTAAATGATCAACTAATTCATGGTTTTAATCAAATGTATTGGTATCTCGATTTCTGTGATACTTATGCGCTGAATGGGCGCATTAGTTGGCTGAAATAGTATTATCTTCCAGGAAAATTCTCCACAGTTCTATGCCAAAAATAGAATAGTGCAGAATTGAGGTCACTGTGACTTTGTAAACATGTTAGTGCTGCCCAACGCCACCGTAAATTACCTACTATATATACAAATTACAACACATATAAGGGAAGTGGGAAGAGGTGCCGACATACTAGTCTTCTAGTTAACCTATTCTAAAGCACACACCAAGAATATAACGATTCGTAATAAGTGTTGTATCTCAGGTACGCTTTTATTGTACCTGTTCATGTGGCAACTTGGATGACCTGACCACACGGCCCCTAGCACCGGCATAAGCGGTATTAGATACAAATCTGTAGAGCTATGATGGAAATGCTCTGACAACTCGTATATTGGTAATTGTTGAGCTGTGTCGCTGTGACAACTCGTACACTGGGGATTGGTGAGCTGTATCGTCGTCAGATGAAAATGACGGCATTTAACACAAAATACTAATCTGTAAGGTCCGATGTCGACCAAGCATCAACTTCCCACAAATGCCAACATATATCAAAGACCAAAAGGTCTGTACAGGGGGCGGGCCTTGGGGACGAAACGTCCACCAGCAGAATCCCGCCATATACAGGAAAAAATTACAACACATATAAGGGAAGTGGGAAGAGGTGCCGACATACTGACAGTCACATGGCTCTACAGTATAGTCTTCCAGTTAACCTATTCTAAAGCACACACCAAGAATCTAACGATTCGTAATAAGTGTTGTATCTCAGGTACGCTTTTATTGTACCTGTTCATGTGGCAACTTGGATGACATGACCACACGGCCCCTAACGATTCGTGATAAGTGTTGTATCTCAGGTACGCTTTTATTGTACCTGTTCATGTGGCAACTTGGATGACATGACCACACGGCCCCTAGCACCGGCATAAGCGGTATTTGATACAAATCTATAGAGCTATGATGGAAATGCTCTGACAACTCGTATATTGGTAATTGTTGACCTGTGACAACTCGTACACTGGGGATTGGTGAGCTGTATCGTCGTCAGATGAAAATGACGGCATTTAACACAAAAGACTAATCTGTAAGGCCCGATGTCGACCCAGCATCAACTTCCCACAAATGCCAACATATATCAAAGACCAAAAGGTCTGCACAGGGGGCGGGCCTCGGGGACGAAACGTCCACCAGCAGAATCCCGCCATATACAGGAAAAAATTACAACACATATAAGGGAAGTGGGAAGAGGTGCCGACATACTGACAGTCACATGGCTCTACAGTATAGTCTTCTAGTTAACCTATTCTAAAGCACACACCAAGAATCTAACGATTCGTAATAAGTGTTGTATCTCAGGTACGCTTTTATTGTACCTGTTCATGTGGCAACTTGGATGACATGACCACACGGCCCCTAGCACCAGCATAAGCGGTATTAGATACAAATCTATAGAGCTATGATGGAAATGCTCTGACAACTGGTATATTGGTAATTGTTGAGCTGTGTCGCTGTGACAACTCGTACACTGGGGATTGGTGAGCTGTATCATCGTCAGATGAAAATGACGGCATTTAACACAAAAGACTAATCTGTAAGGCCCGATGTCGACTAAGCATCAACTTCCCACAAATGCCAACATATATCAAAGACCAAAAGGTCTGTACAGGGGGCGGGCCACGGGGACGAAACGTCCACCAGCAGAATCCGCCATATACAGGAAAAAATTACAACACATATAAGGGAAGTGGGAAGAGGTGCCGACATACTGACAGTCACATGGCTCTACAGTATAGTCTTCCAGTTAACCTATTCTAAAGCACACACCAAGAATCTAACGATTCGTGACAAGTGTTGTATCTCAGGTACGCTGTTATTGTAAAACTTAACTGCAAATGACAATTAAAGGAAGGACGAGTACAGCAGATATACCATGTACATATAGAAACGAAGGATGCCCTCCTGGCATCCTTGGGCATTTTGATGAAACACTTTTTTTTTTACTTGGATAACGACTTGTCAAAATAACTGGTATTCTAGGCATGTCACAATTAAAGCGTGACAGATACATCATTTCCAGATAACGTCTTTGATAGAAAATCATACGGATTAAGAACCCTGATCAGCGATACGGATTGTATATTGTTGGAACATCATGATGGCTGTTTGCCGCTTCTCTCTCGCAGGAAGCTGTATTTTGTATAAGGTGACTGTTGTTTTTGTTTTTTTAATTTGGTCGTAATGCTGTTATATGAAATAGGCCTTTGGATTATGGACGCGGAGATTCTTTAATGAGAATAATCTTAAAAAATATCATTCACCAGGACCCGATCCGTTTTCCGCTTTTTTCAAAAGGCTCAAATTCTAATCTCATCCACAGGCAACAAAAATGTGGTTATATCATTATGCGCGCGGTTTAATACGCGGAACATGTAACAAAATTTAGTTTATATCTAAGCAGTTTTGTCAACCATGTCATTATACATTTCAAGCAAGTCATAAATGACATCAATATAGTACTATATCAAGACAAACGCAAACGAACGAATTTTGGGTAGAGCAGTTTTACCAAATCGACAGACCTGTGACGCGGCTTAGCAATACGATGGCGGAATTCTCAATGAAAAAATGAGGTGGATGGGCGGGGTAGGTATCTATGAATACAACCTGAAAACAGACCCGGTACGTTCTTTCATTCATGCGTTCACGCGCTGATCATCCATGCCAATCAAAACACCAAACGAATGGAAGATCATGGAATCATACGAGCTGTTCCTTCCGTTCTACATTTTTACGACGCTGGGGCAGAGATGATTCTTGTAGCCGTTTTGACGAAAGGTATATGCAAGCGAAGTAAGGAGATTGACACTATATATCTGAAATAATGCTTTACCTGTTAATGTAAGAATATTCAAGATGGCCGCCCTGCTGATATTAGCATCCAGGAAAATACTTTTCTTAGCTAAATTTTTTACTTTTTTTCCATTTTTTTTTTATTTTCGCCATTTCATCTGCATAAACTGTGCAATAAATTAGAAAATATTTTTTGCAAAATGAAATAAAATACGTTGGTACATTTTTACGAAGACAAAATAACATGTTTTGTCACGACCACTTGGTCGCCATCTTGATTTTACAGATGATTCTTCACTCTGTGGGTTTTCCGAACAGATTCAAAATAACCACAATGTGATACGCTATAAAGTCTAAAACATGTCAGCTATCAAAGTTTCTAGCTCCAGAGCACGAGGAAGATATCGTTAAAGGGGCAGATTCTCCAGCCCACTACCAGATATTCCGTAATTTCGTCTTCTTATGGTATTATGTTGATTTCCTTTATGGACCATGTCTTTAGGATCCCACGAGAACTTTGGATAAACGGATCGTTGCCATGTCGATCATAGTATTAAACTGTACAATTCTGTTTCAAAGAGAAAATATTAGAGGTTAAAAGTTATTACCTGTGACTATAACAGAAAAAATGAATTGATTTGGAATTACAAGTGGAATAAACTTAACAAGACTTACTGCATATGTTGATCAATGGAGATTTGACCTGGTTCCTCTGTCTGTTAAGGTACTTGGATGAAAATCAGAAATATGTTCGGCAAAAAACTATTTTCCTGGAAAATGACTTCACGATGACGTCACCAGAGCGACCATCTTGAATATTTTTACATTGCCGCGTAGAGTGTTACTGAGAGAGTGTGGTAAGTTCTATCATCCAAGGTTCAAGGATTATCAAAATATTCAGATGCTGATCAAATGATTTCCATTCCAGTTATTTTGTACTGTGGTTGCCATGGAAAAATGTGTTTTATCAAAACGCTGACGGGTGCCAGTGGGGTGCCCTTCGGTTTCATTATCTGCATGATCCGTAAATGCCCAATCGCTGAAAACCATTTGTGAGATCTTTAGAGCAAGGTTCACTCCTTTGGCTGCTGGACTACATATAGTTGTTTCTGAATGAGCAAATCCTGATAAAAGAGTTCTGTATTTCGTTATTAACTTGAATACTTAGAATTTTGTTTGATCGTCGCTATATAGTTGAAATATTGCTGAAAGCGACGTTAAACATTAATTTTCTCTCTCTGTGTCTATTTCGTGTACAAGTACGGCGAATTACTTCTTATACTTCTGTTGAAAGTGGGGTTTGCAGATATAATCATACGAGCTCTACTTGCGGCACGTGTACGATTTCAAGTTTGACGTGGAGATCGCTATCAACCAGATATATGTGCATGGGAGTCCAGCCGATGCTGTTGTCATTCGTATAATATATGCTCAGTGAAGCTGGAGCCACTTCTATGTTAAACATGAAGGCTATACTCATCTGAACAGCCAGAAACGTTTCGATCAAGCCATGATCAGGCGATGTAGAATCGGCCATACACGATTAACTCACGAACATTTACTAACAAAAGAGCCAGTCCCAAGGTGTATTCCATGACACGAAGATCTCACGGTGAAACATTCTTATCGACTGTATAGATTTTAAGATTGTAAAAGATTCTTTTATCGAGCAGCTATTTTAGGAGATCTTTTTAGTCGGGTGAAAGAAGACTGTATCTTAGGTTATTTGAGAGAAATCGGTTTAATGTGTGTATATTTTAATGTGTTGGATTACTAAGTTATTAACCTGAATACTTAAAATTTTGTTTGATCGTCGCTATATAGCTGAAATATTGTTAAACGCGACCTTAATTCTCTCCCCCCTCTCCCTCTCTCTTAAACATGAACGCGTCCACTTCGTGGAGATGCTCTAAAACGGGAAATTTTGTGGGACAATGTACCCATTGTGCTTCAAAAGCTGCTACGGCTTAGGGAATCTGTCTGCGCCCACATTTTGAAATGAAATCACATTGGTGTCCTATAACGCAAAGCAAATTAATAAGTATATGTAGATCCATTGACTATGGTAACACTGACTACCATACTACTTTACAGTATGGACGATATATGATAAGGAATATACCATTATTGAAAAACTTCATATATGAGACAATATTTACACCAAATTTCAAGGCTGCAAAAATAAAATATGTGCAAACATAGTTTGCTGCAAGGGATGAGTGGACAACAGTTTCCAATGACGCCGCAAGATATCGTGAGGTTCCCATCGCCGAATGACATTATTATACCCACAACAACAAACTCTCTAATATACCTTTGCCCGGTATCCCCTCTTCGTATGCAGTCGTGCAGGCTCAAGCGCTATTCTGTACACAGCTAAATGAGGACTGTATCAAGATCACAACTTATTCACATGGCAAATTTCTACAATGTTATTATCAGCTATATCTATTGAAGTTCAATTTCGGTATCCCCTCTATGCTTTATTTTGTGTTCCCTTATACTAAAACCAGATAATACATGTTAGCTTTCAATGCATTCTTAATACGAACCGGATTATAAGATGTGAATATTTATATCTATGTATTTAAAGATTGCGTTTAACTGTTGCCTGTATATGGTGAGATTCTAGGGGCCGTGTGGTCATGCCTTTGAATATGTTCACATGAACAGCTACAATGAAAGTGTGGATAGGATACAAATCATCACAGGTATCACTTTATGTTTTTATAAATATGCAGCCAGCATGTTTGTCTGTGGGCCATAAGACTTATTGTCAGTACACCGGCATCGTTTTTCAAAAACACTTTCAGTTTTGCGTTTAATTGTAGCTTGTGTATGCGGAGATTCTGCTGGTGGATGTTTGGTCCCCGAAGCTTGCCCTCTGTACACATCATTGTGATTGTAATTTTTTGACTTGTAAACATGGTGGAGAATGAAGCGCTTGGTCGGCGTCGGGCCTCAGGTATTTGTTCTGAATACCAACTTGCATTCTATAAATACTCCCTTGTTTGGGCCGTTTATCTCTATCTGGCGGTCACATAGTTCATCATTTTGCAACAGATGATTTGATATGGCTATTACATCAATCGATCTGAAATATGTGTTTCTAATACCCCTCAAACCGGTGTGATGAATAAGAATGTCCTGTTGATAAGTGCCACTTTTTATTGCAACCAAGGGCGGACACTTGTCCCCAGTGTGAAGAAAAATGCCCTAGATGGGTTAGAAAATAGGGGCTGGACACTCGTATCCACCGGACATTCGTAGCCTTCACACCGGTGCTAGGGCCCGCGTGAACAGCTACAAAAATGTGTGCCTGGGATACAAATATTCAGAAGTATAATTTTCTTTCTTGTGATGTTTTTATAAATATGCATAATAATAATTTATATGCATAATTTTTATAATATGTCTATGAGGTCATATGACTTATTTTCAGTTCATCGGCATTGTTTTCCACCAACATTTAAATGTCGCGTTTGGTTTCCGTATGGTTTAAATGATAATGCCGCGACGTTAAATCTTAATTCTCTACCCCTCTCTCTCTCTCTCTCTCTCTAAATGATAATACCAAACGATTCTTCAATGTTACAAGCCGCCGTTCAAATATATCCAATATTACCCCGCTATTCAAACCCCACCAACGGAGACAACACAGCCATGGTTGGAAAAAGTTTAATAGTGCGTTGAATCACGGTCCTATTACTTCAAATTAATTAGTGGGTTTAACTAATACACTCAGTAGTATACGTGGCTTAATACGTACAGTCCTGTATGCCTTACCTCTGAGAGCTTTAAGTCTTATAACCAGAGATATACAACGATCTGTGTCTTTAGGAAATATAATACCGTCAACAATCACTGAAGTTTATCAAGATATATGATATTTTTGATTGTATCGTCCAGTGAACATAATCGAAACATCCCAAGACTGGCTTATCTTGACTCAACTATTTAGATAAAGGACGGGACATAATTAATTTATCACGAATCCTGAATGATCCAGAGTTACGTAACGCTGTACCAAACTAATTTAAGTGCACAGAACCAGCTTGCATTTCATTTAAGTATGCGAAATCTATAGCCACCAAAATACTCAATTACTCAATTCTGTCAATGATTTTGACTGGAACTTACACACGTTGGGAGGCTATAGTTCTGATTGCGAATCGTCAAACTTTATCTTAACACCATGCAAGCATATTGTGACTGGTAACCTTGATATAGTGAGTGATAAGGACCTAAGAACACTCCTGATGAAGGGGCCTAAATATGGAGAGCCGAGAAGAATAAATCTGAAGGCCGACCAGAAGATAGTCCTGACAGCATTGGAACAGTACGTTATTCATTGGTTTAAGCTAGAAAATGTTGAACCTACAGTACTCGCTGATTGGCTGAACATCATCAAGAGCAAGGTCGTTGAAACAATCCGCCATATTGACACAAGTACCCTTCTCCCAGCAAACGAAATACTGAGTAACCTAGCAAATCTCTGGAGTAAATTCGTCATAGTCCCAGCAGACAACGCCCCAAATAATATAATATTCATATGTATTTACTATTACCAGGTGCTGGTTAAGGAATTGAGTGTAAGCATATCATCGTCAAATCAGTGTACTTATTCCAAAACTGCATTTACTCTGGAATATTTATTCAACAATAACAAAACGTTTTTCAAGGAAAGAGGTATTTGTCTTCCAACCAATCATAACGACACACCAAAAGTATACTGGACTCCTATAATGCATTAATCACCATAAAAAGCTAGATTCATAGGTGGTTCTAGAGTCTGCACCACAAAAGCTTCTTTCAACCCTGATGGCGAGGATCCTTCATGAGGTAAATCACTTTGGGGAAGGTATTGCGCTACTATTTCTAAAAACTCTGGCGGTGAATGTATGTAGATATTGAAAAACTCAAAATGTCTTGCGGAAGAACTTGAGGCTAAATGTCTACACATTTTTCCTCAGCTCATGGAACCTATTCAGCATTAGATATCTCAATTTGCGACCTTCCTATGCTCGAAGAATTTACTTGGTTTGTTCGTGATGACCTTTGTGGAAGCTTTCCCACTGTTTTAAAAGCTAATCATTCAGCTGATGACCCCCCTTTAAAAAGGTATAATTTCAAGAAAGCAAATTGGTCAGAATTGAAAAGATTTGTTCACAAAAACTACAAGCAGAGCCACATCCTATACAGTTACTCTCAGAATTGCTAAACAAACCATACCCACATCTGCAGGAGTTGCCCATATTAAAAAAAACTTGGTTTAATGATGACTGCAAAGAAGCAAGGAAATGTAGGAAGAAAGCTGAGCGGTGTTTCCGCTGACTTAAAATCTGAAAGATCTCAGAGTTACTCGAGCTAAATCTCATAGAACCATGAAACAGAACAAAGGTGATTCTTGGAAAAATTATGTTTCTAAGATTACTTATATACTCCGATAGCAAAAGTTTGGAATATGATCCAAAGAATAAAAGATAAAAGCTCGAAGTCTAGTGTTCATCATCGCAACGATGGAAATCAGGTGTTAACTGAGTAGAGACTACAAATAAGCTAGGCGAAACGAAAAACTCTTCGTCAGATAATTATGTACCTGAATTTCAAAGTTTCCAGGAAAGAGAAATGAAATTAAATTCCCCTCCGGTAACCGTGAAGGCTGTAACGCTATGTTTACAATTGAGGAGCTTCTTGCTTCTGTCACGAAAGCTAACGATTCTGCTGCAGGCTCCGCTCAACTTTGGAGACATCTACCCGAAACTTCTTTAGAAATTCTATTACGCATATTCAACAGACTTTGGATAAGAGAAGACTTTCCACCGTCATGGCATAATGCCATTGTTATACCAATACCAAAGCCTGGCCGTAACCATCGTCCGATTTCACTGACTATCTGTGTTTGTACAACAATGGAACGCATGATAAATGATCGCCTTGTTTGGTACCTAGAAATTGAAAAGAAACATATTGATATTCAAGCTGGTTTCCGTAAAAATAGAAGAAGCATTGACCATTTAGCCAGTTTAGATTCCTATGTTAAGAATGCTTTCGCCAAGAATAAACATGTAGTTTCCATCTTTTTCGAACAAGATCAGGGTGTCCCTCAGGGCATTATTTTGTCTACTACTCTGTTTGGTATCAAGATCAACAGCTTTAGCGGCAGTTTTGAATAAATCAATTGATGGTTCAGTCTTTGTAGGCGATTTCAACATTTCGTGCAGTGGAAAAATTTACACAATATTGAGAGAACTTTACAAATTTGTCTAAATAGAATTCAGAAATGAAGTCTAGAAAATAGCCTCAAGCTCTCCAGAGCTAATGCAAATTGTATACACATTTACAGAAAGTATTTTCAGCACAAAGTGCCAGTACTCACACAAGATGGAACTGAGATCAAGGTACTAAAATAGGTCAAATTTTTAGGAATATTGTTTGACCGCATATAAATTGCTTGAAAGCTAAGTGCATGAAAGCTCTTGATTTGTTGAAGGTAGTTGCCAACTATAAGGGGAGAGAACAGCAAACACTTATTTATATCGATCACTTGTTCGTTCCAAACTTGATCAAAGCTCTATTGTTTACAACGGTTCAAGCAAGTCAAACTTGACAAAGCTAGATCCTATTCTCCATCAAGGATTAAGACTTTGCCTTGGAGCGTAAAGAAAAGTTATATGTCAAAGCAGATGAATTTCCTTTAGAACTTTGCAGAATTAAACTATCACTGCAATATATCACAGAATTGCGATCAAATTTAGTCGAATCCTGCATATAACTGTGTTTTCAAACCTCAGTTCGTGGATCTCTATTTAAAGAAACCCTCCATTATTCCACCTCTTGCAATTCGTATGAAACCACACATTGTAGCAGCTGGTATTAAGCTTAGTCAAATGTTACCTAACAAGCTCTTACCAAATCTACCATAGTAGTTAGCTCAAACAGAAGTAGATATTACACTAACGAAATATAAAAAGGCTTAACATGAGCCAGCTCTTGTATTCACAAGAATTTGGTCTGCTGAGAGAAAAATACAGATCGCATCCGGTATTCATACAGATGGTTCTAAAGTTGATGGGAGAGTAGCATGTGCTACTACATGTATCTTTAATTCCAAAACTAAAAGCTGTGGAATACCAGGTAAAAGTTTTATATTCACTGCAGAAGCAAAAGCTATATTGTTGGCTTAGGAAGGTATTTGATCCACTAAAAGGAAAAAATATGTCATGTTCTCAGATTCACTGTCATGCCTTCAAATGATCAAAAGTGGTACCATCTTGAATATTTTACGATTATTTGGCTGTAGATTTGATCAACCGATTGAAATTGTGTTTTGTTGCTTGCTTAGTCACGTTGACATCAACGGTAATACAGAGGGTGATAGAATGATGAAGGCAGCCCTAGATGGTGTTGAGGTTGATCCTGTTGGAATTCCATATAGCGTTCTCAGACCCTCTATCTGTACTTATGTGAAAGGGCCGTTTCAATCTTTATGGGATGCTGTGAATATGGGATGCTGTGAATAATAACAAACTTCATGACCTGAAAAAAACTGTAGACTATTCTCATCTGAACCGCCAGAAACGTTTCGACCAAGCAATGATCAGGCCCTGTTGAATCGGCCAGACACGATTAACTCACGAAGATTTACTAAAAAAGAGCCAGTCCCAAGGTGTATTCCATGCCACGAAGATCTCACAGTGAAACATTCTTATCGACTATATAGATTTTAAGATTGTAAGAGATTCTTTTTATCAAGCGACTACTTTGGAAGATCCTCTTAGTCGGGCGAACGAAGATTGTGTCTCGGGTTATTTGAGAGAAATCGGTTTGTTGGATAAGTTTTAATGCATATCTGTTTTATTGTGTTGGATTACTAAGTTATTGGCTTGAGTTCTTGAATTTTGTTTGATCGTCGATATATAGCTGAAATATTGCTTAACGCGACGTTAAACCTTAATTCTCTCCCTCTGTGTCCACATGGGATTTCTCGACTCCCTACAAAACAATCCTCCATCATGACCTTATTCACCGTCTAAGTTCATTAATAGTATCTGTTTTCAAGAAAAATTATCGCCGATTTATTATTGTCGGAAGCTATAAATCAATATTTGGCTTTACTACATACAAGGGATATCACTCATGGGAGGTTTCTGTGTTTATAGAGTTGCTTGTAATCCTCGTTAATAATATCTATGTGAAATTTGGCAACACAATAGATCAACAGCATATATGTATTCCAATGGATACTAATTTTGTACCCCTGTTGGCTGATTTATATCTGTTCTCTTACGAATATGACCTAATGCAGGCGCTTTCAAAGACCAATCATTTCAAAGCCCGTTCTTTCTCATCCTCCAAACGTTATATAGACGATCTTCTCGATGTGGATATGTATCCACTTTTAACTGAATCTGAAGGAAACTACAAACAGCCATAACGGCACATCATATTTAGACCTATATCTTTATAAAAATGAAGCGGGCCTTCTCTCTCGTCGAGTTTATGACAAAAGAGATGATTACAATTTCGACATCGTTAACTATCCCTTTATGGACAGCAATATTCCAGTGGGACCTGCATATGGCGTATTAATGGACGACGGCTGAATAATGAATGACGGACCAAACCTTTGTAACGTTTGGGCTAGATGCTTTCATATTCAATGTTCAAATGTTGATTTGAGTGAATACGCAAAAATTAAAGGAACCCGATTCTGGCATCACTAGCTCTATAACGCAATCATCTACATGTGTCAAACTTGTTTCATATTCTATGTAGGGTATCCGAACTATGCCGCAACACTTTGTTTTGACAACTAGAGTTAGGGAGAGAAAAGAGAGAGAGAGAATTAAGGTTTAATGTCGCGTTCAGCAATATTTCAGTATATACCGACGATCAAACAAAATTATTTTAACGAAAACAAGTCAGCAACTCAGCAATCCAGAAGTAATAAACACAACGCACCAAAAGACATGCACACAGATTGATCCTGTTAGAGTCCCATATATCGATTTCAGACCCTTTATCTGTACTTATGTGAGAAAGCTGTTTCAATCTTTGTGGTATGCTGTGAATAATAAACTTCGCGAGTTAAAAAACTGTAGCCTACACTCATCTGCACAGCCAGCAACGTTTCGATCAAGCCATGATTAGGAGATGTAGAATCGGTCATACACGATTAACTCACGAATATTTACTAAAAAAAGCCAGTCCCAAACAAACATTTTGTTTGATCGTGGCTATATAGCTGAAATATTGCTGATCGCGACGTTAAACCTTAATTCTCTCTCTCTCTCTCTCTCTCTCTCTCTCTCTCTCTCTCTCTCTCTTACAGTCTTAAAATCTATGCAGTCGATCAGAATTTATTTCACTGTGAGATCTTCGTGGCATGGATTACACCTTGGGGCTTGTTCCCTTTTTTAGTAAATGTTCGCGAGTTAATCTGGTATGGCCGATTCTACATCGCCTGATGATGGCTTAATCGAAACGTTTCCGGTTACTCAGAGGAATATATGCTATAGTTTTTTGAAATTCATGAACTTCGTTATTATCCACAGCATTCCATAAAGATTGAAACAGCTTTCTCACATAACACAGATAGAGGGTCTAAAATCGCTGTATGGGATTCGAACAGGATCAGGCTAATTTTCTAGGAATGCCATAGCCATTTCATCAGCTTTAGTATTTCCTTTGATGCCAACGTGGCTAGGCAACCAACAAATTGTCGCAGATATTTACAAACCAATTGGGACATACGAGATACGAGAAATAGATCAACAGGAGAAACAATACGTGCTTTCAGATATGAATTATATAGAGAAGCGGAGATCGAAGAGTTCATGAGAGACTCAGATAATGAACCTCTTCTTGTTATCTCAATATCTCGCTTAGTAGCATTTGCTAGATCCTGTGTTAAATGTGACGATTTTAATCAACGTCACAAAACATTGTTACAGACACTTATAAAACAGGGCTATTTCACCAAACGCCTCCACTCAAAGTTTCTCAAATTTGGCGATACATATCGCATGCTGATAAAAACATACGAACGTAGCGTGCAAGATCTATGGCGCTACGTTTCGTAACGTGTGTCTAATTCCGCTTAACCCTGGGCTAGGGGCCGTATGAACCCATGTACAGTCACAATCAAAGCGTGGCTGAGATACATCATTCTTTAGATGACGACTTTACAACGAATTATGGATTAAGAATACTGATCAGCGATACGGATTTGATATTTTTGAAACATCATGATGTCTTGCCGGCATCATTGAAAACTGTTGACCGGTTCACTCTTGCAGGAAACAAGCCTATGTTAATGTATACTATGATTGTCTTTTTGAATTTGATGCTAATACTGTTATATGAAATATGGAATAGGTCTTTGGATTATGGACGTGGATATTCTCTAATGGACGACGGCTGAATTATGGATGACGGACTAGACGCTTGTAATTTTAAATGATACACAACACGAGTGTGATCAGCTGAACAAAGGTTGGTTTTTCCTCCGCTGACGATGAGAAATTAAGAGATCTGGCTAACAAACGAAATGAACCAGGGACCGACAGGCAAACGAAATCGGGAATACGGATATTTAAAGGCACGGTATTTAATTCGTTTTATA
Source organism: Hanleya hanleyi (assembly GCA_036873755.1). Classification (NCBI taxonomy): domain Eukaryota; kingdom Metazoa; phylum Mollusca; class Polyplacophora; order Lepidopleurida; family Hanleyidae; genus Hanleya; species Hanleya hanleyi. The sequence goes on from JAVTVY010000819.1 coordinate 171,198, forward strand.
TTATTAATCAAGTCTTATCAATAAATACATCTAAAGAAAAAACGTTTAGATCTAACAAAAAAACAGCTTCTAAATATACCGATATTAAGATGTAAACTTGAGTCGCCGTTACAGCAACCATTGTTTGAGATCAACAACTGCCATGGTTCTGCTTGAGGCGGGTGTGTCTATCATTTATGTGATGTCGGTTACAGGCCACAGAAATGAAGCCAGTGTCAGAAGCTATGCGCGGAAACCGTCTGTTCCGAGGCAGCGGAAAATGAGTGAATTATTGCAAACTGCTGGCTCTAAAACACCTACAACATGTGTGCCTATGTTATGTAACAGCCCGACATCAAATGTTTGTAATTTCACATCTGTTCCACAGTCATCACATTTTGGCGGTGTTTTCCAAAATGCCAATTTTTCCACTAGCACCGTGAACATAAATTTCCTTCCTAGTTAAATAAATACTGGCAACATTTTTCATTGTTTGAGAAAGGGCTGTAAATTAATATAACTGTTGGTCCTATCGTGATTGATTAAGAATGCCACACAAATAGGCTGGTATGCATGTATTTTTCACTGTGCCCCCTTCTGAGAGACCACATAAACTCGTCCATTGATATTGGCACGCTGCCAACTGAGGCGGGCGGTACATTTCAACAAAGGGATGAAAGGTTGTGAACGTTTACCATATTTTTCATTGTAATTTTTGTTGATAATCAATTTGAGTAGTGCAACAGAATACAAATAATGTTTTCATAGGCGTGCTAAATCGTTATTTTACGCACGGTTAGTGTGGGAAAGTTTATAAATTTTAGGGCGAGGCGAAAATATAGCACAGATTCTAGTGCTGAAAATTGGTTGAGTCCCGTGCGGGATTCGAAACAGCGACCCATAGAGTAAGGCACCTAATAGCCAGCGCGGCGATCTAAACCACTCGGCCAACAGGTCTCCCACATAAACAGGGTGTAGCAGACCGGCAATATTGAAAGCCAACATACAGTATCTGTAATATGTCTACATAATTGTTTTCTGTTTGCACTATAAGAAGAAATTAATATACAATGTGCAAATTATTTGAGTGTCACTTGAGTGCTGTAAAATACACAATAGTCTTCTCGTGACTGTCTTAAATTATGAGCTGACCAAGACAAACAAAAAGCGCCGCGAACAGCGAAAATCTGACAAATCAACTCAAAATTTCACCATGCACAGATGCCAAAAACGTTCACGAAAAATACTACACAAAAATCTGGAATAATACCAGCTTAAAACCCCAGAAATACTCAAAATAACAGAGACGAAATTGCACGTGCAATTCACTCAGTCTGACTACATCCGGTGCTGGAGTTTCAGAGTTAACTTCGGCCTAGCTAAATAATATATAGCCCTCACGAGTATGAGGGCTATAGGTCGGCCCCAGTCACCTCCAGCGAGGGTTTTAGATAATTTTATTACGAATCACCCACCTCTGAAACTGCCGTACATCTAATCTCTATCCCCTCCTGCGCACTATTTTAAAATCTTGCGCACTATTGTGAAATAGTAACGCATATATCGCCGTCTGAATTTTCCAGTCGAAAACTTCAGCTCTCTACGCGCCATGTTGGTGACGTCACGGTATGTGTTTATATGGGCCGTTTGCAATTGAACATGGCGCGTATAAAGTGGAAGTTGTCGACTGGAAAATTCAGACGGCGATATATTCGTTGCTATTTCACAATAGTGAGCAAGATTTGAAAATAGTGCGCAGGAGGGGATAGAGATTAGATGTACGGCAGTTTCAGAGGTGGGTGATTCGTAATAAAATTATCTAAAACCCTCGCTGGAGGTGACTGGGGCCGACCTATGGCCCTCATACTCGTGTGGGCTATATATTATTTAGCTACTTCGGCCGTTTTAGTATTGATACCGTATATATAACATTTCTGCAAATGATTTTCTGGTAGCTTTCAGATGACTATTTCAGTTGTTGTGCCGACGTGCAGGGAACTATCACTAAATTTGTAAATGATTACAAGTTATGATAACAATTTTCCTCGTAAAGCACGATGGCGAAAACCGGAATGACCGGATGATAGTTTCCTGCAGAGCGTAGCGCCATCTACACGCTTTTTTATGTCACGTGTTTGGATAGCGCGGTTTGTTCCCATTCTCAACAGTCCTGCCTTCTTGATAGTGAAAGTGGGAGCCATGTCACTATCTTGACAGCGAGTCTCCCTCTTACACCATCGATTCAAAGAACTTTTTCAGTCTTTATTAACAGTCAACATTCAATTCAAAATGTGAAACACTCGAACGGTGAAGTTACGTTACCAATACACGACTCCACGGTCCCGCGGCTGAGTGACCTACTTTCGAGTGGAACGTAAACGAAGCCACGTGGCGCGCTACAGCATTACTGAGGTGGGAGAATCGAGGTATTTTAAATAGCTGTTGTGTGCAAGATTAAAGATCTCTTGGACTCGTACATGCGACGTTTTCTTCTTTGATGTTACCCGAAGTAATCTGTTTGTCTAGAAATCATTACACTTAAAGCTACTTAGAGTGAAAATAAGATTTTTTCATCACTGTTTATCGTGGTGTTGTGGTTGTATATATATATGTATCTGATATAGTTCAAATCACAATGAACAATTGATACGACATTTAATCACCAGAATATATATATTTAAAAGAAATATATGATAATAGTAGATATTTATACATTTTTTCACTCGGTACACTCTGATATTAGTGAAACTGCCATGCCGACAACCGGGAAAGTCCATTTTCGCCCAAAGGAGCCGGAGTGTGGGGAGATAAATCTTTCTTCTGCTTTCACTGTAGATATGCGGGATGAGTTACTTCCCTTAGTGCACTTCCTCTCCTGTGGGTAAAAATGGACTTGTCCGGTTGGTTTCACAGCAATGTTCGTCGGTTGCTCGGATGAGACAAGCTTTGAAGATTTTTTTTAACAATTTCTCCGGTCAGGGAAATATTTTTGATGACAAATAATTGCACAGATAGATTTTAGTGTTTGATCCTGGACATGAAAATTTATATATAATAGAGCTTCTATATGTTGTTGGGGTGGGGTCCTTGTTGTTGACAAAGAAATTTGTTTTCTTTGTCTCCCATAAAACAATGTAACGCGCCCTTCCCAGAGTATATTTTCTGATTTTCTTGAGGCATTGTCGAAATATTCTTTCACCTTCCCGAGCGATGTACGGTAGTCTTATTGTCTATCATTAGGAAATTTATGTCTTGGAATGGATTCTCCAGACATACCGCCAGAAAGTTAGTGGATAATTTAACAAACAAATACAGCTTACCGAGAGTAGCTACCAGGTCTACCAATGATGAAAATATGCCCAAAATATGGATAAGACTACCGTACATTGGTCGGGAAGGCGAAAGAATATTTCGACAATATACTCTGGAAAGGGCGCGTTACATCGTTTTATGGGAGACAAAGAAAACAAATTTCTTTGTCAACAACAAGGACCCCACCCCAACAACATATAGAAGCTCTATTATATATAAATGTTCATGTCCAGGATGCGAATCAGAGTACATCGGCAAAACAGACAGATGTTTTATTGCGCGCCTGAAAGAACCATTCTCATGGCATCAGATTGTATATCTCCTATTGTCGTATATCTTGTTTACCGACGGTTTGGAGGTTACAAACTCTGACGTTGGGAGAATGGAAAGAACATGCTTCTTCCAAATCCGAGATGTTTAACCATGAAAGCCAGTGCGACAATTTTAGTTACATTCGTCAAATGTTTGATTTAGCAAATGGCTCTTCTAACGATGACCCGATCTCTTTGTTGTCTCTTATAGAATCAAACACTAAAATTATTGATACAGCAGCTCACTGGTCTCAAACCAATTTTAAACCAGGTTTGAAAGCATCAAAGGATTTAATATTATTTCGGTAATATCATTTATAGATTAACCAGTTTTCATAAATTAGACTGTGTATCGTTTCATAATTGTATATTGCCGTGCAAGTTACAACATTTGTAGATTCCCATCAATTCTAATGTGGATTGCCAAGAGAATTATACCTATATTATCTTAAGATGGCAGTCCTTATCTGAACATGACATGTAGAAATATTCAATGTAGATATATACGCGCTATATCGCCATACTTTATTCATTGTGTATTGTTGTCATCAATTAGATTGTGTATTGTATCACCTGTTATCACAACATTTGTATATTGCTGTCTCTTAACATTTAATGTCTACAACAATTTTCTGAAAATGACATTTTAATATCTGTCCAATCTGACTGACATTACTGGCTTACCCCTTCATATATGTGTATTGGCTAAGATCACATTATACCTTGTATATATACTGTACGTATAGAGCTGTTTGTAACTTTGTTCACTGCTGAAGATGCTATAACTAATAGCGAAATATACAGAATGAAATTGTCATCCCTACTCGGAGTTGCTTTTCTTCTCTATTACAGTATACTGTGAGTAAACAAAGGTGAGATGAACAGGAAATTTTGCCACGCCCTCCTCATCCTACATCTATCATAGAGAGAGAGAGAATTGAGGTTTAATGTCGCGTTCAGCAATATTTCAGCTATATAGCGACGATCAAACAAAATTTTAAGTACTCAAGTTAATAACTCAGTAGACTAATGCACTAAAAACATGAAAATACATTAAAATTTATACAACAAACCGATCTCTCTCAAATAATCTAAAACACAATCTTCTTTTATTCGACTAAAAAGATCTTTCAAAGTAGCTGCTCGATCAAACTTATCTCTTACAATCTTAAAATTTATACAGTCGATAAAAATATGTTTCACCGTGAGATCTTCGTGACATGGAATACACATTGCGACTGGCTCTTTTTTTTCAGCAAATGGCCGCTGGAGTTTCTGAGTTAACTTCGACCGTTTTAGTATTGATACCGTATGTAACACTCCTGCAGATGATTTTCTGGTAGCTTTCAGATGACTATTTCAGTTGTTTGATTTTTCAACCGGCAGGGCCTTTATCGAGTGCCGACGTGCAGGGAACTATCACTGAATTGATAAATGATCACAATGATTTACAAATTATTATCACAAGTTTCCTCGTAAAGCACGACGTCATGGCGAAAGCCGAAATGACCGGATGATAGTCTTCTTCAGAGCGTAGCGCCATCTACAGGTTTTTTATGTCATGTGTTTGGATAGCGCGCGGTTTGTTCCCATTCTCAAGAGAGAGTCATGCCTTCGTGATAGTGAAAGTGAGAGCCATGTCACTAATTTGACAGCGATGCTTCCTCTTACATCATCGATTCAAGGAACTTTTTCCGTCTTCATGCAGAAGTCAAGCGAAACCCCACCCTCGGAAGAGTTGTTAAAATGCTTCAATGCCCTACCCCCTGGGGCAATACAACAATGTGAATCCCCACCTAAACCTCAACCAAATACAATCTATGTCCCATCCCTAGGTAAACGAAATATTGTAAATGTTGTGAATCTCCAGGTAATCCCCCACTAAGCCCTACCCTTGCCCGACGTTTGAATCCTGCATTATTAACCGTCAACATTCAATTCAAAATCTGAAACACTCAAACGGTGAAGTTACGTTACCAATTTAGCAACTCCTTATATACGATAAAGCATGGTCTTATCAGTGGAATTTTAACAAAATTAGTGAAAGTGATTAAAAATTAGTGAAAAAATATTCTGGCGGCACCGTTGGGATGCATTGTGCTTCTTTCGAGCGGGAATTTTCATCCCACGATCAAGTTATATGGGAAGTGTAACGTGTACGAGCTTATATAGCCGGGGCCACTCTTCACCCCCCGGCGCCGTTGCGGACACCCGAAAAATCGCCTTCACAGCGAAATTACAGTTCATAGTCCATAAATGGGAATGCCATCCCAATCCATAGTCCGTAAAGAATTTTCCACATAAAAGGCAACACCTATCTCGCGCTGGTAAGCGAGAACCACGGGGGAATGCATTTCCAACCACTGGCGCTCCTGAACTGGCTCTTCCATCCTTCCAGCGATGACACACACCCCTCCGATTCGAACAGTCCTATCACAAACGGTTAACCGTTACACTGCCCCCGCCTTTCCAAATCATGACGTCCCCGTCATGGCCGTACGGGTCCCTCCGTCCAGGGTGACGTTACAGTTCCAGTTGTACAGTTCGAATCAATTTAAACAAAACTGCTCGCCAATTACGGGCCATCAGGGCCGGCGAAATCACTAGGTGGCCGCCCTCCGGCGGTCTGGCCGGGCCACCACGACATCAGGTCCAACAGATTTCCTTCACAGAATTACATGGGCGGCTAGCAGAGCCGCCCCACGACATTAGGTCCACTGGGCTGTGCGCGCAGCTGAAGGGGTCGGGCTTCCCCCCTCTTACGGTACACGGGCTGGGACGCCAGCACGTAGTCATGCAACCTGCGAGGCTTCACCACTCGCCGACCGCGGGTCGTCGTCGCGTGTGTGGGGGCTGTCTCACCCTCGGCCACTTCCTCGGGCTCGTCCTCCAACTCGCTATCCGGCGTCCCCCGCGGTTCCAACTCGAATTCGCCCTGCCAGGCCGGCGGCCGGATGACGCGTCCACTCCGGCTCGTCTGGGGCTGGCCTATGGGTGGCTGCACGGCTACCGGGTGGGTCACGGCGTAAGGCTCTGCGTGAGCCGTTTCCGGCCCCTGCTGGTCGCCGCCATCGTCACTGCCGCTCTCAGACGCCGTATCGTCACCCTCCACGTCCAGTCGCGGATAACACGGTTTGACCCGGTCAACATGGACGACCTGTCGCCTCCCGTCGTCTCTCCGGATCCGGTAGGTAACGTCCGACAACGCCGCCTCCACCACAAATGGTCCTAGCCACCGGTCTCGAAGCTTCCGAATCTGCCCTGGCCGGGTCACTACGGTATGCAGATAGACCTGGTCTCCGGGGACGAATCTTTGCGCCTTGGCCTTCAGGTTGTAAAGGCGCTTCTGCCGTCTCAGGGCCTTCCCACTATTCTCCCTCGCATCCTCGTGGACGTCGACTAAGTGGTCACGAAGGTCCCCGACCCACGGCACGGGCTCCGTCCTCTCACTCGGGGGAGCCCCAACTGTCAGGTGAGCTGGTAGAGTCACCTCCCGGCCAAACGTCATCATATTCGGCGTATACCCCGTAGTCTCGTGTGCGGCCGCACGGTACGCCATCAGGGTTAGTGGAATATACACATCCCAATCGTCGGGGTGGCGGGCGGCACTAGCATGAAGCATCTGACCCAGAGTCCTGTTGAACCTCTCAACTTGGCCGTTAGACTGCGGATGGTACGCCGTCGTCCGCGTCTTCTTCATGCCGAGGATCCGGCACATCCCCTCGAACACTTTGCTCTCAAAGTTCCGCCCCTGGTCCGAGTGTATCAGGGAGGGGACACCGAACCGGCTGACGTACAAGTCAATCACAGCCTGGGCCATCGTCTCCGCTTCTTGGTCCGGAAGTGCAACAGCCTCCACCCACTTCGTGAAATAGTCACAGATGACCACAATATGCAGATTTCCTCTCGTCGTCAGGGAGAGAGGACCCATCAAGTCCACGGCGATACGTTCTCCGGGGCATCCCGTCATCATCCCGCGGTGCTGTCCTCGGGGTTTCTTCCCGGCCTGCTTCCTCCGACTGCACGTGTCGCAGCTCCGGCACCACTGTCGCACGTCACGCTGCAGGCCAACCCAGGCGTACGCTTGTCGCACCTTCTTCAACGTCTTGAACACCCCTAGGTGTCCTCCAGTCGGGCTATCATGACATTCCTTAAGTATCCTCTTTTGAAGGGCCCGCGGGACCACCAGTAACTTAGCCTTCTCCCGGCCTCGCACGTCAAACCAGCGTCGCACCAGGAGGTCTCCTTCCAGGGACAAGGCGTCGTAGGCTCCCCACAGCGCTTTCGTTACCCCGCTGTGTTGACAGACTAGGTCCCACCGAGGTCTGGTACCAGCCTTCACCCATTCAATCACCGGAAATAGCTCGGGGTCTGCAGCTTGAGCCGGTGCAAAGTCCTCGTTGGGTGGAGATATGGTCACAGCTCGGGCCGCCGCCGTCTCTCCGTCTTCGGTCTCGGAGGAACGACCACACTGCTTGCACGGACGTCTGCTCATCGCGTCAGCATTCTGATGCTTACGGCCTGGTCGGTGGACGATGTCAAATTGATAGGTCGACAGAGCTTGGATCCACCTTGCGAGTTGACCCTCCGGCTCTTTGAATCTCATGAGCCACCTCAAGGACCCGTGGTCGGTGCGCAGTAGGAACTTCTTCCCGTAGAGGTAGTGCCGCAACGACTTAACGAAGTGGACCACCGCCAGGAGTTCGCGCCTGGTCACGCAGTATGCCTTCTCAGCCTTGGTGAGTACCCTGCTGCCATAGGCCACCACCCTCTCCTGTCCGTCGACCTCTTGGGACAAAACGGCTCCGATGCCCCAACCGCTGGCATCCGTGTCCAGGATAAACGGTTTGGACATGTCAGGCATGGCTAGGATGGGCGCCGCTATCATCTTCTCCTTCAGGGTCTCGAATGCGATCTGACAATCGTCGGTCCACACGAAGCTCTTCTCCTTCTGGGTAAGTTGATGCAGGGGCGCTGCCACGGTCGCAAAGTCTTTGACGAACCTCCGGTAATAACTACATAACCCGAGGAAACTCCGTACCTCGGTCTGGGAGACTGGGGTGGGCCAGTCTCTCACAGCCTGGACCTTCTCCGGTTCCGTCTCGATACCAGCGCCGGACACGACGTGTCCCAGGTAGGTGACTTTTCGGGCGCCAATGACACACTTGGAGGGTTTCAACTTAAGCCCGTGAAGCTGTAGTCTCTGGAACACCACCTCCAAGTTGGCCAGCATCTCGGTAAACGTCTTCCCGAACACGATGATATCGTCGAGGTAAATGAGGCATGTCTCGTAGTGCAGACCGGCCAATACCGCTTCCATCAGGCGTTCAAAGGTTCCAGGGGCGTTGCACAGCCCGAACGGCATAACGCGGAACTGGTACAGGCCTTTCCGGGTGGAAAACGCGGACTTGCATCGATCTTCAGGCGCCAATTCAACTTGCCAGTATCCGGACATCAAGTCGAGGGTAGACCACCACTGTGCCCCGTTCAGTGCGTCAAGACTGTCATCGATCCTTGGCAGAGGATATGCGTCTTTCTCTGTGACGTCATTCAGGGCCCGGTAATCGCCGCAGAATCGAGATTTACCGTCCTTCTTCTTCACCAGGACGACAGGGGCCGACCACGGTCCCTCGGAGGGCTCGACCACACCTCGTCGTAACATCTCGTCAACCTGCTTGTCGATCTCCCATCGAGCATGAAGGGGCGGTCTTCTAGGTGGAATACGAATCGGGGGTGCACTCCCCGTCTTTATCTGATGCTGCACCCTGGTCGTACGTCCAAGGTCATCGTCATCGGCCGCAAACAAACCAGCGTGTCTATTCAGCATTTGTTCAACTTCCCTCAGCTGGGCTGCACTCAGGCCATCCTTGGACTTCTCCAACGCCGGCCGCATATATGCCGGCAGGGTCGTCGTCCGCGCCCTCGGCTCTGTAGGCTCCTCCGGATCATCACCCAGTGTGGACATACTACCACAGAAGGTACCAGCGTGAATGACTGTGGACTCATCGGAAGCGTTCAGCATACGAATAGGCACACTACCATCAGATGCAACTCGAGAGAGTGTTCTCGCCAGGACTAGGCCGGTCTTCTCCGTAAATGCGAGCTCCCCCTCTACTAGTCCAATTCCCCCCGGCGGTGCGTCTTCCACCCTGGCCGGGGCGAGCATCTGAGTTCTAGGCGGTATGGTGATGGTCTCAGCCAGGGCCAAACGATAGCAATCAAAACTTCCTACAACCTCGCATTGAAGGTACTTGCCTCCCAGCTTCAATCGATGACCTCTTGCGTCAAGTATACAGCCGTGGCGATACAGGAAGTCGTATCCCAAGATGGCGTCAATGGACAGATCTCCCACAACCAGCGTGTGCTTCCACACCGTCCCCTGGATCGATATCCTGAAGTCTCCCTCTCCGAGCAAAGGCATATGGGAACCGTCAGCCACCTTGATGGACTTGTACCGGGAGTCTCGAAGGACTGGTTTCACATCTGGGTCAAGCTGTTCCCATATCCGGCGGCTGATCAAGGAGATAGATGCTCCGGAGTCCACACAGCACATCAACTTCACCGGCCCGATAGACGCGGGTAGGTATATCCCCGCTTCTCCCTGGTTATGAAGCGCAGGCTTGGGTCCCTGGGGCTTTGGTGGATCCCCGGACCCGGGCGGTCGTCTCGGAGGCGGGGAGGGTGAACGTCTAGGGCACGCCGCCCTAAAATGGCCGTCTTCTCCGCATCTCCAACATCCCCGTCGTGGTTGTCTTCCCGTCCTCTGCCCCCGCCTTGAACTTGAGCGTCCCTGTCCTGGGAAGCGCCTCTTAAATTCTTCCATCAGGGTAGCAATCTCTGCTCGAAGTCGGGCCTGCGCGTCCTCATCATCCTCCGGAACGTCAGCCGGGAGGGCTTCTCCTGCAGCGGCTCTTGCCGTGGGGTCGGGACGTCGACGCTGGGCGTCTTGGAAGGCCTCTACTTCCACTGCTGCATGCACAGCCTCGTCTAGGGACTTCGGGCGGCACTGCCAGACTTTGAACCGTAAGTCTTCTTCAATTGCCTCAAAGAATTGGTCACGGGCCAGGGTGTCTTGGACCTCATCACCGGCGTCGGGGTAGGCCATCTGGCTGAGTCTCACCAGAGCTTGGCCCAGTTCGGGTAGATCTTCTCCCCTCAGTCGTCGCCTTGACTTCAGCTTGGACTTATACAGCTCTGTTTGGTTAGGCGGAGCGAAGCGTCTCTCCAAGGCATCACGTAGGCAGATGAAATTTGCTTCCCCTGGTTTCATCTTCAGACTAGAGAGAACCTGTTGTGCTGGCCCCCGCAGGGATACGGCCAAGTGCTGTCCCTTCTCTTCCAGCGTCCACTGGTTTAAGGCTGCGCAATATTCAAAATGTACCAGGTGGTCTCTCCAGGGCGTACTTCCATCGTAGGTCGAAGCCTTAACCAACGTCTTACGGGAAACAGGGATGGTCGTGACTGTGGCTCCCCCACTGGTATCAGCCGCTGAATGGTGCCCTTCTGCGACCCGGTGGCGGCCCTCTGCGACCCGGTCGCCAGCTTCTGCGACCCGGTCGTAAATCGTCTGTTCCCGTACAGGCTGGTCTATGGGGGTTCTGGTAGTACCCTCTTCGGCCCTGGGTGTGGACGTGTGCGCTGGGGCTCCCATCATCGTCTGATTGAAGGTCGCCCGCATCGTCTGCATCTCTGCCTGTAAGCTTTTGAGGCCCTCTAGTAGCACTCGGATAGTCGACGGAATCTCGATCTCGACGATGGCGGGCGTTGACAGGTCAAGCGGTGCTTCCACAGGACTCACATCTTCTGTCGTCCTCAAAGTCGTTGAAGCAGGTGACCCCCTCGTCGATCGCTCCCTTCTCTGCAGGATAGCTCGTAGGCCCGCTATGTCCGGACGCCTCGGTGTTGCTAGGGAACTCATGGGTAATGGAGTTGTCAGCAGGACGTGGTTGTCGGTCATCTCTAGTAGTCGGTTGTTCTCTTCTGTTGTAGATCAGGCCAGATCCCACCGCTGCCACCAGTTTTCTCCGTGTAACGTGTACGAGCTTATATAGCCGGGGCCACTCTTCACCCCCCGGCACCGTTGCGGACACCCGAAAAATCGCCTTCACAGCGAAATTACAGTTCATAGTCCATAAATGGGAATGCCATCCCAATCCATAGTCCGTAAAGAATTTTCCACATAAAAGGCAACACCTATCTCGCGCTGGTAAGCGAGAACCACGGGGGAATCACCACTGGCGCTCCCGAACTGGCTCTTCCATCCTTCCAGCGATGACACACACCCCTCCGATTCGAACAGTCCTATCACAAACGGTTAACCGTTACAGAAGCACCGATCAGCCCACCGTGTTAATGCACGCAGGAATATAGACAGGCGAGCGTTTGAGTTCGGGTAGGTCTCGATAGTTGACGGCTTACATATCACATGTTCAATACCCATATCAAACATTTCAGTGTTGTTTTTTCCATAGATTTAAATATTGAGAGCCGACACATGAATGATAATTGCAATGCATTTGAAAACATCTCATTCTCACCATAGACCCGAAATCAATATATTGCTTCAGTTGTAGGACTCTATTTGTTATGCGCTCATTCTCGCTTGAGATCATCAATAGCTGAGATATATATTATGTGTTAAGTGCTCGGTTCCACTTTAAAGTGTATTGATCCCTATTTTCAAATTGGTTGCTCTGGTCGGGAAAATCTTGAAAGATTTAGACTTCCACAGATTTTATAGACCGCCGTACAGCAATATTTCAGCTATATAGCGACGATCAAACAAAATTCTAAGTATTCAAGTTAATAACTCAGTAAACTAATGCATTAAAAACATGAAAATACATTAAAATTTATACAACAACCCGATCTCTCTCAAATAATCTAAAATACAATCTTCTATTGCTCGACTTAAAAAGAACTTCCAAAGTAGCTGCTCGATAAAAGTTATCTCTTAAAATCTTACAATCTATACAGTCGATAAGAATATGTTTCACCTTGAGATCTTCGTGACATGGAATACACCTTGGGACTGGCTCTCTTTTTTTCGGCAAATGCTCGTGAGTTTAATCGTGTATGGCCATGGAGTTTCTGAGTTAATTTCGGCCATTTTATATGGATACCGTATGTAACATTTCTGTAAATGATTTTCTGGTAGCTTTCAGATGACTATTCAGTTTGATTCGTGACGTGACTTTTTCAACTGGTAGGGCCTTTATCGAGTGCCGACGTGCAGGGGACTATCACTAAATTGATAACTGATCATAACGATTACAAATTATTATGACAATTTTTCTCGTAATGCACGACGCCATGGCGAAAGCCGAAATGACCGGATGATAGTCTTCTCCAGAGCGTAGCGCCATCTACACGTTTTTTTATGTCACGTGTTTGAATAGCGCGGTTTCTTCCCATAGTCAGCAGTCATGCCTTCGTGATGGTGATAGCCATGTCATTATTTTGAGAGCAAGGCTCTCTCTTACATCATCGATTCAAGGAACTGTTCCCGTCTTTATTAACAGTCAACATTCAATTCAAAATCTGAAACACTCGAACGATGAAGTTACGTTACCAATTTAGGCAACTTTATATCCTTATGTACTATGAAGCGTGGTCTCTTATCAGTGGAATTTTAACAAAATTAACAGCGACTTTGTTAGTTTTTTTGAAGGGATTAGTGAAAAAAAAATTCTGGCGGCTCGGTTAAGACGAATTGTCCTTCTTTCGAGTGGGAGTTTTCATCCCACGATCAAGTTATATGGGAACCACCTATCAGCCCACCGTGTTAATGCACGCAGGAATAGACCGGCGAGCGTTTGAGTTCGGTATAGGTCTGGATAGTTGATGGCTTACATATCACGTTTTCAATACCCATATCAAACATTTCAGTGTTGTTTTTTCCATAGATTTAAATATTGAACGCCGACACATGAGTGATATTTGCAGTGCATTTGAAAACATCTCACCATAGACCCGAAATCAATATATTGCTTCAGTTGTAGGACTCTATTTGCTAAGCGCTCATTCTCGCTTGAGATCATCAATAGCTGAGATATATATTATGTGTTAAGTGCTCGGTTCCACTGTAAAGTGTTTTGATTTCTATTTTCAAATTGGTTGCCCTGGTCGGGAAAATCATGAAAGATTTAGACTTCCACAAATTTTATAGACCGCCGTTGAACAATATAGTAATGTGGTGATCGGACCAAGTACAGCCCAGGGGAAGTCGTTATATTTGCATCTTTGCGACAACTTGTTTTTCTTTTGGCGCTGTTGTCTTTCGAGTCTATTATTTAAAAAAAATATCAATGGAAATATTCTATACCAGTCAAATTATATTGTCTGTATACATTGGATGCATAGTTTATTAAACGCAACGCCTTTATGAGATGCTGTGAATAATAACAAACTTCATGAGTTAAAAAAAACTGTAGGCTATACTCATCTGAACAGTCGGAAACGTTTCGATCAAACCATGATCAGGCGAGGAAGAATCGGCCATACACGATTAACTCACGAACATTTCCTAAAAAAAGAGCCAGTCCCAAGGTGTGTTCAAATGCCATGATGATCTCACGGTGAAACATATTCTTATCGAATGCATAGATTTTAAGATTGTAAGAGATGCTTTTTATCGAGCGACTACTTTGGAAGATCTTTTTAGTCGGGTACGGGAGGATTGCATCTTGGGCTATTTGAGAGAAATCGGGTTGTTACATAAGTTTTAATGTGTGTATGTTTTAATGCGTTGGATTACTAAGTTAGTGACTTGAGTACTTATAATTTTGTTTGATCGTCGCTATATAGCTGAAATATTGCTGAACGCGACATTAAACCTTAATTCTCTCTCTCTCTTTCTCCTTAAACGCAACGTACAATGGGCGTCGAAGAAGATTCCTTAATGTACTGACAAGAAGACATATAACCACACAGGCTAATAGTCTGACTGCATAATGCATCACTAGAACCAAAACTGAGTCCTGTTATGATCTGTGTCTACGGTTTTATCGTAGCTGTTCATGTGGACACCCACAATGACATGATCACATGGCCTCCGGCGCTGGCTTGAGCGGTATTAGATACAAATATTTCAGAGTCATGTTATATCCCTATCAAATCATCTGGTGCTCTCTAAAAAAACTTGAATGAACTGTTCCACTCAAGTTTGAATGAAATGTACCTGTTCACTCAAACTTGAGTTACTTTTCACTCAACTTGAGTTACTTTTCACTTAACTTGAGTTACTTTTCACTCAACTTGAGTTAAAACCACTCAAGTTCACTCAACTTGAGTGGGATGAATTTCCACTCTTATGCTCGAGTGAATGTCACTCAAGTTGAGTGCATTTAACTCAAGTTGAGTGAAAAGTAACTCAAGTTGAGTGAAAATCTCACTCAACTTTTGAGTGGGATGAATTTCCACTCTTACTTGAATAAAATTTCACTCAAATTTTTTTAGAGAGTGGAGAGTGATGAATTATGTGGCCGTGAGATAAAAGAAACGGCTCAATCGGGGAAAATATTAGTAGAATGCAAGACTTTATACAGACCACAAATCTATAAGGCCCGACGCGTACCAAGCGTTTCATTCTTCACATTGTTAACTACAAGTACAACGATTTCTATAGTGTAAGCCTCGAGGACTACCAGTCCACTTGACTCTGTTTAATGGATACGACATCCAATATTATGTATTATATCACCGTTGACGATGAAGAGTCAAGTAGATAGTTGAATAAAGGTACGTGTAGAACAATAGCCGAAACTTTGTATTCGTTAATTATGCAATTGTTGCCTCTGTTCTCTGAGGACCGTGGGCGAGCCGTAGACAAGTTTATGGACAAGACGCGAAATGTTTATTCCTAACCATCGAAAACCTGCTCATTTCATTGTATTCATCTGTGGTGATGATCAGACACATAATGGGTACACAATGCGACCATCTGCTGGTTACGAATTATTTAAATTATATACGTTATTCAAATGTATATCATGATTCAGCTGGAACGGTTAGATAATGATCCTGGAAATCAGTTGGACCACATCAATCTCTGCCTCGTAGAAATGCTTTAGGTCATCTACGTGTGCAAAATTTACCCTGGATATATTTTTGTTGCGGGATCATGTTGGGTCCTAAGAGTGTTGAGCCTCCCACCTTTCGTAAATTCGTGGAATAGCCAAGAATGCTGTCGTTTGTGTCATCCATTTTAGTGCGTTTCTCCTAGAATAGATCACGTGGTGATGGGAAGTGAACAAGTAGTGATAGTGAACAAGTAGTGATAGTGAACAAGTAGTGGTGGGTAGTGAACAAGTAGTGATGGGTAGTGAACAAGTAGTGATGCGTAGTGAACAAGTAGTGATAGTGAACAAGTAGTGATGGGTAGAGAACAAGTAGTGAACAAGTAGTGATGCGTAGTGAACAAGGAGTGATAGTGAACAAGTAGTGATGGGTAGTGAACAAGTAGTGATAGGAAGTGAACAAGTAGTGATGGGAAGTGAACAAGTAGTGATGGGTATGAACAAGTAGTGATGGGTAGTGAACAAGTAGTGATAGTGAACAAGTAGTGATGGGTAGAGAGCAAGTAGTGATAGGTATCCGTACGTCAAGATCACACTCGCAAGTCATACTATCTGGACTATCTGCCCGTTGATCAACGGCACGGCCCAAAAGCTTGTGCCTTAGGAGGCTTGCATCTTTTCTCTCAATTTGTTGAGACGAACTTCAGAGTCACGTGTAACAATACTGCTGGTAGGACAGAAAGGGTATTTGAAAGAAACGTTGGGAATGATGTCAAAACAATGACGTCCGGTCATCTGAATCGTCCATTTATGTTATCACTTTTGATGCATTCATTTGTATGTAATCGCCATGACCAGTTATAGGTTTTGAGCTGCGTCCGATCCTTGCTTGACAGACACATCAGCAAGCTCATTACCTCCAATGTGAGATACAGGGGGCCCAAATCAACTCGGTCTCACAATTCAGCTGACTTTAACCTTAATTCTCTCTCTCTCTCAGTTGACTAAGTTTCAATACTTTCAATATTTCATTTGAGAGGCTGCTAAAGTTAACGTTTCTTTGATTACCTACTACTTTAAAGCTGACTGGCAGTTTGTCGGTATGAGAGTTGTGTCAATATTTTGGCCGTATTTGCGTTTAATGCTTCCCAACAGATAATGCAGCGCGAACCAATCGCGGCGATTACAGCATGGAAACTTGTTGACAGAAGGGATAATGTCGGATAATGACGACTGGTTGAAGATGCGGATCACAGTCATACATAACCGCTGAAGCATCACAGGGGTCGAGATTCCCAAGAGCTGAACCATCAGTATCAAGAGCCAAACTGGCCATATACTTCTGGTATCCACTCTCAAAATTGGTTCTTTCGAAGGTTTTACAGGGCACAAAATATCAACAGGAATCAGAGTAAGTATCAATATTTCTACCATATACAAAATAACCATGTAACAGTTATATCAGTTTTTTAGTGATTACATCTGAAACGAGAGATCCTGAAGGATCTTGGCGCCCACCATTGTCCGATAATTGTAAGCTAATGACAAGATGATCTTTTTGTCCATTGTTACTAAGAACAAACGATTGATTTGTAATTTTGTTTACAGAATTTTGCGAAAAAGATCGAAAAGGGACACTGAAAAACACCAAGATATTATCTTTCTAAGTTTCGGAGTTTCAAGATTTCTAGAAACTGTACTTGATGTCGGTTGTTATAGTACAAGTGAAACAAAGTTAATCTGAAAGTGAATGTTCGGAGGATCCTTCGTCTTCGTTTTGTAGTATTTTTTTCTTTGCACGTGTCATCATTGAGTACTGGAAGCGAAGACAAATCTCTTTGACACTTTTAATTAGGAACGAATGATAATTCTGTTCTGTTTACTGGGCTAGTTTGAGATATCCCTTTTAAGATACCATGCTCGAAAATAATCAGATGGTGCAACTTAATACTGAATACGTAATGTTGAAACTTTGAAAGTGTCTGAATCCTGATTATCTCCCTTGGATCGAAACACGCAGTAGTCTACAGTTGTCGAGTTCTGACGTTGTGTCACAAGAGTGACGTCCTTTCGTGTAGCCGGCCCGTCGGCAGACGAAACGGTGGGGCAGTTTACTTGCAACGGCATGGACTAAAGTAAACTGATTTAAAATTTGAAGAAATACATTTTAATTCGGAATCATTTGAACTCCTTGCCATAGACGGTGAAGGTATGGATATTCTCTATAGTAAATATATAGAATATGCCCCACCGTTTGATCCGCCGACTCTTGTGATGCAACGTCACAACCCGGGAATATCGTATTAATTTGAAGCGCAACTTGGAGTTTCGAATCGGACCAAAAAGGTATCTTGCACAACTGGGCCCCATATGGAACCTGTGTACCAAATTTCAGAAAGATCCATGAAGTAGTTCCTGGGAATTCACGATAACAATGTTCAAGGGGAAATTAAATATGGCCACCTGGCGGCCATGTTGGATTTCCGAATCGGACCAAAAACGTACCTTGTACAACTGCACCACAAGTGGAACCTGTGTACCAAATCTGAGAAATCATGATAACAAAGTTTCATGGAGGAAATCCAAGATGGCCGCCTGTTGGCAATATTGGATTTTGGAATCGGACCAGAAAAGCTAATTTGCACAACCAAACAACAAGGGGAACCTGTGTACCAAATTTGAGAAAGATCCATGCAGTACTTCCTGAGAAATCACGATAACAAATTTGCATGGGGAAATCTAAGATGGCCGCCTGGTGGCCATATTGGATTTTCGAATCGAAACGAAAAAGTATCTTTCACAACTAGACCCCAAGGGAAACCAGTGTACCAAATTTGAGAAAGATCCAGGAAGTACTTCCCGAGAAATCACGATAACAATGTTTCATGGGGAAATCCAAGATGGCTGCCTGGTGGCCATATTGTTTTTTTGAATCGGACCAGAAAAGGTATCTTGCACAACCGGACCCCAAGGGACACCTGTATACCAAATTTGAGAAAGATCCATGCAGCAGTTCCTGAGAAATCGCGATAACAAAGTTTCATGGGGAAATCCAAGATGGCCGCCTTGTGGTCATATTGGATTTTCGAATCAGACCGAAAAGGATATCTTGCACAACTGGACCACAAGGGGAACCTGTGTACCAAATTTGAGAAAAATCCACGCAGTACTTCCTGAGAAATCACGATAATAAAGTTTCATGTGGAAATCTAAGCTGGTCGCCTGGTGGCCATATTGGATTTTCGAATCGGACCGAAAAGGGTATCATGCACAACTAGACCCCAACGGGAACCTGTGTACCAAATTTGAAAAAGATCCACGAAGTAGTTCCTGATAAATCGCGATAACAAGTTTTCATGAAGAAATCCAAGATGGCCGCTTTGTGGTTATATTGGATTTTCGAATCGGACCAGAAAAGGTATGCTGCACAACTAAACCCCAAGGGGAACCTGTGTACCAAATTTGAGAAAGATCCATGCAGTATTTCCTGAGAAATCGCGATAAAAACGTTTCATGGGGAAATCCAAGATGGCTGCCTGGTGGCCATATTGGATTTTCGAATCGGACCGGAAAAGGTATCTTGCACAACTAGACCCCAAGGGGAATCTGTGTACCAAATTTGAGAAAGATCCATGCTGTATTTCCTGAGAAATCGCGATAAAAACGTTTCATGGGGAAATCCAAGATGGCTGCCTTGTGGCCATATTGGATTTTCGAATCGGACCAGAAAAGGTATCGTGCACAACTAGACCCCAAGGGGAACCTGTGTACCAAATTTGAGAAAGATCCATTCAGTAGTTCCTGAGAAATCGCGATAACAAGAATTGTTTACGGACGGACTGATGACAGACGACGGACCATGGACGAAAAGTGATTTGAACAGCCCCCATCTGGTGACGGTGGGCTAAAAAGGCCCTACTCTCACTAAAATTGTCTGATTTTCTTTCATATGACCGAATATGAATACTTTAATATACCCAGATCAGATTCACTGGTGTTAGCGGTGAAGAAAAAAATATGCATTGATGGACAGGGGATGCCAGATACTTTCTGGTATTCCTACGAAGTAGGCTACCATCTGCAAATTGTCCGGTAGTCAGTGAGTGAGTGAGTGAGTCCATCCGATTCCTTTCGTCCGCAAAATATGGAGAACCGTTGACATTAAAACCTTGATTTTTTGCATGAAGGTGCATTAGGGGTCTGTTACCAGCAAGTTCTGAGCTGACCTACTTTTGATGAAAATTTCTGGTGATTCTGACTCGGGCGGTGCCCATCTTAATATAGGCAGGATTTCAACTGGGGGTGGGGATTTCCAAGAGTTCAGTTCGCGTCAGAGTCCTAATGCCTACTCTACTTCGTAGGTCCCGAGAGTAGCGTGCAAGATCTATGGCGTTACGTTTCGTAACTTGTGTCTAATTCTGCTTAACCCGGGGCTAGGGGCCGTATGAACCCATGTACTTCAAGATTCTCATGGTGCTCATATGAACAGTCACAATCAAAGCGTGACTGAGATACATCATTCTTTAGATGACGACTTTACAACGAATATTTTGGATTACGAATACTGATCAGCGATACGGATTTGATATTTTTGGAACATCATGATGTCTTGCCGGCACCATTGAAAACTGTTGACCGCTTCTCTCTTGCAGGAAACAAGCCTATGTTTATGGATACTATGATTGTCTTTTTGAACTTGGCGCTAATACTGTTATATGGAATATGGAATAGGTCTTTGGATTATGGACGCGGATATTCTCTAATGGACGACGGCTGAATTATGAATGACGGACCAGACGCTTGTAACTGTGACGTTAGTCACACTGCTCATGTATTTAATACAATTTGCAAATAATGTATTATAGGGTCAACTAATCCAGCTTACACTATTTGTAATTGATAAACAGCTGGTTCATTGATTCACGGCATTATTCGTGGGGCACAGCAAGAATATGTAAATCAGCAGATGACAGTCAAACTCACACTTGGGCACATGTGTGTTTACCAAAGTCACATCCCTTTGTATAAACTCCTTAAAGTATTTTCATCATTTGCCATAGGTCCATTATATATTCTCAGGTTTAGTCTCAATACCAAGCGCCTCCACTCAAAGTTTCTCAAATTTGGCGATACATATCGCATGCTGATAGCAATATACGAGTGTAACGTGCAAGATCTATGGCGTTTCGTTTCGTAACTTGTGTCTAATTCCGCCTAACCCGAGGCTAGGGGCTATATGAACCCATGTACTTCAAGATCCTCGTGTTGCTCATATGAGCACTCACAATCAAAGCGCGACAGAGATACATCATTATCTAGATGACGACTTTACAACGTATATCATATGGATTGAGAATACTGATCAGCGATACGGCTGGAACATCATGATGTCTTGCTGGCATCATTGAAAACTGTTGATCGCTTCTCTGTTGCAGGAAATTAGCCTATGTTTATGTATACTATGATTGTCTATTTGAATTTAGTGTTGATGCTGTTATATGGGATAAGGAAAATGTCTTTGGATTATGGACGTGGATATTCTTTATTGGACGACGGCTGAATTATGAATGACGGACCAGACGCTTGTAATTATGATTAAATGCCCCCAAGTGGATGAACAGCATGAGTTTTGTACCATGTCTGTTGCCACGAAGGGAAGATCAATATCCTGTACATGATCACTGCACATGGATAGTCACACATGTCCAGCTAATCATATCGTAGTTAGTTATATAGTCGCTATATGACCAAAATACTGCTGAACTCAACCCGAACTCAACCACTCACTTGTCAACAACAAAAAATTCTAAAGAAAAAAATACAGATTATTTGAAGGAGTTATATCGATTTAAAATTAGCCTGCTCTGTGCCTTACAGCGTATGCATATTTCCAGAATGAAAACTAAGCCGTGGAACGTCATGTTGGCGACGGCTCGACAAAGACAAGCAGACGATATCAGCAGATTACACACTGATAGTGTTGTTCAACTGTGACAAATTGAATTGAACTCTTTATTTAAACTGTGTTATTGTGGCACTATTTACTGTTCAATGAGTGAATACCTCTGACTTAATAGCAGTCAGAATTGCCGGCAAGCCCTCAAAATGCCATATTTGTGCAGACTAGACGTCTGTACGAAAACAAACTGACAAAGCCGGTGTCGTCAATTTTTTCTCCTCCAATGCGACGGGACGTTGGGTGTTTTTTGCAGCGCAATCTAATTAAAACTCAGACTTAATAACCGCTCCTCTATCGGACATGTCGCTAATTAAGATCTGGAACAGTCTGTATTTCAAATCTGTCGCGCATGTCAGACTGGCGACCAGTCACAGTCCAACTTCAACGGGCGAATAGGTGCCTATCCGATTATTTCTGTAGTGAACGAGGCGCAAACAAATCCAACTCAGGCGGCTGACGAAGTTCTTGCTCTCCATGAGCAATCACCGAAGATTATTATTTGCTCGGATAGGCATCTATTCACCTAGTCTGACATGCGCGACAGATTTAAGATACAGACTGTCCCAGATCTAAATTAGCGACATGACCCATAGAGGAGCGGTTATTATGTCTGAGTCTTAATCAGATTGTTTGCAGCGATACATAATTATCACCGTATGGAATTTGAGTCGTCAAAATACAACAAATTGTGTTTAGTACATTTCTCAAAAGAGAAATTAGACCGAGATCCAGAAGAGAAATATAAGAGACAAAGTTGGTTGCGAAACTGGAAAAAAAAACAGATATCCCTGAATTTTTGCCATCTCACAAATGAGAAATTCACTGTCATGACCAATATTCCTCGAGAATTTGTAATGTATTTTGGGTAATGGTCAGTTTCACTCAACCGATGTATAGCCGATTTGAATTTTAATGATGGATTTCGGAATCTCAAAAAGTACTGCTTCTAGAAACATATAGGTTGGTGAAACGTTTTCTTGTATTACAACACATATATTTTGCTAGGAAAATTACCTAAAATTACGTCAATTAAACACATATCTACTTATTATTACCTTTTTCGACGAGTTATTAAACAAATTCTCTATCTTAATCTTAAATACTGTTTTAAACAATTCTTTATGGTGAACTTAAAATATGATAAACCAAACGCAGAGGTTTTCCAGAAATCATTATTGCTGGGGATTGTTCGAATTATCCATGTCCGGAGAGATTGGTTTATTTTCTTGTCATATTCTCAGATCCACTGTCATGCCTTCAAGCGATAGAGATTGGAACGTCAACTCATCCCACCATTTTGAACATTTTATAATTACATGACCGTAGATTTCATCAACAGATTGATGTGTTTTGTTGGTTGCATAGCCACGTTGGAAATACTGAAACTGATGAAATGGCTAAGGCAGTCCACGATAATGAGGTTGATCCTGTTGGAATCCCATATAGCTATTTCAGACCCTCTATCTGTACTTATGTGAGAAAGCTGTTTCAATCTTTATGGGATGCTGTGGATGATAACAAACTTCATGAATTTCAAAAACTGTAGGATATATTCATATAAATGGCCAGAAACGTTTCGATCAAGCCATGATCTGGCGATGTAGAATCGACATACCCGATTAACCCACGAACATTTACTAAAAAAGGAACCAGCCCCAAGGTTTATTCCATGCCACTTTCTCACAGTGAAACATAGCCTGACCGCTCTATAGATTTTAAGATTGTAAGAGATTCTTTTTATCAGGCAGCTACTTTTATGATCTTCGTAGTCGGGTAAAAGAAGATTTTAATTTAGGTTATTTGAGAGAAATCGGCTCACTGTATAAGTTTTAATGTATGTACATGTTTTTGGCGTGTTGTGTTGATTCCTTCTGGTTTGCTGGGTTGTTGACTTGTTTTTGTTGGAATACTTAGAATTTTGTTTGATCGTCGCTATATAGACCTGGAATATTGCTGAACGTGATGTTAAACCTTAATTCTCTCTCTCTCTCTCTCTCTCTCTGCGTCGCCCAAAAACGTTTTCATCTAGAATCATACAAAAAGCTTGAGAATGGCCGCAGTAGGATAAGCTGTGAACTTGAGAACGTTACAGTCCTTTGCTTTTCGCTCCGAAAATATAATGATTATTCTGATCCACCTTACCCTCGTCGCGTATAAGATAAAACTTGATTGTTAGTTTGCTTTCTGACAAATTAGACTACCCATTTTGATTACAGATAGTAGGGAATACACAAACAAGAAAGCAAGCAAAGGATCAACAAGAACGAACAAAGCAAACGTAAGTATTTCAATATAATTTAGCAAACCGTGTTTGTTTGTTTGTTTGTTTGTAGGTGTCCACCATACAGTCACAGTTTTGATCGAACGGTCAGGAAACGTCGTCCAGACTGTATTAGAGTCACTACTAAATGAAGAAAAGAGAATTCAGAAAGGGCATATAACGCCCACTGGGGGCCGTCTTTAGGGTTGGGGGGGGGGGGCCGAGGGCCTTGACATTTCACCAAGAAAACTATGAGGTCTAGGAAATGACATAAAGCAATAATTATCAAGAAGGTCATTCAACACCGAAAGAGGGCTGAAAATATGAAACATACATTATACATGTTGTATCCTGTTTAGGTCCATCTGTCGTCATCTCCTGTGGGTGACTGAAAAGGGCATCCAACGCCCAATTCGGGGCGGAAAGTTTTGGTCCGATAGCCGTCACGGTGAAACTTGGGATACATCTAGCTATGGGATCGACGACTTGAGACAGCAAAAATTCGGAAAGGCTCTTTCACGCACATCGAGGGTCAGGGTCATGATATTTAACTAACATATCACGTGTCTATCCGTGACCATAAAAAGATGCTTATTAGGGTTTCGAAACGGACTCTACAGGAGAGAAAGGGCAGGGAATCTCAAAGACATTTATCACCCGCTGGCGCCGAGAACATGCCATGTCCATGTGCTGTAAAACTGAACATGTATATTCATGACGGGAACGTGGCCTGGTCTGTACATATTTTCGTTCCGATTTTCTTCCAGTCAAGTCATTCAGTAAAGACGTGTAGACGCATAGACGTTTTAGATTCCGAATAATCATTACACACATTTAACACCCGTCTGCAAGCAGTGACGATGTAATGCTGTGAGTGCCACACACACACACACACACACACCTATACCTAGTCCCTGATGTCTTAACTCCTTGACCCAGCCAAACGAGACAGGAAGAGATAAAAAACAACAAGCCTATTGTGTATTACACGTTTTATTATCCCATCCATCACATCACATCCGGCCTGGGGGCGCCGCCTTGCGTATGTTTGCAATTCTCGTATACTATTGTCTGTGTACCAGACGCATCGTCGATTGCCCTTGTCTGGTCAGAAGATGCCCTTTGAGAAACTGCCATTGTGCCATCGTCCATCTTCAGTCATGTTCGCTCTTTTCCGTTAGACGATGTGGACACACCGTTTCTCGTCAGATCACCGAAGTTGAGCAACGTTGAGCTCGGCCAATACTTGGATGGGTGACCGGATGCTGTACTGGCTGGACTGATCAGTGTCCAGGATAATAGGAACTGTGGACACTCCCGTGTTGTTGCACATGTAGGCACCGTCGTGATATGACTGAAAAAATGTTGAAAGCGACGTTAAATCCTACTCCTTCGCTCACTCTAGACGATCGTTCGCTCTAGTCCACCTGAAACGTCATCGGGCAGTTCAAGTTGCCGTTGACTCAGAAACCTCTTTGGACATCGTCATCAAAGGACGTCTGCGTGTCCCAGTTTGGTAATGAAGATGGTGACATCTCTCCCCGAGGCCCGTCCCCTGTACAGACCTTTTGGTCTTTGATATATGTTGGCATTTGTGAGAAGTTGATGCTGGGTCGACATCGGGCCTTACAGACTAGTCTTTTGTGTTAAATGACGTCATTTCCATCTGACGACGATAAAGCTCATCAATCCCGAGTGTACGAGTTGTCACAGCGAAACAGCTAATCACTTACCAATATACGAGTTGCCAGAGCATTTCCATCATAGCTCTCTAGATTTGTATCTAATACCGCTTATGCCGGTGCTAGGGGCCGTGTGGTCATGTCATCCAAGTTGCCACATAAACAGGTACAATAAAAGCGTACCTGAGATAAAACACATCACGAATCGTTAGATTATTGGTATGTGCTTTAGAATAGGTTAATCGGAAGACTATACTGTGAAGTCATGTGGCTCTGTCAGCATGTCGGCACCTATTCCCACTTCCCTTATATGTGTTGTAATTGGTAACAATCTGTACTGTCCATTGGGTGTTGGGGCGTTGTTTCCGGAGGCAGAGGCTGGTGACGATGGGAACTTCGGCCGATCATTGCCCAATGACGCCGGTACATGTCAGTCACTAGTTCGGCATCCGGTAAGACATCGTCGGGTACTGTGGTTGAATCGTCCAAGAAGTGTACGTGACCCTCGACGTTGTCCAGTATCTCACAGAGAAGATTTTCAATGCTACATCATCGACCATCATAGCGGTGGGGTCAATCTCTACGGCTGGTCGATCCTCAAACGTACGTTTGGCACGGGATTTCGTGTGCGCTAGTGACGCTTCAACTGACTTAGGCGTTTGTAGTGGTGTCCACATTCCTTACATTCCTTTCTTCGCCGCTGACCCGTGACTGCACTTTCGTGGCGCTGTAAATGATCCGGAAGATCTTCGCGGTTGACATAGTATCTGCTGAAACGGCCACACCACTCGCTATTCATAGCGCTAGCTGTTTATCTATTTTGATACAGCCGGTTCAAACCGATCTAAACTCATTCCAATGTGCACACCGTGACGGGAACGATATACACAGGATCTTCCACGTGTTTGGTGATGGGTGGATGCATCTCAGACGATGGGGTGGTCGAGAGATCGACCGTTATAGGCTCCTCAAGCCTTATGCGTTGGGTGGATGGTCCCTCTGCGTCGATGCTGGCCTATACAGGCTCTTCAATCCGCACACGTACTTGCGGCACAAGGTGTCGTTCATGGACGATACGTTGATGGCGGCTCAGTTGACTTGGGCTTTTGAAGAATCGTCTAAAATCCTCACATGGATCAGTTTGTCTCAAAATTCGTGACCGTACGTGAGCAAGATATAGAAATAGAGAAACAGTCTTTGTAGGAACGAAAATCGCGGGGAAATCCCGATTTTATTTAACAATTTTGTTGCAGAATAGAAGCAGGATATGTCACGTCACTATGACGTTGTGAAATCCACCAGTTCTAATATGATTTGCCTATAGTATTAGATACCTGGCCGGCGATAAAATTTGGATTTGTGACGTCATTCTGCCGTTTTAACCTAGTTTTCCATCATCGACAATTTTCCCCCTAGGTGAAGTATGTACATGTACATAATATTATGTTTAACTCGCTGGCAAACTAGATATAAAAATATCAGCTTCATAGCTACAATTTGCTTAATGTTGCCCTATGGCGTCACAATTACGTCACACGGACCTTTTACAGAGGGGATCCAAATCCCAAAATATTCGTCACACTTTGCATAGATACCTGAATTCTCATACTTTAGGTCTAAAAGCACGATTCAACCATAACATACAGTTTAACAGAATGTGGCTCGATTTAAGGAGAATTTGGCTCGCGTTAGGTGCGGGGTGAGTGCTAAAAATGAAATTTAATATTATATATGGTAGAATTTATTCGATTGACGAATTACAATGTTTTGTTGGCTCTCGTTCTGGTCGACCTTCATATGTTTACAGAGAAAAATAGAAGGTATTTTCTCCATTAAAGGGAAATACACTACCTAACGGTCCTGTTATTCAAGAATCAAATGACTCAATGACTTGTAATTATTCGGAGAATAAATACCACAATGTTGTCCTCTAGACTTATTAAACTTAATGGTGCGTTTATTGCCACCTACTTGCCAGAAAAGGGGGACGGGCTGGCGGATTTTATTTTTATATTTTTTATTTCTTTTTACAAAATATTCTACATGAAATATGCGTTGGAACAAACTGACAGGTGAACTGTTCATTCTGTTTGCAGAATAAATACATATACCATTGTTATCTATAAATTAATGGAGTAACAACCTCAACAGCAGAAATTTCCATGCACGGTGCGAGAACAAGAGAGCGAGAGACACAGAGAGAGAGAGAGAGAGAGAGAGAATTAAGGTTTAATGTCGCGTTCTGCAATATTTCAGCTACTTAGCGACGATCAAACAGCTTGTTACAAGCGTCTGGTCCGTCATTCATAATTCAGCCGTCGTCCATTAAAGAATATCCGCGTTCAACATCTAAAGACCTATTCCATATTCCATATAACAGCATAGGCACCAATTTCATAAAGACAATCATAGTATACATAAACATACGCTGGTTTCCCGCAAGAGAGAGGCGGTCAACAGTTTTCAATGATGCCGGCTCGACATCATGATGTTCCAAAAATATCAAATTCGTATCGTTGATCAGTATACGTAATCCATAAGATATTCGTTGTAAAGTCATCATCTAGAGAATGATTTCTGTCACGCTTTGATTGTGGCTGTTCATATGAGCACCATGAGGATTTTAAAATACATGGGTTCATACGGCCCCTAGCTCGGGTTAAGCGGAATGGGACACAAGTTATGAAACGTAACGCCATAGATCTTGCTCGTATTTTGCTATCAGCATGCGGTATGTATCGCCAAATTGAGAAATTTTGAGTGGAGGCGCTTGGTGGTATAGCCCTGTTTATAACATTTTTTTGTGACGTTGATTAAAATCGTCACATTTAACACAGGATCTAGTAAATGCTACTGGGCAAGATATGTATACGCCATATGCAGGTCCCACCGGAATATTACTGTCCAAAAAGAGATAGTTTACGATGCCGAAATTGTAATCATCTCTTGTAATAAAGTCGACAAGAGAGAAGGCCCGCTTCATTTTTATATAGATATAGTTCTAAATATGATGAACCGGTAGGGCTATCTGTAGTTTCCTTCAAATCCAGTGAAGGTGGATATATATCCTTCACTGCGTCATTTATATAGCGATTATCCACAGCGAGAAGATCGTCTATCTAGCGTTTGGTGAATGAGAAGGAACGAGCTTGAATTTATCGATTTTTGAAAGCGCTTGCATATAGTCATATTCATAAGAGAACAGATATAGGTCAGCTAACTGGGGTGAACAATTGCTACCCATTGGAATACCTATATGCTGTTGATATATTGTGTTGCCAAATTTCACACATATTTTTAATGAGGAATTCAAGCAACTCTAAAAACAAAGAAACATCCCATGAATGATATTACTTGTATGTAGTAGAGCTAAAGAATTCTTTATTGCTTCTGATATTAATATATCTACGATCAGTTTTCTCGAACACAGATACTATTAATAAACTTAGACGGTCAATAGGGTGCTGATGAGGGATTGTAGTATAGAGTCGAGCAATCCCATGTGGATACATGTCTGTACGGTATGTGACCTTTAGCATCAAGTTATTCCGTAAGGCATTTTGAGTTTTTCAATATCCATATACATTCAACGCCAGCGTTTTTAGAAATAGTGGCGCGATACTTTTTCCAAAATACTTTTACCTTTTGAAGAGCTCTCGTCAACAGGGTTGAAAGAATCTTGATTTATGCATTTTGGGAGTCCAGTATACTTTTGGTATGTCGTTATGATTGGTTGGAAGACGAATACCTCTTTGTTTGTGAAACGTTTTGTGATTGTTAAATAAATCTTTCAGAGTAACTGCAGTTTGGAAGCAAGTAAACGTACTTGATGATGATATGTTTACACCCAATTCTTTAACCAGCATCTGGTAATAGTAATATTTACATAAGGATATTATATTATTTGGAGCTTTGTCTGCCGGGACTATAACGAATTTACTCTGGAGATTTGCTAGAACTTCTTGCGAATTTAGGTTTCTCAGTACCTGTTTTGCTTGGGGAAGGGTACTTCTGTCAATATGGCGGATTGTTTCAACGAACTTGCTCTTGGTGAGGTCCAGTCAATCAGCGAGTAATGTAGGTTCAACTTTGTCTCGCTTAGACCAATCAATAACTGTTTCAAGATCATGTGCCTTAGACCCCGCAGAGCGAAAATAATAAATAACCCGAATCTTCTTGGCGGAGGCAAATTAGGGGATGATAAACGATCTTTTACTTTTAATGAGCCTCGTGTCAACGAAATAGGTAATATTAATATATTTGAAATTCAACCGCACCTCTTGGGGCCAAATCCTCGCTAAAACGCGCCACGTCCTATTGCTGATTCTTACGAAATCTTTCTGCAATGGCCTGTAAGTTCCACGTACAATATTATCAAACTCTTTAAGGCCTTTGTTATGTCCTTACACCAGGGATATGATAGATAATTGTCAATTCAGAAATCTGTTTCCTTCAATTCTTCATAGACACTACAGATATAACAGCATTTTGTCAGTTTTTATGGTAAAAACACCTAAACTGTTCATTTATAATTTCCTAGCCGTTGTGCTCATTGTGCTTGTGTTGGGAAAAGTAGTTCAGTCACAGACAGCGTTGCAAGGTCTTGCCAGGCGAGAGCATACACATGTTCATATGCAAATATTCTTCCATAGCTGAAGTAAAGAATTGTGAACACTGGAGGAATCAAACATTTAGTTTGTAAATGCAGGTCACCTGTAGAATCCAGATCCCAATTATTATGCAAATATTCTGTCGGAAAATGATTCAGAATCCAGTTTGTCAGAGTCAATCTGACACTCATCACCCCATACATCCGACCGTCGCCAGCCGGTGAAACGGTGCTCAGCCGGTGAGGCTATTTTCGCAACACAGGTGAGATGGTGTTAGAAATTTGGATTTCTTTCACATTTCTTCTGAGGTTATGGGCAATATCAATGGATATTCATTCATGGGAAATAACAGTCGTCATTTCAATTGTTCGGTTACCTATCAGAACGTCTTGTACTTAAAGATGTCGCACGAACACGCGGAGCGATGCTGTTCTCTAGCGAAGTTTCATTTCAAACTGTTCTTATCGCTAATTACCGACACTTATCGATACATATTATCATGCGTAATTATTCCCTATTCAATGCTCTGTGTGTGTCACCCAAACTTCGATGGATTTAATTGGCGTAAGCATCGATATTAATTAAAAAGTCACACCGTGTGCGTCTATCCAGGCTACGATGAACAGCACGAGCATGCTACACACTTTCACCGTAGCCTGGATATATGCATATGGTGCGACTTTTTCCAATAATATCAGTATTTCGCGAATTAAATTTATTGAAGTTTGTGTGACATACAAAGAGCATTGAATAAAGAATAATTACGCATGATAATCTGTACCGATTAGTGTCAGTTATTAGCGATACGAACAGCTTTAGAACGAAACTTCGCTCGAAAACAGCATCGCTCTCCGTGTTCGTATGATATCTTTACGTACAATGCGTTCTGCTACGTAATCGAGCGATTAAAATGACGACTGTTATTTCCCATGAATGAATATCCATTAATATTGCCATAACCTCACAAGACATGTGAAAGAAATCCAAATTACTAACACCACCTCGTCTGTATTGCGAAAATAGCTCCACCGGCTGACCACCGTTTCACCGACTGGCGACTGTCGGATGTAGGTTGTGCTCATTTGCATTTCAAATACGGGTTCTCAAGGACATGTTTTCTGTTGTTTTTTTTTTTCAATATTCCCCGTCAAGGAAATGACGATGTTCGGAAGTAGAAATAATTTAAATATTAAATATATATCATTTCAATCGAAAGGTTCATTAAGCTTTGATCGTGTCACCAACACAGATGTTTTCTACTTGTTCGGCAGCCGAATACAGGTCAACTTATGAGTGTGAATGAGCCATCCTCCACAATGCAGTTCTGTTTACTCCTATCTCTGTACCAGGCCCTGTAGGCAGATTAGAGCTGTACAGTTATTACCGGAACTGTCCGTTTAAAATATCAACCAATGACCGGCCCTTCGTGGGATCTCGGTATTATTAGATGAAGGCCCAGTTTATGTAGAGAAGAAGCTGAATGACAAGCTCTTTGAAGTCCGAGAGGAAACAACATAAAATATCTGAAATAAAAAAATTATCGGATAGCCTATAAACATCTGACTTCAAAGTAACCAGATGGAGACATTGCCTGGCGCTTAATTCGTTCAAATATGGGCATGTTCGGAGAGGTCATAAGCTTACGAACATTTCCGATTGAAGTGACTGATGTTCGTTGTGGTGTACAAGCTATCCGTCATGGCTCGGATTTGATAGACGACCCATGACTTAAATGGGATGATAGAATGAGCAAGGATGCCCCTCCTGCTTATTGGAAAGTAAAATCCGCATTCAATACTGTCACCTGCCACCCTTCGGGTTACACGGACTTAAATATTAAATAGAATGGATTCAGTGAGTACAGAATCTCAACTTGAAAACTCTGGTTTCACAACACAAAGACTAACGGAAGCAATATGTATAACAGTGCAAAGTAATCTTTATTCAACAAGATAACAATAAAATATGAATAAATCGAATGGTATGCGCTGCCGAGCGATGGCGTTATAAGGTATCAATCGTTATAATGGTAGCTGGGGTACATCCAGTTCAATCTGTATGAATGCTCACTGGTAAACTGGATCTGTTCAATCGGTCAAGTATACTTACTTGGTGTACCTACTAATGAAGTATCAATCTTGCAGGATTCAGTCTGGTGAAGTACAATCTTCTAGAGATCAAATCTTGCGACTTCAAATCAATCATGTAGAGGTCAAATCTTGCGACTTCAGAACAATCGTGTAGAAGTCAAATCATTTGACATCGAAACAATGTTGTAGAAGTCAAATCTTGCGACTTCAGAATAATCATGTAGAGGTCAAATCTTGCGACTTCATGCGACTTCAGAACAATCATGTAAAAGTCAAATCTTGCGACTTCAGAACAATCATGTAGAGGTCAAATCTTGCGACTTCAGAACAATCATGTAGAGGTCAAATCTTGCGACTTCAGAACAATCATGTAGAGGTCAAATCTTGCGACTTCAGAACAATCATGTAGAGATCAAATCTTGCGACTTCAGAACAATCATGTTGAGGTCAAATCTTGCGACTTCAGAACAATCATGTAGAGGTCAGATCTTGTGACTTCAGAACAATCATGTAGAGGTCAAATCTTGCGACCTCAGAACAATCATGTAGAAGTCGAATCTTTTGACCTCGAAACAATCCTGTAGAAATCTTGTGGAGGTTTACCCAATCCGGTGAAGGTTTCACCAGATACGGTGAAGGTTACTCAAACCCGTATAAAATCAAGCCGTTACTAATTCCAATTTACTGGAGAGTGTACGACAAAAGTGATGATTACAATTTCGACATCGTAAACTATCCCTTTCTGGACAGTGATATTCCAGTGGGACCTGCATATGGCGTATACATATCACGCCTAGTAGCATTTGCTAGATCCTGTGTTAAATGTGACGATTTTAATCAACGTCACAGAACATTGTTGCAGAAACTTATCAAACAGGGCTACACCACCAAGCGACTCCACTCAAAGTTTCTCAAAGTTGGCGATACATATCGCATGCTGATAGCAAAATACGAGCGTAGCGTGCAAGATCTATGCCGTTACGTTTCGTAACTTTTGTCTAATTCCGCTTAACCCGGGGCTAGGGACCGTATGAACCCATGCACTTCAAGATCCTCATGGTACTCATATGACAGTCACAATCAAAGCGTGACTGAGATAAATCATTCTTTAGATGACGACTTTACAGCGAATAATATGGATTAAGAATACTGATCAGCGATACGGATTTGATATTTTTGGAACATCATGATGTCTTGCCGGTATCATTGAGAACTGTTGACCGCTTCTCTCTTGCAGGAAACAAGCCTATGTTTATGTATACTATGATTGTCTTTTTGAATTTGGTGCTAATACTGTTATATGGAATATGGAATAGGTCTTTGGATTATGGACGCGGATATTCTCTAATGGACGACTGCTGAATTATGAATGACGGACCAGACGCTTGTAATTCATAGTGTTTCGCCAAGCTTACCTTGCAGAATAGGGGTTAACAAGTGTACTTTCCTGTTGAGACGCTGTACTTGGTTGCCCAGTCAGGGACTATCAGATCAGCCCGTCAAATCGGGTAAACAAACCAGGTCAAATATGGTAAATAGCCATGTGCCAACTCGTAACAACGAGTGTCAATTACACTTTCGGCAATGATTACCAAATTCAGTGCTTCAAAGAAGCTTTACATAATTTTGTTGGATGACAGTATCCCATTTCACGACCGCCATCGGTCACAGCTCTTGGCGAAACGCGCCATTTATCTCAAAACACGTTCTGATATATTGTCGTCATAAATATTCACGTGCGTGACGTCACCGCCTGACGCCTTGGTTATGTATAGAGACCCCATATTTCAACACTTCGCCCTAAAACCAGCTGTGACAGGGTCCAATGGCTTTAGTTAACATGACTGTCAGGCCAGTATAATGAATATTTAAACCCAAAATACTTCAAAGACATGCATTTTCAAAATATTTTCCATTGTACTGTAAATGTTAAATGATTTTGTTATCGAATTTTTATAAGTATGCGTTGCTTTGTTATGTCTCTTCAACATGGGTGAAGCACTTCATGGAAATACGTTTCAATATTGCTCTACACATAAGAGCTCGAGCTTGTATCTTTGTTATATTGCCTAAATGGATGCCATCACAAAGGCCTTAATTCGAGAGTGAATCTGATGAGATCGGCTCCATATTACCTGAGGTTCTAAAATTTTACGAGCACGTTGTATCTCGTTTCTCTCCATTAATTTAACATTTCCTTGAAGCCAGATCTGTAGAACAGACCAACCTCTTGCCCGAGCTATACCATTTTTCCTTCATCCCTACTCATGGCTTGTCATGAGCTGAGATCGTCTCCGTCTTTGTTTTGACTCAGGAGACGCCCACATGACGTTTACGCCCACATGACGTTTACGCACGGAACTTCAAAGAGTTTGTCCTCCAGCTTTTTCTCCGCATAAACTAGGCCTTCGTCAAACTATATCGAGATTCCACGAAGCTGGTGTATCACGCTCGAACGCTGTCCGTTCATTGGCTCTTATTTCAAACAGACGATTTGAGTGATAGCTGTACTGCCTACATCTGGGTGCAGGGCTGGTACGGGGTATACAGACTTGCATTATGGATGATGCATTGTCCCGGCTATTAATGCATTCTATACGACTGTAGATTCGATAAACAGATTGATATTGTGTTTTATTGGTTGCCTAGTCACGTTGGCATCAGAGGTAATACTGAGGCTGATAAAATGGCTAAGGCAGCCCTAGGTAATGAGGTTGATCCTATAGCGATTTCAGACCCTCTATCTGGACTTATATGAGAAAGCTGTTTCAATCTTTATGGGATGCTGCGAATAATAACAAGCTTCGTGAGTTCAAAAAATTACTGTAGGCTATACGCATCTGGACAGCCAGAAATGTTTCGATCAATCCATGATCAGGCGATGTAGAAACGGCCATACACGATTAACTCACGAACATTCACTAAAAAAGGAGCCAGTCCCAATGTGTTCTTTCACCCGACTAAAAAGATCTTCTAAGGTAGCTGCTCGATAAAAAGAATCTCTTACAATCTTAAAAGCTAAACAATCGATAAGAGTATGCTTCACTGTGAGATCTTCGTGGCATGGAATAGACTGTATCTTAGGTCATTTGAGAGAAATCGGTTCGTTGCATAAGTTTTAATGTGTGTATGTTTTAATGTGTTGGATAACTAAGTTATTAACTTGAATACTTAGAATTTTGTTTGATCCTCGCTATATAGCTGAACTATTGCTGTACGCGATGTTAAACCTTGATTCTCTCTCTATCCTCAGCATCATTCGTATGCCACAGACATGGGCAGATATAGACATTGCTATATTTTCAGTACACTGCTCGAACCTCAGAAATAGGTAATAATGGTTCACACGGGTTCTCACAGTGTTAATGTACCACGAATGTTGCCTCAAATACTGAAATAAAACAATCATATACCATTACGATGAACTTTGTTTTCTCTGTATCCTTTTTCCACCACAGGTGGTAATAAAAACAAGACACATCCTGTGAATTGAAGATGGGCAACTCTACAGTGAGCAACTCTACATTGAGCAACTCTGCAGTGAGCAACTCTACAGTGAGCAACTCTGCAGTGAGCAACTCTACCTTCTTAAACTCGACGGGTAGCTCTGCGAACGACCAGTATGATGACCCAAATATGTATAATTTCTCCAAAATGTTACCGGTATCCATTATCTACGCAATGAGCATTGTTGTTGCCTGTATTTCGGGACTCCTCAATTATTTTGTGTTGGTGGCATTGGCCCGGATCAAACCTAAGACTCTGAGAGCTAAATGCGTCATTCAAGCTAGTGCTGTGATAAATATGTTATTGCCTATAATAATTGCAACAGATCTGCCATTTATATTGTCGATGTTTAGAAATGTTTGTCCCAGCAATAGACTTTGTTTTTTGGCAGTTTATCGCACTATCGTAACTGTGTGCTTTTATGTGCGGCCCGGTTGCTCCATTTTCCTTGCCTGTGATCGAGTTTATGCCATAGGCGCGCCTCTGATATATCATACGATTGGTTATAAGTCTTGGAGTAGATTTATGATTTTCCTGGCACCTTGGATTCTGGCCATGGGAGTTTGGTTGACATTCTTTTCTCTCGACATTTTATCGTCACCAGCGATATCAACTCGAACGGTATGTGAGACGTTACACGACATCAATGTTATACAAATGTCATCGCGAATCTTAGAAATTTATCTGTTTGCTGTCAACGGTCTGTCATTTCTTGTTTATATTGATGTAAAATATCGACGAGCAGGGATACAAAGAGCTTCTGACTCCACTTTGAAACGAAAAAGTTTGCCTCTGACCCTCTCGTTCTTCCTCTTGAATACGATCACGCTTTGTTTGTACGTACCATTGCCAATATACGGATCATTCATGAACTGGTCTAGATTTACAATTGGTTCGTCTCAGCATGCCACGCTCAAAGGTCTGACGTCCCTTTACCTATGTAATTGTTTCGTCGATCCCTTGCTTCTGATA
Source organism: Hanleya hanleyi (assembly GCA_036873755.1). NCBI lineage: Eukaryota > Metazoa > Mollusca > Polyplacophora > Lepidopleurida > Hanleyidae > Hanleya > Hanleya hanleyi. The sequence goes on from JAVTVY010000819.1 coordinate 207,897, forward strand.
ATCAGGATTCGATCAATCCGAAAAAATCTGCCATTCGACATCTCTGTTTGTAATGTTAATCGAAAACGTGGAAGGGAAAATGGCGACACCAACACACGAAGAAATGACTGTCATATATAAGGATTGCAGTGATTGAGGGGGATTGGTTTACTCTCACACTCAAGGTTGTTTCACTCATATGGTGACAGTCAGTTTGGATGGTGGAGAAACCGGAGTATCCGGAGACCACCGCTCGTCGGCAAGTAACTGTCGAACATTCACACATGCACCAGCTTGGCTCGAACCCGTTCCGGTTCAGTGGTTACAGAGATTAAGTTGTGAGAGGGATTGCGTGAAATTCTCAACGGACTGTGACGAGCATCTACAACCGTACAGATATTTTACCGTTAGTGTGCACAATATAGGGATGTCATGAATTGGGGGGGGGGGGGGAAGCATATGAATGAACAACCCGAGGGCCTAATATGTCGACATAATGGTCCCGAGGGAGTCTACAACGCATAACGCCCAAACAAACTCAGCGTCATGAATTTGGGGGCGATATGAGCGGAATAACCTGAGGGGGCCTAATATGCCGACATAAGTGGTCCCGAGGAAATTTACAACTCATATCGCCCATACAAACTGTCATGAATTTGGGGGACGATATGAGTGAACAACCCGAGGGCCTGATATGTCGTGACATAAGGGTCCCGGAGGAAGCCTTATAACTCATATCGCCCAAACAAACTCATCATGAATTTGGGGGCGATATGAATGAACAACCCGAGGGCCTAATATGTCGACATAATGGTCCCGAGGGGAGTCTACAACGCATAACGCCCAAACAAACTCGTCATGAATTTGGGGGGCGATATGAGTGAATAACCTGAGGGCCTAATATGCCGACATAAGGGTCCCGAGGAAATTCTACAACTCATATCGCCCATACAAACTCGTCATGAATTTGGGGGGCGATATGAGTGAACAACCCGAGGGCCTGATATGTCGACATAAGGGTCCCGAGGAAATTCTATAACTCATATCGCCCAAACAAACTCATCATGAATTTGGGGGGCGATATGAATTAATAACCTGAGGGCCTAATATGTCGACATAAGGGTCCCGAGGGAAGTCTACAACTCATATCGCCCAAACAAACTCGTCATGAATTTGGGGGGCGATATGAATGAATAACCTGAGGGCCTAATATGTCGACATAAGGGTCCCGAGGGAAGTCTACAACTCATGTCGCCCAAACAAACTCGTCATGAATTTGGGGGGCGATATGAATGAATAACCTGAGGGCCTAATATGTCGACATAAGGGTCCCGAGGGAAATCTACAACTCAAAATACCCAAACAAACTCGTCATGAATTTGGGGGGCGATATAAATTAATAACCTGAAGGCCTAATATGTCGACATAAGGGTCCCGAGAGAAGTCTACAACTCGTGTCGCCCAAACAAACTCGTCATGAATTTAGGGGGCGATATGAATGAATAAACTGAGGGCCTAACATGTCGACATAAGGATCCCGGGAGAGAAGTCTACAACTCAAAATACCCAAACAAACTCGTCATGAATTTGGGGGCGATATGAATGAATAAACTGAGGACCTAATATGTCGACATAAGGGTCCCGAGGAAAGTCTACAACTCATATCGCCCAAATAAACTCGTCATGAATTTGGGGCGGGGGGGCGATATGAATGAATAAACTGAGGGCCTAACATGTCGACATAAGGGTCCCGAGGGAAATCTACAGCTCAAAATACCCAAGCAAACTCGTCATGAATTGAGGGGAGGGGCGATATGAATGAATAACCTGAAGGCCTTATATGTCGACATAAGGGTCCCGAGGGAAGTCTACAACTCATATCGCCCAAAGAAACTCGTCATGAATTGGGGGGAGGGGCGATATGAATGAATAACCGGAGGGCCTAATATGTCGACATCAGGGTCCCCAGGGAAGTCTACAACTCATATCACCCAAACAAACTTGTCATGAATTGGGGGGGGCGATATGAATGAATAACTGGAGGGCCTAATATTTCGACATAAGAGTCCCGAGGGAAGTCTACAACTCATACAGACGAGGCGCCAGTTCCGACCCACCAAAGTGAAATTTGCATCTGTTTCAGAAGGAAATGGTTTGATTAGCATAATCGTTATCTTGGTCGCAGTACAATTGTCCATAGGCTTTATTAACAAACTAACTTAGCTGAGGATGAACTGAACTGCAGGGAAAATAAAATTACATTTCTTAATGAGAGGTGTCAGTTCCGACCCACTGTCGCCAGTTCCGATCCAGCCTCGTTTTCACATTGACCTTTGACCCAAATATAAACAAATGTAATCGTCAACATGATAACTTTTCCGACAAAATAGGGTCCTATCTGGATATTTCGTTTTGAATGTCTTCATCTCATAAGTGAACATATGACGTTAAAGAATGCGGGTTGGGGGTGATAGTGATCTGGTCGATCTGATATTGGCAAGATATATTGAACACTGACATAACTCCGATGGCTAATAAGCGTATACTCACTCGAAAATGATGATAAATCAATAGTACTTTCACTTATTTTATCTTTGAATAGGAGGTGAAAGAGAAGAAATGGTAATGCGTTCGCAAGACATTTTCAGGCCATGGTACGACCCAGCTTGGCCATCCATGGATGATGGAGGTTCGGAGCTGGGTCCGTCAGTTGATGTCAACAATGGGCCAGGTAGCCTTTAGCGAGACACTCCAGTGAATAAATTTATGACAGATACATAGTACCACATGATAAATATATGTGAGAAACAAAACATTGATCGAAAACGCTGGCAGACGACACGGTTTTTGACCAACGGCGAGTCATGGTGTTTGTACTTAGACCGATGTAGTCGTGTACGTATGGAGTGGGTCTACAAAGCTGTCTCCTAATAACACCAGTGGATTTAGAATATAATTTAACCATGACTGAGAGGTTGGTCAACTTGCACCAAATGTTTTATGATTTCGCGTGCTCATGGTTATGACAAGGAACAATATTTTGGGAAGTGGGTCGGAACTGACACTGAATCGGAACTGGCAACGTCACTGTATCGCCCAAACAAACTCGTCATGAATTGGGGAAGCGATATGAATGAATAACCTGAGGGCCTAATAATATGTCGACATAAGGGTCCCCAGGGAAGTCTGCAACTCATATCGCCCAAACAAACTCGTCATGAATTGGGGGGGATCGATATGAATGAATAACCTGAGGGCGTAATATGTCGACATAAGGGTCCCCAGGGAAGTCTACAACTCATATCGCCCAAACAAACTTGTCATGAATTGAGGGGGGGAGGGCGATATGAATGAATAACCTGAGGGCCTAATATGTCGACATAAGGGTCCCCATGGAAGTCTACAACTCATATCGCCCAAACAAACTTGTCATGAATTGGGGGGGGGGGGGAGGCGATATGAATGAATAACCTGAGGGCCTAATATGTCGACATAAGGTTCCCGAGGGATGTCCACAACTCATATCGCCCAAACAAACTCATCATAACTCTAATATTATCATAATGTATTGAATTCCCATAGGTATTTTTTTGGCAGTGCTTTCCATTGCAATCACCTAATTGTAGTCATCTGAGAATCAACGTGTGAGCTATATTTAACAACTTTTGTATTTATTAAAACCCGCGTAAAATTAAAGACTATGCGCTGGGATAGTTTGTTTTAAAGCTATCAAGGAGAGTCCGTCTATCTATGAGTGCGTGTGAATATGTCGGTTTCGTTTGGAAGTTTCGGTGTATTCCGGTAGATAAGAGAGTGAGTTACAGTTAATATTAATGGTATTACCGGCAGCATATACACATATTCCTTACTACACAACGATCAACGTTCAAAGTGATGTTGACAACGTGTAACCTCTTCAATTGGAGAAGTATTGTGAAACGTGGTCTCTTGACCTATTCAATGAAAAACGACAGGTTCGTTGTTTGATGAGAGTAAGCGTATTTTAAGGAATAGCAAAAGTATGTTGTAAATGAAAGATTGGTTTCATCACTGTCCAAAAGTATTTTTATTTATTTTTCTGATTTTCCTACGAAGTAGGCTCTCATTTGCAAATTGTCCGGTAATGAGTGAGTGAGTCCATACGAATCCTTTCGTCGGCAAAATAAGGAGAACCGTTGACATTAGAACCTTGATTTTTGGCATGAAGGTGCATTAGGGAAATGTTACCAGCAAGTTCTGAGCTGACTTACTTTTGATGAAAATTGTACCTACTTAGGTGACCTATAACATTACGCTTGGACCCCCAAGTCATCTTTCTCACCCTACTTCGTAGGTCCTGTGACGTTAGTCACACTACTCATGTTTTAACATAAAAACGTATTTAATGTATGTGTTTGAATGGTGGACTGTTACGACCATTCCATTCTCCTATTCTCTCGAGCATTGCCGATACCTCCAAAACACTCATCGTTATGCTGGCTCAATAGCGAAGTAGACATTGATAGGACAGTATTTCGATTATTCAACAAGGAACATTATTGCTTATTTAATGGTTAAACAACAATGTACATAATTGGACCTATATTAAGCAACTAGACCAAAAGTATTTGTGTGCCATTTCACCAACATTTTTTGTACGCCACTTCTTTAGGAAGACCATGTTGTGTAAGGAGGTCTTCAACTGCAACTCGGTTGAAATACACTTTTTTAAGGGTTTACTATCCCCAATTCGTAACAGGATGATCACCTTTATCCTAGGTAAAGATTCTATGAGTTCATGAAAACAGCTCGATGTTCTTACTTTTCAATATCATTCATCACAATTGTATGACCGAAAATATATATCTATATTGGTAGTTTAGCTTATAGGTGAACTGCAAAGCTTTTAATTTTATCTAAATTGTTGCTTATACATCTTGTCTTATGTGACACAACTTTTATACGTTTTGGGGGCAAACATAGTTTGCAAAATTGTACTAATAACAATATTTAAGTTATCCTGTTATAAATCCGTCTTGAAAACTTGCATCGCTTGTCTCTCTTGGTTTGTAGAACGTTATGACGTTGTAGTGGTCCCCTTCATTCAAGTTTTATTCAAATGTGACGTCATGCTACGTCGGATGAATGAACGAGGACCACTATAACGTCATGACGTTCCAAAAACAATGGGAGGCAAGCGATGACGTTTTTAAAAGTTTTGGCTCTCGGTATAAGTTTTGACTTCTCATATACCCAAAATAAAACAATAACCCACAGAACTATTACCACGCATAATTGTAACAACTATAGAAGTTCTTGTTTTATGACATTTTAACGGAACATTGGAAAGCTTTTCAGTTCACCTTTAACTTACATTGTTAATGATACAGTACATGCATACTCTATGTTGTGAGTTGTACATGCATACTCTATGTTGTGAGTTGTACATGCATACTCTATGTTGTGAGTTGTACATGCATACTCTATGTTGTGAGTTGTACATGCATACTCTATGTTGTGAGTTGTACATGCATACTCTATGTTGTGAGTTGTACATGCATACTATATGTTGTGAGTTGTGGACTGAGTCTGCTAACGAAGGACTTTTGAATGCAAATTATCCTCCTCCACCTCTTTCGACTTCTGTTATTTGCATATTCTTCTCCTCTTTCTCCTCCTCTTCCTCCCGACATTTGTTTTCTTCTCTTTCCTCTTCTCCTCCCCAATGTGGTTTTCTCACCTATTCCTCTTCAACTCCTCCTCCCCCCTCCGCCTCCCGAATTTAATTTAGTCCCTTTCGTCGGGATAGACTGAAAAACATTAAAAGGATATCTAATGCCCATTTGTGGCTCGGCAATGTTCTCGGTCGGAATGTCTCGAAACATCAGTCACCAGGATATTTGCACCTATGATCTGTGATAGAGTGACATAAACAGCTGCAATGAAAACGCGGCTGAGATACTGAGATATGGGTCTGAATGTTAGGTGCCGAGGGATGCACTGTTATAAATCCCACCGTAAATTCACGGTTAAATGTATTGGCAGGAAAGGTGCCAGTACATTCAAATGTAAAATTACGTTGCACCGTATTTTAGAATTTCCGCTATTTATCACCCTTTGAACTGTAAAGTGTTGCACCGTATTTTATAATTACTGTTTGTTGACAGGCATTCAAATTGTAAATTAGGTTGTACTGTAATTACATCTTTTAAACTGTATAATTACGTAGCACCGTTGTCTACATTTAGCGGTTTATCGGAAACGTAGATCACTGGAAAGTCGTAATAGCCATTGCTCGTTTGCGTATTCCAGCTCTTCGTGTTTACAAATGCGGTCAGGTTTCGTAATAATCGCCGCGTCCGTCCCAGTGCGTGTTCTGAATAATGCTCTGAATGTTGCATCGTACAACGCAGGTGTCTGATGTTTCCTGCAACAAAGCGTTTCGTGTGCAAAGATATCAACCTCCTTTCAGAGGAAACCGAAATTTTATGTTACCTTTATGCGCAGTATACCCATTCCAGTAGATATCAAATGAAATATCACAGTTCAATTTGCAGCTTAATGTGTTAACGATCAGTGTACTGTAAACTCCAACATCCATTTAATGTGAAATAATGGTAGTTTATAACAGTGTGCTTTTCTGTGGAGTCATATGGTTGTTTTTTAGTCGCCAGCCCACCTCTTGAATATCGCTCCAATAAGACAAGATCTGATACTTCAAAACGGCTATCTAACGCCCATTGACGACCCGACATTTTTTTGTCGGAACTTTTTAATATATATTGTCTGTTCCATAGTCGGTATACAGGTATGCTTATCTTGACAGTTTTGTCCACTAATTATGCTACTATTTACACTGATAATTTATTACCTGATATTTATTTCTTTTACTATCGAGAATTCTGTGGACATGCTATCTTGAATGTATGTTTTAACTTGAGCGATACCTTGTGTAATGTGTCATATCGTATTATATTCATGGACATTGTTAGAATAAAGTATTGAATCTTTATCAGAATAAAGAGCTGGGTCTTTCGAAAACAAGCGGTTGTTCGGAGTGACTGCCGAAAACATTCCATTTATAATTGCCCGCATCAGGTTATGCTATTCATTGTGAAGTAATGTACTCTTTTTGCACGTCACGATATGGCCTAATCCGGAAAGGGTGTTCTCTCCGTTGGTCCACTGTTATATAGCTTTACCTTGCTTAATATGTCAAATCATGTTATATTTAAGAAAAAAATTCAGATTAAAGTGTTGGATCTTTCGAAACCAAGCGGTTGTTCGGAGTGAATGTCTTCTAAGTTCCATTTATAATTTCTTGAATCACGCGATGTTATGAAATATGAAGTATTACAAAATATTATATACTCTTTTTGCACGCCACAATGTGGCCTGATCCGGGAAAGAACTTTATCTCCGTTGGTGCATTAGAGGCGCACATGGGCAGATATAGATACTTTTTTGTTTTTTTAAACACTGCACGGGCGTCATAAATGGATACCCCTGTACTAATGTTTCAAATGTGTCCTCATATGTTGCATATCGCTCTAATTCATGATGTTAGTGTACCACAAATGTTGCGTACAATGCGCACATAAACAATTATATATCATTTCTCTATTTCCTTTTTACGCCACAGGTGATAGGAAAAAGCCAGAAGCATCCTGTGAATCGAAGATGAGCAACTCTACGGTGAGCTATTCGACAGTGTTCAACTCGACAGGTAGCTCTGAAAACGACCAGTATGATGACCCAAATATGCATACTTTCCGCGAGATATTACCGGTATCCATTATCTTCGGAATGGGCGTAGTTGTAGCCTGTACTTCAGGGATCCTAAATTATTTTGTATTGGTGGCACTCGCACGAGTCAAGTCTACGACTTTGAGGGCTAAATGCGTCATTCAAGCTAGTGCTGTGATAAATATGCTATTGCCTATAATCGAGGCCACGAATCTGCCATTTATATTATCGATCTTCAGAAATGTTGGTTCTGGCACTAGTCTTTGTTTTTCTGCTGTTTATTACAATATCGAAACTGTGTGCTTTTATGTGCGGCCAGGTTGTACCATTTTCCTTGCCTGTGATCGAATTTATGCCATAGGCGCGCCTCTGGTATATCATACGGTTGGTTATAAGGCTTGGAGTAGATTGGTGATTGTCCTGGCACCTTGGATTATAGCTATAGGAATTTGGTTGACATTCTTGTCTCTCACCATTGTGTCCGCACCAGCGATATCAAATGGAACGGTATGTGAGACGTTATACGATACCCATGTTAGGGAAATGTCTTCGCGAATTTTGGATATATATCTGTTGACTTTCAGCGGTCTGTCATTTCTTGTTTACATTGGAGTTTTTATTGGTGTAAAATATCGACGCGCAGGAATACAGAGAGCTTCTGACTCTACTTTGAAACGCAAAAGTTTGTCTCTGGCCGTCTCATTCTTTCTCTTGAATACGATCACGCTGTTTTTGTATGCTCCATTGCCCATATACGGATCTTCCGTGAACTGGTCTAGTTTAAGAATTGGTCAATATAACGGTGCCACTCTCAAAGGTCTGACGTATCTTTACCTTTGTAATTGTTTCATCGATCCCTTGCTTCTGATATTCAGGATTCGATCAATCCGACAAAATCTGCCATTCTCCATCTCTGTTTGTAATGTTAATCGAAAACAGGGAATGGAAAACGGCGACACGAACGCACGAAGAAATGACTGTCATGTATAAGGATATATAGGTGAGGTGGAGGCAAAGGAGTGTTACAGATTTTGGTAAAAAATTCTCAATGGAGAATGTCGAGTCATATCTACTGACATTGAAAAAAGCGTGTGATAACTGGACATCATGCAGATATTTTAGCGATAGTGTTTCCCAATGCATGTTATTACCGATATACATGGCATCATCGTTTTCACCGATCAACGACCAAAGAGGACGAGTTGGACATCGATTGGATCTGCTATGATAAAACGGCGGGCCGACACCAGGGATGTCCGGCCGCACATGATTGAAGGAGTTCGTCGTCGTATATTCATTTCAAAGCCAGATGTGAGCAACGATCGTGAACGATTTACATACTGTATCAAGATCAGTGAGACTTGTCTTCATCCTTTAAATCCTTATCGGTGAAACTGTTAGAAAAATATAGATGGAAGTATACGGTATAATTTGTAGAGTTTGGTGATCGGGAGCCGTGGCGCCCGGCTGTTCAACAACTGACAGAGCGCCACCTTCGTAATTTGTGAATTCACATAAAATGAAAAATGTAAATATATATAAAATTCGCGTGTAATATTTCGAAAAATGACTGCAGATGGGAATTCCATACGTATTGATAATATTAGCGTTGTCATGAGTTCATGGGCGATATATGTTGTTAGCTGCTCTCGGAACCCTAAATATATGCTAATCATTTCAGGCCTACATATATAGGGTCCCGAGGGCATTTCACAATTCATATCGCCACAACAAATTCATGACCAACCTCATAACAGGGGTCTTTCGACCCTTGACAGCTATTTACCGTGGTCTCCGGGGCTGAATGAAACAGTCTGCTGGCGAAGCTGACGTTTGGATTGGTCAATTCCCGATTTGAAATGGTGACTTTGCACACAGTAAAGCGGTGTAGGGGAAGAAGCTACCAAATGAAAAGCGACAGTTTCATTGTTTTTTATTTCCAAATTTGCGTGGAATAATAACAGTGAGCGCATCTTAACAACATGTAGCTTTTGCATATTTCGAACAATTAATTAGAACTCAGTGCTTTGATTTGCGTTCGGAGACGAAGCTGCAGTCAACATATGATCGCCTGAAACCGTCACCTCTACACAGTTAGTAATTGGAAGCATTGTATCACACCCTACAGGAATTTTATAAAAACTATATAGTATAAAACTATACTCGAAGTATATTGATCCGAAATACAAACAAATGTAGCGATAGTAAACCCTCCAACGAAGTGAAGGTCAAATGAAAGACAAATTTCAACTGTATCCAAATATATTTTTACTTCATTTATGCGATTTTTTCTAATGGGTTAAAAAGTACTTAACTTTTTGTATGGTAACTCATAAGTACCAAGACAATTTGAATCTTGCATTTAATTTCCTCGATTTTGGTGAAATAGTGGGTCTGTGTTGAAACTCAAAGTATACACACCTTAAGCTTGAGTCAAGCATTGGAAAGTGCATACAAAGTTTAAAATGTATGTATTAAGGCAGTGTGACGTCACCGGACCTAGATATGATCGCACCAGACCACCATAGAATCCCATGCTTTATTTGCGGTTTACTCTGTGTAATAAAATCGTAGAAAATGACAAAAAATATTTTCATACACTGTTTCCAATGGTCTTTCATTTGATGGAAACTTCATTTGAGGGTTAGCAGTGAAAACAATGTAAGATACAATTGTGTGACCGAAGATATATATATCCATATTGGTAATTTAACTTATCTTACATTGTTGTTGTGTTTTATTTATTTTTATTTTTGTTTACAATAATATTTTTATTCATTTCTAATGTAATCCTCTTACACATTTATATACACATTATAAATTGTATGACAACAAAGAGTACTTAACAATGATTGCCTAATAATTGATACAGTTTCTTGCATATTAATATATTCCCTCTTTCTACAACGTAGTGGTAAACATTGCTAAGGCTCTTCTTCTGACGTCTATGCATTATCATTTTGACACTTTCACGACCATTCCTCACACACTCCTCTCTCATCAGCTCTCACAACGTTCTAAAATAATTTTCAAAAAGACACCACCTTTTGTTATCTTACATTGTTTATGCTATATGTTGTAAGTTTTAAACTGAATCAGCTGGCGAAGCACTTTTGAATGTATATTATTGTCCACCTCCTCCTCCATCACCTCGCTACTTCCGTTATTTGCGTATTATTCTTGTTCTTCTCTTCCTCCCGACTTTCGTTTTTTTTTCCTTCTTGTTCTTCTCTTCCCTCTCCTGCCCCCGAATATCGTTTGCCACCTATTCTCATTCCCCTCCTCCTTCCCCCAAATCTGGCTATATGTATATTCTTTTCCTCCCAACTTTTGTAATTTAGTTCCCAACTTTCGTCAGTATCGCTATGTGGTCGTGTAAGACGACTTGAATCTGGAAAACAGTGAAAAGGATATCCAACGCCCATTGGGTTATCGGTGGAAATGTCTCGAAACGTTGTCAGGATATTTGTAGCTATGTCCTCTGGTAGAGTGACAGAAGACAAGATTCGATAGTACAAACGGGTTTCTATTGTAGAAACCTGGCATTTGTTTGGTCGGAGCGTTTCAATATATATGCCATTTTGTGGCTGATACATGCTTAACCACTGGCCACGGTACATCTGTCTAATAATGTTCCATTCTTCCCCAAATTACTACGGACGAAAGTTTACCATCTCCAAAGTCGAATAATCTAAAGTTTTAACTCACTAAATAGATTTGTTGTTTCTAGACTAAGTTGCTATATTGAACTGTGAAATAGGTTTGGTTTTGTAAATATAGATCTCTTATACTGTTTTGTGATCTAGGCAGATTCTCTGCCAGATACACGTATTGTGTAATTATGATATTTATTTATTTATTTTTATTTAATTTATCACCTGATCTTTACTACTTTTACCGTCAAGAATTCTGTAGACATGCTATCTTGAATGTATCTGTGCACTTCAGCTTTACCTTGAATTATGCGTTATATCATGTTATATTTATGGACATTGTCAAAATAATGTGTGGGATCTTTATCAGAGTAAAATGTTTCATCTTTCGACAACAAGTGGTTGTTTGGAGTGATTGCCGTCCACATTCCATTTATAATTGCCGACATCACGTTATGTTATGCTATGTGAAGTAATGAAGCATTCTTGCATGCCGAGATATGGCCTAATCTGTTAACGGCGTTATTTCCCTTGATCCACTATTACATAGCTTTATCTTGCGAAATGTGTCAAACCATGTTATCTTTAAGGAAATTGTCAGAATAAAGTATTGTGTCTTTCGAAAACAAGCGGTTTTGTTCGGAGTGAATGCCTTCTACATTTTATTTATGATTACTCGTATCACGTTATGTTATGTTATATCAAGTAATATACTCTGTGTGCACGCCACTACATGGGTGTTATTTCCCTTGGTCCATTACAGGCGCAATGATACGGAGAAGTTCCGGTAGTACCAAAGGCCGTTGCAAATAGATTAATAATCAAGTATACAACTATTCTAGAATATTGGCCTTATAATATACGGCTAGTTACGGGGATAATTTTTGTCTACATAACGTATAAGAGTTCAAATGGGGTTAATAACACTGGATGTTGGAAGGGAGACATCATCTCCATCATCCGAAAAGCGCTATATATATATAGTGTGAGAGAGCAATTTCTCGAACATCTTCTTGTGCTGGAGTATTGCACCTTCCCCGGGTTCGGGGTCTCCGGGCCTTGGTAGTTATGGAAGATTATCCTGGCACAGTTCGTCCTCACTCTAACTTGTGTCAAATAGAGGTCCGTCAATGTTTAAGAGGACTCCATATAACTTGATTATGGAATTTTAAAAAATCCCACTCGAGAGAAGAACAATGCATCCCAACCGAGTCTCCAAATTTTTCCCATAAAATCTAAATCATTACTTTATTCAATTTTTCTTACTGAAAATGTCAACGACACACTGAGAGGAAGAGGATCCCATATAACTTGATCATGGGATGAAAATTCTCACTCGAGAGAAGGGAATTATATCTTAACCGAGCCACCGAGGCGACGTTGGGATGTATTTTTCTTCTCGATAGTATGGAATTCTTTTTCCTATATAATTTAAATAATTACTTTAATCAGTATTTTATTGAGAATATCAACGACACACTGAGAGAAGTTGGAGCGTGTCACGCCTGCAGCTCGTGCCAAGCGTCGTCACTGGCCACCTGCGTCGCACGTGCTCCTCCCACATACGAATGTGAGATGACTTATCGCAGAACGTTAGGACAGCTGGACATTGTGCGTATTCTGTGCAAGGCAAGTCGTGTTTTGTCAGGTTTGTAATTTGGTTATGTTTATATCATATTCCTCCCGTATGTATTCCTGAAACGCACATCTGAAATGTTGGGATTATCGCGAGAACTGTATTGCGATCCACACTTGAATCAACCAACTCTTATGACAACTGTCTTTCTGTTTACGGTTGACTTTTCACTTTGATGGCACAATACGCCGAGCTTAAACCGCCATGCCTCATTTTTTAGAGAAGAATACCTGAGCTCGACAACAACAAAATTCTGAAACCACCGATCATCCGTCGAGACGTCGATGGCGACGATGTTTGATTAAATTGGTCCTAAGTACCATTCGCCTCTGCTCGAATCCTCTTTTCTTCAGGATATGTGGTGTATTTAGGCTGCCCGGGAGACATTATGGTGAAAAACCAAGCTTTGTCTCATAAATGCCCTTATTTAAACACCAGAGAACACATATCCGAGTAGCCTGACAGTATATTTCTGTCAAGGGGAGTTCACACTATCTCCTAATGCAATTCAGACCTGCTCTTTGCTGCGGAATGAGTTTACCAGTGTAACTTTCTCAGGCGAAAAAATGCTTTTCATTCGCATTGCCCTTCCCGTGAATTTGCATAGCTTAATGATAGTTCATCAGAAAAAGTACACTGTTCGATTTCCAGCCCAGGAAAATTGTCGAACAAGGCTCAATGAAACAGGTAATCATTCTGCGATTCTCGAACAGTGGATAGAAATAATCAAGAATCAACCGGATTCGCCAGAACTAATGGACACTGTTTTTTCATATTCTTATTTTATACCAATGCACCAAGCATTGTGTCCGAGACTGTATTTAGGCATGTTCACTTCTACAGTCATTCAAATCTCAATATTAGCATACATTTTTGTGGGTCGTCATGGCCGGCATTTTGGAAGTACCGATGACGTTTTGAATCGATGACCCTAATATGAAAAGCTGAATGGAGAGGGAGAAAATTTCTATCTTTATGAATTTCAGGTGAATATCCGGGGTTGGGGGAAGATTGGATTGGAAATTCTGATAAGCTCTACCTGAAGCCCATTTTATTTGACAAGATCAGGGTGTCCCACACGGCAGAATTTTGTCTACTACTCTGTTTAGTATCAAGATCAACATCTTGGCGGAGTTTTGAATAAATCATTTGATGGTTCATTCTTTGTAGACGATTTTAACATTTCCTGCAGTGGAAAAAAATATACACAATATTGAGAGAACGTTACAGCTTTTTCTAAATAGAAGTCAGAAATGGTGTCTAGAAAATGGCTTCAAATTCTCCAGAGTTAAGACAAATTGTATACACTTTCGCAGAAAATATTTCCAGCACAAAGATTTAGTACTAACATTCGATGGAACTGAGATCAAATTGGTAAAAGAGGTCAAATTCTTAGGAATGTTTTTTGACCACCGACTAACATTCAAATCGCATATAACTTGCTTGAAAGCTAAGTACACGAAAGCTCTTGATTTTTTGAAGATAGTTGCCAACTATCAGTGGGGAGGAGATCAGCAAACTCTTCCCTACTTATATCGATCACCTGTTCGTTCCAAACTTGATTAGGGCTCTATTGTTTACAACGGTGCAAGCAAGTCAAACTTGGCAAAGCTAGATCCTATTCTCCATCAAGGACTAAGACTTCCCCTTGGAACGTTCAGAAAATCCCCTAAAGAAATCTTATATGTCGAAGCAGATGAATTTCCTTTAGAACTTCGAAGAATTAAACTATCACTGCAATATATCACAAAATTGCGATCAAATCACTCGAATCCTGCATATAACTGTGTTTTCAAACCTCATTTCGTGGATCTCTATTTGAAGAAACCCTCCATTATTCCACCTCTTAGAATTCTTATGAAACCACAACCAAACATTGTAGCAGCAGGTATTAAGCTTAGACAAATTTTACCTAACAAGCTAGTTTAGCTCAGTTAGCTCAACCAGAAGTAGATATTTCTCTAACGAAATATAAAAAGGCAGACACATGCAAGCTCACGAGCACGCAAGAATGTGGTCTACTGAGAGAGAAATACAGATCGCATCAGGCTATTTATACAGATGGTTCTACAGATGGTGAGAGAGTAGCATGTGCTACTATCTTTAGTTCCAAAACTAAAACTGCCAGGTAAAAGTTCGATATTCACTGCAGAAGCAAAAGCTATATTGTTGGCTATAGAAGGTATTGGGTCCACTAAGAGGAAAAAATATGTCATATTCTCAGATTCACTGTCATGCCTCCAAGCGATTAAAAGTGGAACTTCGACTCATCCCAATATCTTGAGTATCCTACAACTACATGACTGTAGATTTGATCAACAGATTGATATTGTGTTTTGTTGGTTGCCTAGTCACGTTGGCATCAAAGGTAATACTGATGATGATAGGACGGCTAAGGCAGCCCTAGATGACGAGGTTGATCCTGTTGGAATCCCATATAGCGATTTCAAACCCTCTATCTGTACTTATGTGAGACAGTTTTAATCTTTATGGGAAGCTGTGAATAATAACTAACTTCATGAGTTCAAAAACCTGTAGGTTATACGCATCTGAAAAGCCAGAAACGTTTCGATCAAACCATGATCAGGCGATGTAGAATCCGCCATACACGATTAACTGACGAACATTTACTAAAAAAGGGCCAGTCCCCAAGGTGTACTCCATACCATGAAGATCTCACGGTGAAACATATTCTTATCGAATGCATAGATTAAAGATTGTAAGAGATGCTTTTTATCGAGCGACTACTTTGGAAGATCTTTTTAGTCGTGTGAGGGGGATTGCATCTTGGATTATTTGAGAGAAATCGGTTTGTTGCATAAGTTTTAATGTGTGTATGTTTTAATGCGTTGGATTACTAAGTTATTGAAAGGCGAGTACTTACAATTTTGTTTGATCGTCGCTATATAGCTGAAATATTGCTGAACGCGACATTAAACCTTAATTCTCTCTCCCTCTCTCTCCTCTTTATTTGACAAACTTTGTTTCCAATGACAATGACGGAATCAGCTGGTGTCCATGTGATTTGAATACAGCATGCTCTTGTCCATCTAAATCCTATTTTGATGACTATGCAAATGGGTGAATTTCGTTATAGAGATGCCCCACAAGTTGTTTGAACTAAGTGGTTTCCATTTCCAGGATGGGGTGGATGGGTGAATGGACTATGGGGTCACAAAATGAATCTATCAGTGTGGCGGTCTAATATCTTGAGAGCGAGAGAGAGAGAGAGAAAGAGAATTAAGGTTTAATGTCGCGCTCAGCAATATTTCAGCTATATAGCGACGATCAAACAAAATTCTAAGTACTCCAAGTCACTAACTTAGTAATCCAACGCATTAAAACATACATACATTAAAACTTATGTAACAACCCGATTTCTCTCAAATAACCCAAGATGCAATCCTCCCTCACCCGACTAAAAAGATCTTCCAAAGTAGTCGCTCGATAAAAAGCATCTCTTACAATCTTAAAATCTAGGCAATCCATCAAGGACTTTCGACTCTGATCCGACAGACTCTTTTAAAGCACGCCAAATATCAATCGGCTTAGCGGCATTCAGCCCCAAAAGTCTAAGGCTCAGTGGCCTCTCTAACAGTCTGTGTGCCATAGCACTAACAAATAATTATTGACTCCCACCCAGGGAGCTCCAGAAAAGATTCATTCGAACAAACAAACAAACAATAAATTGTCAACAGTTTTACAAATAGCCCACGCTATTAACACAGTGCCTCCAAAGACCCGTATGACAGTGTTATATTCAATACAGCGCCATCTACCTACACAAGGAAAATGATGAACTCTCACAGTTTAATTCATTGTCCTAGCACTGAAAAATAATTATTAATTATAGATTCCCACCTAGGAAGCTCCAGAAAAGATTAATTCGAACAAACAAACAAGAAAATAATAAGAGTTGTCAACATTTTACAAATAGCCCGCGATATCAACAGTGCCTTCAAGGAACCAAAAAAGCCGTGCATGATCGTTTTACATTCAATAGAGCGCCATCTACCTACACAATGAAAATGGTGATCTGGGTCAATCCAAATGGGCTGACCAAGACAAACAAAAAACCGCCGTGAACAGCGAAAATCTGACGAATCAACTAAAAATTTCACCATGCACAGATGCCAAAAACGTTCACGAAAACTACCACACAAAAACTCTGGAATAATACCAGCTTAAACCCCCAGAAATACTCAAAATAACAGAGACGAAATTGCACGTGCAAATCACCCAGTCTGACTACATCCGGGAGCCCTCAAAGATCTGCCCGCTTCGTACACCACATAAAAACATGTGTTGGTCAACTTGAAAATTTCTCTGGAGAGACCTTTGATGAAAAACTCACTATGTTCCATATATTCCAGCTTATACCCTTGCAACCATATCAGGGTCGATGTATACGTTTTGAATGAAATATTTCTAAAAGGATATAAAGTATACATGTTATAAAGGATATAAAGTATACATGTTTTGCAAATTTCCATCGAGTTTGAGTATATGAAAACCGTGTTGTCTTGTCCCTGTTGTCGGCATTATTAAAACTTTCTCCACTATACGATTTGATGAGCCCATCAGCGTAGAAAATTCAAATTGGAATAACCGGCAACAGAAGTATGAAGAAGATGGATTATTTACGTGGAAATTTTATTGTGTCTTTGGGGTCCGTCTTTGGACTACCATAACATCATTGCCCCCCCCACACTTTTGATTTAGGGGGGGGGCCCGAATATCTTTGGGCCCCTCCCCCCCCCACTTTTCGGCACTCCTAACTGATCACATAAAAATTACAGATAGAGTGCCAGGACGTGTAGCGGTGTGTAAAAGGCCTGTTTTGTTTTTGTTAAACCAGGAAGTCAAACGGAGTCAGGCATATTCTTCAATATCGATGCGTGTATATGCGAAACAAATGTGAAAATAGAACCATAAATCTATATGCATTGTGTTCAGATTTATTTCCGGGAAAACGCGTAACACGCATCTCCGGCAACATGAGACCCCGGAGCTTCCGGGGCCTAGGCAGCCTCGGGACCCTCGCCTGTCAGGTTGTGAGGATCGCTTATTTTAGCTTTGCATAAATGAATCGGTATCATATTGGTTCTAATGTTTCATGATGTAAAGGTCGTCGTTTTTTTATGTGTTAAATATAACTAGAAAGTCAAATGCATTCAGGTATGAAATGTGATTTTTCGTGCTTATAAATGCGAAACAAACGTGAAAATAGAACCATAAATCTGCATACATTATGTTCGAATTTATTTCCGGGAAAACGCTCAGAACGCATCTTCGGCGATCTAGGACCCCGGAGCTTCCGGGGCCTAGACGGCCCCTGGACCCTCGCCTGTTGGGCTGTGAGGATTTCCTTGTTTTATCTTGGTGTCAATGAATCGTATCGGTAGGCATATTGGTTTCCCCTCCAAGAACTAAAAGTCATCGTTTTGTATGTTTTGAATATAACTAGAAAGTCAAATGGATGCAGGCATGAGGTGCGATGTTTTCAATATCGATGCGTGCTTATAATTGAGGAAATAATAGTGAAAATAGAACGATGAATCTGCATGCAGTATGATCAGTTTTATTTCCGGGAAAACGCTCAGAACGCATCTCCGGCGATTTATGACCCCGGAGCTTCCGGGGCCTAGGCGGCCCCTGGACCCTCGCCTGTTGGGCTGTGAGGATTTCCTTGTTTTATCTTTGTGTGAATGAATCGTATCGGTAGGCATATTGGTTTTCCTTCCAAGAACTAAAAGTCATAGTTTTGTATGTTTTGAATATAACTAGAAAGTCAAATGGATGCAGGCATGAGGTGCGATGTTTTCAATATCGATGTGTGCTTATAATTGGGAAAAAATCGTGAAAATAGAACCATAAATCTGCATGCAGTATGATTAGTTTTATTTCCGGGAAAACGCTCAGAACGCATCTCCGGCGATTTAGGACCCCGGAGCTTCCGGGGCCTAGGCGGCCCCTGGACCCTCGCCTGTTGGGCTGTGAGGATTTCCTTGTTTTATCTTTGTGTGAATGAATGATATCGGTAGGCATATTGGTTTTCCTTCCAAGAACTAAAAGTCATAGTTTTGTATGTTTTGAATATAACTAGAAAGTCAAATGGATGCAGGCATGAGGTGCGATGTTTTCAATATTGATGCGTGCTTATAATTGGGAAAAAATTGTGGAAATAGAACCATAAATCTGCATGCAGTATGATCAGTTTTATTTCCGGGAAAACGCTCAGAACGCATCTCCGGCGATTTAGGACCCCGGTGCTTCCGGGGCCTAGGCCGTCCCTGGACCCTCACCTGTTGAGCTGTGAGGATTTCCTTGTTTTATCTTTATGTGAATGAATCAGACGGTAGGCATATTGGTTCCCTTCCAAGAACTAAAAGTCATAGTTTTGTATGTTTTTAATATAACTCAATCAGTCAAATGGATGCAGGCATGAGGTGCGATGTTTTCAATATCGATGCATGCTTATAATTGGGAAAAAATCGTGAAAATAGAACCATAAATCTGCATGCAGTATGATCAGTTTTATTTCCGGGAAAACGCTCAGAACGCATCTCCAGCGATCTAGGACCCCAGAGCTTCCGGGGCCTAGGCGGCCCCTGGACCCTCGCCTGTTGGCCTGTGATAGTGGGCCCCCCCACTTTCAATTATGTTCCGACGCCACTGACACTAATAGAAAGGTAATGTAGAAACAGTTTTTCCCTTTACCTGTAGGCAGATTAGGGCAGTGCAGTTATTACCAGAACTGTCCATTTAAAATATCAACCAATGAACGGATGGCATTGTATGTAGCGAAGAAGCTGAAGGACAAACTCTTTGAAGTCTGAGAGGAAACAACATGAGGGCATATCTCAGATAGCCTATATAAACATCCGACTTCAAAGTAACCAGATGGAGACATTGTCTGACGCTTAATTCATTCAAATATGTGCAAGTTTGGAGAGGTCATAAGCTCACAAATATTTCTGATTGAAGTGGCTGATATTCATTGCAGTGTACAATGGTGTACAAGCAATCCGTCATGGCTCGTATTCGATAGACAAACCATGACTTAATCGTGATGATGGAATGAGCAAGGATGCCCCTCATGTTTATTGGAAAGTAAAATCTGCATTCAATACAGATATAGGTTTTTCGTGATTTTTCGCTTTACTGTATCATTTTTATCTGTCTCGGCCGGGTTTTTTTTTTTTTTTGCTGAAAATATTGAGGTGGGGGGTGGGGGCATATATTATTAAAAACAAAAGCCGCTATGCCAATACATTTATCATGCTTAACTCCATTCATGACTCCTTTTTATGTCAACTCCATTCAAGGGTTACTATGGCTCAGATTCTTTACTACTCCCGGGTTTAGCCTGTTGAACTAGTCTGAACCACGATATTTTCTTGTGGAAAATGAGGACGGTTGTTTCAATTTTTCGAAACCGATCAATTTCCGAAATCCGACAATGCACAGACTTATTATCAGATATATAATTTCAATTCTTTATTGCACGACTTTGGTTTACTACAAAGTATGGCAAGCTATTAAACTACTTCGGATGAAACTAAATACACTATATATACAACAGAGCCACATCTATATATCTATGTACAGATCTGCACAAATATCTATTGATAGAAATGCATATACGTACATATACATACAAAAATGTCGGGCTTAAACTCTGCATGGTTAGTAGGTTATGTGGGCACATTTCAGTCTATATACAGAGGGAAGACAGGTGCTCTGCTGGAGGGTGTCGCGGTGGGGTTCAGTCTTTTATTGTACATAGAATGTATTAGTTCTGCAGTTTTTTGACAATGAACACCAACTGGATTGAGAATTATGGAAAGTTTCTGGATGCCGGAAATTATAGGATCAGAGAGAGGAGGAAGTAGTTTAAGTAAGGGGAGGCGAGATGTAGCATAAGCTGGGCAATGTAAGAGAAAGTGTAACTCATCTTCTACGTGGTTTGTTGTGCACTGTTTGCAAATTCTCTGGTCTCTGGGGACTGGAGTTTTATGATATCTGTCTACTTCTATTTGTAGCTTATGTGAGCTGGTACGCAGTCTACTGAGGGTTTGCCTGTGTTCAGGAGATTTCAGACAGGATAGGTAGATTTGTAGGCTATATTCCTTGTATATGTCTTTGTAAAGTGTGAGTTGTCCAGAGTTTGTTTGTTCTGAAAGTCTGTGGAAAAAGAATTTGCTGTAGTGTTCCTGTAATTTGGTAGTGAGTGTCCTAGCCTGTTTGTTAAGGCTGTATTTGCTGGTTTGTAATGGAAAGTCTGTGTTTGTTAGTTTGAGGTGTTGCACACAGGAGTGGTCCCAGTTATTTGGGAGAGAGGGGGATGAGGTGTAGGTTTCGTAGGCATCTTTGAGCAGGGAGTTCTTGATGAGGAGGAGACAGTTTCTATATTTCAGGGTTTTGGTAAGTATATCGTAATACAGGGGGTATTGTCCCAATTCGGCCAGGCATATTATGTTCGTGGTCTGTTTTGAGACGCCAAGAGTAAGTTTACAGAATTTTTTGAGGACTTCCTCAGGGGGTAGTTTCTGTAGTTCGTCAATTTTTAACCAGTATTTGTCAGGGTTATTTTCGGTTATTTTGGTGTCAAGACCCCATACTTCGCAGTTGTACAGTAAAATGGGTTTTACGAGTGCATGGAACAGTTTAATCTTGAGATGGATTGGGAAGGGGCAGTTGCTGGTAGTTTTCTGTAGTTTGAATAGTGCTTTGAGTGCTCTTTGTTTCAGGTCTAGCATGGCAGATGAGATTGACCCTTTTTCGTCGATAATTGTTCCAAGGTAACGGTATTGCTTGCACTCTTGGATTTGGGCATGGTTGATGTGAAAGTTGTGCAAGGCTTTTGATTTTCGTTTGTATTTCTGAATAGTCATAATTTGAGTTTTGGCCATGTTCACCTCCAGGTGCCATTTGTTGCAGAATTTGGCAAGAGAATCGAGGTTGTGTTGTAGCCCTTCGGGGGTCTCGGAAATCAAGAGCAGGTCATCTGCATATAACAGATGTGTTAAGGTTTTGTTTGTCAGTGTCACAGGGTTGCATTTTGTTTCATCAAAGGATAGGTCAATAATAAATATATTGAACAGAGTGGGACTGAGGTTGTCTCCTTGGCAGACCCCCGTGTTGCTGGGGAATGAGGAAGTGGTAAAGCTACCAGATTTGATGGATAGGTTTGTGTTTTGGTACATGTCTTGCAGGATATCAAAGTATTTTCCATTAATTCCCAATCTCTGGAGTTTAAGGAAAAGGCCTTCATGCCAGACTAGGTCAAAGGCCTTCTTGAAGTCAACAAAGCACATGTGTAGTTTCTTTTTGTTGTTGTTTACATATTTGTCTATTAATGATTTCAGTATAAATAGTTGGTCGGTAGTACAGTGGTCTTTTCTAAAACCAGCTTGGTTTTCACAAATCAAGTCGTTATTTTCAAGGTAGGTCACCAGTCTACTGTTAAGTATTTTTGTAAAAAGTTTCCCCGAGACAGCTCAGAAGGGCTATCCCCCTGTAGTTGTCTGGGTAGTTTTTGTTACCCTTCTTATGTATTGGGTTAAGGTACCCGGAGGACCACTGTTTTGGAAAGTGACCAGTATTTAGTATTCCATTGAACAGTTTTGAAATGGGGGAGAGCAGATTTTGCTTACCATGTTTTATCATTTCGTTTGTGAGCTGGTCTGGACCAGCTGACTTTTTTGTTTTTAATTCATTGATTGCATCCGATATTTCCTTGGTGGTTATATGGGAATTAAGATAGGTGTTGTGATCTTTATTATTAGTTATGAGTGTTTTTAGTTCGGTTTGTATAGCCTGGTCTAGGGGTCCAGATTTATCGTGAACATTCAGTGTTTGAAAGTGGCTGTGTAAACATGGTAAAGAAGACAGTGTGGTATCAGAATAGTTATTTCCACTTTCTTGGGTTTGGTCTGAATTCTCAAGGGCCTCAATGATTGACCAGATTTCTTTAGTGTCCGATTCATTTGTATCAGCTAGTGTGGCCAGGAGGGTTCTTTTCAGGTCTTTGTGTTTTGTCTTTAGGAGCCGCTTGTATTCTTTCTTCCTGGCATTATATTTTTGACGAGTCTGATTGTCCCAAGGAGTTCTTGATAGTGCTTTCCCTAGTGAGAGAACAGTTTTCCGAAGTTCAGCACAGTCCGAGTCGAAGAAGGGTTTATTTCTTCGTTTTGATTTTCGTGGTCGGTTGGGTGCGGGAGTGTATGTGTATCTTTTAGCAGCTTGAATTATAGTACATGTGAGTTTATCTGTTGCTTTTTCAATGTCTCCTTGTTCAGTTCCAATGTCAGTTCTCATGAATTCATTTATGGCAGATAGGGATTCATCAGATAGGAGGGAGTACTGGTACAGTTGAATATTTTCGGTTTTTATGTTTATTTTTGGGGGGATTGGGGTAAGTGGGAGTGATGTGGTATTTTCATGTTTGACGAGACATTTGATATAGCAGCTAATCTGGCAGTGGCGTGAGAGATAGGATAAGTGGTGAACAGCCATACTCAGGATCATAGGTCTGAAATATTCATGGCAAATGAAATAATCTATTGCACTACTGCACTACTGTCTGTCCCAGATAATATATCCGAGACGTTTACGGCGATATTTTGGAGACAATTGATTGAAGGATATTGAAACTTCACAGAGGAGATAAACTAAAAAGTACCAATTTTATTCCAAAGTATCAAGAAAATCCTTCCAGTAGTTTTCGACAAATCGCTAAAACAAGAATTGGATGGGAGATGTGTAGGTTATTTTTCGACGTCATGACGTCAGGCCTGCATGTTATAACATTGGCAGATCAACGTCATCATAGCCCCAAAATAACATGGTAGGTATTGGTGATTTTCGTCAATTCCCAACAGATTTGAATGAAATATGGGGGAAAAATTAGTATTTTTTAGTTAATATACTGTGTGAAGTTTCAATGCTGTGCAATAAATTGTCTCCGAAATATCACTGAAAACGTCTCGGAATATATTATCTGGGACAGACAGTACATGTAGGCCTATATCATGATATAACAACAGTGCAGCAACAACAACAATCGTAATCATTCGAAAACGCGCAATCGACATCGCAAGGTGGCACATCTAGCTTTGGGTCCATCACATTTTGGGTCTGACTGTTTCTCAACAAGTTGATGACAACGCTTGTGGTACGTACAACAAGCAATTTCAGGTGTGAGAAGTTTCAGTTTGTCGTTAGTCTGGTTCAGTTTGTCGTCTGCAGGCAAAATGGTACATCTTCAGAAAATTTATGACCTAGGCCTATCCCAAAGTTCACAAGATCATTATTGTTTAGCATCGTCAGATAAACAAGACTAGTACGATCAGACAACATGCAGGCGAAAATACTGTATAATTGACGTAATTCGTTGTTTTCCGCGTTTCAATGGTTGATCTTCAATGCAGAATCTAGGTCAACTAAATTTATAATGTCTGCTGCTTCAAACGAGTAGGCCTACAAGTACGTTCAGTTTTATTCTTTTAACAACAAAACTTGCATAATGTTAGCAACAAAAGTACATATCATAGGGCGTATGAACAGTACTATGTATTGAATGAAGAACAGAAATGCTGCAAATCCCCTGACCTGATCATGTACATGTCACGCTAAGAACCTTGGAATAGGTCATAAATTTTCCGAAGATGTACCGTCTTGCCGTCTGCAGCAGCAGTCACGTGCTTGTATTTTTATTTCCGGGTTCTGGGAAAAGCTACCTCGTTATTTTCGACTTTAAGTTAAGCACTCCAAAACTGTATTTATCGTCATTTTTATGTTTTCAAAATAAAACACATATAAAAATAAATCTTACTATTTTTAAAGAAGCTTTTATAACATATATCCATTAGTACCGTCGAAGTGCGAAGTTAAAAACGTTGATAGCTTTATTCAAATTCTCGTGACCCATTGACATTTCCCCAAGAATTGGATTGTGCTTGTGTTTTTGCTTGTTGAAGTTTTTCAAAGTTGAAACGACGTAACAGTTGTATCTGAAGACTTTAACGACTTCCTCGGATTGCTACAGGTGAGGGAAAGTATATAGTTAAAAGTGAAACTTGCCAAGAAACAGTATTCATCAAATTGGTTAAGTTATGAGTTGATATTTTGTTGCCAGCCGGCAACTCCCATAAATAGGCTAAAAATAGATCTATTCAGTCTATTGCCCAATCCTATCAAGATTCAAGATTCAAGATTTTATTGTACAGACACCAGGCAAAGGCAGAGTACAAAATGTTGAGAGAAATACAACAAGAGAAACAATAAAACAGTGACATGAATATTTATATATATGTTATATCTGAGAGATAGATATATGTCTGAGTGTTGATAACTTGTGGAAGACATTGTGCATTGTGGTTACCTCCCTTTGACCACTGGCGGTTGGCCTTTACAAAAGGTTAATACCAATACAGATGCCGTTTATACAGTAGGCCTACTGACACCTATTATGTAACATTCTGACAAATCGACTTGTCAAATAAGATGGATTAATACAAATACTAATGGTATTACTGATACCAATTATGCAACACTCAACAAGTCGGTTTCGTCAAATACGATAGATCAATACAAATATTATTGTTAGACCTACAACTGACACCAATTATGTAACACTCGACAAATCTTGCTCGTCAGACAGATATCATCCAGTGTCATAATGAAGATGAATTTCTCGATATCGGTCAAAGTTTGGAAGTCTGGATAAGAACATCTAATCTGACCGAACAAGTCATGTCTATCATGGGCATATTTTAGACAAGACAACACAAAGTGTATCTCATCCTCCAGCATGTGGCAAGTATCACACAGGCGTTCTGTAACTGGGATTTTTGGTTTAGCATGTCTTCCAGTTTCGATTTTGAGCTTATGGTTACTGAGTCTTAATTTAGTGAAGTTTTTCCTATGGGCCGAATTTCGACATAATTTTAAGTAAGGTTCAAGTTTTATGCTATGTTTGAAAAGTCTAAAAGTTCGCATTTTGTTACCAGAATCGTTGGATGTTGGTTTGTCCTCTAGGGAGGCCTGAAAGCTTTGCTGGAAGAATGCATCTAAAGAAGATTTGACCTGAGAAGTGTTTGTGTTGTCTATGTCAATTGAAAGCTCCTTATTCAGAAATAATTTAAGTTTATAAAGCCAGCCAACTTTTCTACCAGACAATTTCTTTTGTTCCTGCAAAGCATGGTACACAAGTCTGTCAGGATAATCACTAATATAATTATAGAACTTCACCGACTGTACTATCACATCATATATTAATGGATAAATACCCAGTTCACTCCGCACTCCCCAATTGTGAGTGGATTTGTGAACCTGTAATAGGCGTTTGTGGAAACGAAGTTGGGTTTTTTCCAATAAAAATGTATCTGGATTCTTATATAGAAGAGAATCTACCCCCCAGACCTCACAGCCATACAGCAGAACAGGCTTAATTAATGATTGAAATAAATGGCAGCTTGTATCTATTGGGATGTCTTTCCCATCTAAGTTATTGAACAGTGAGTAAGATGCTCGTAGGCCTTTTCTATGTAACTGCTCTGTGTTTAGACGAAAGTGACCAGTCCGGGAAAATATAACACCCAGGTACTGGTAACGATCAGACTGAGCAATCTCTTGATCACCTAAATACCACTTATAGACAGGTGCTGATGGACCTTTTTTAAATATGACGACCTTAGATTTGTCAAAATTGACAGACAGATGCTGGTCTAAGCAGTATTCTGCCAGTTTATCTAGACAGGCCTGTAAGCCTGCTTGAGATTCTGAAAGTAACAAGAGGTCATCTGCGAACAATAAATGAGAAAGTTGATGACCATTCAAGTAAATAGGAGCACATTCATAGTCGAATTGGTCCTTTATAGTGTCAATAAATATGTTAAATAGTGTAGGGGAGAGGGTACAGCCCTGTCGGACTCCTAGATGACTTTGGAAACTGGAGGATATCTCATCATCCATTCTGATATTGTATGTAATATTCTTATATAAAGAGGTAACAATGTCAAAGGTCTTCCCACCAATGCCATTGTCCAGTAACTTCTGAAATAAAATAGGCCTATTAACCGAGTCAAATGCCTTCCGCAGGTCTATAAAGCATGCATATAAGGGATGCTTATTTGAAGTATACTTATCTATTATAGTCCGGATCTGTCATATTCAATGACACTGACTGTGTGTGTGAAGCGAAAGCCCTATCCCCAACAAGATATCGTGTCAGGGTACCCCGCGAATCTTGCAAGTCAGCAGGTTGTTTGTGTATTATTATTGTATCCAGTCCTCAAAATCTAACTACAAGGTTGAAATATATGCTTTAATATCTGCTGAATAATATGGCAGGGGCCGCGGAACGGGGGTGGGGGGGCGGGGGTGCTACAGCCCCCCATTTTGAGACTGCATGTTGCAAGTCCTATCTTAGATAGCACCAGTCCAGCATTTAACATGGCCGATACAGAGTTCACCCCCCACTTTCAAACGTGCTCCGAGGCGCCTGTATGGCAATAAAAGTTTTTCTAGATGATTTGTAAATATAGCGATAAATGGTCGGCTTATTCGTGATGTTCATTACCCAGTTCAGGGTCAAACTTCCAGTTTCGAATCGGATCGTTTTCCTAAGGTCCAAATATGTCCCAATAGCAGTTTACCTGGCTAAACAGTATCCCCACACGACATTTTCCCCAGGCGACATTTTCCCCACCCTAATATTACGTGCTGTAATAATTATGATCTGCCGACAATCGCAGTCGCGGTCAATCGTTATGAATTAAATATTTTTAATTTTAAAGTTCAGTTTTGTCTAAATCGTTATGAATTAATTATTTTCAATTCAAATTTGAATGTCTAGTAATCTATCGGAATATATTGGCAGTATATTGATGAAGTGATCAAATAATAATATCAAATTTTTGCCGCTTTCATGCAGCGGGAGTTTTTGATCACTTTTCATTCATTGGCATGTAATCTTCTTAAGTTACGATCCGAATAAATAACTTCAAATTACTTTGTAGCATTGTTTATATTATACTCTTAGTTAAGCGGACTGAGTGATTATATATCTGTAATCCCATGGTAAGTCTTCCACGAACTATTGTAATTGCAGATTGTAATTATTACAGCACGTAATATTAGGGTGGGGAAAATGTCGCCTGGGGAAAATGTCGTGTGGGGATACTGTCGTGGGGGAAAATGTCGTTGGGAAAAATGTCGGTGGGGAAATTGTTGTTGAGGGATAATGTCATGGACTCGGGAAGAAGACTACGGTATCCATATATAAATCCATGCAAAGATAACACAACCTTAAAGGTTATACCAAATGATTCTATACTACTTTGCATTAAAACATACCCAGTAGTGTTCCAAACAACAAATTAGTATTTTTTTGTTGAATAATGTCGAAGTGGGTTTTGGGACACGAATAGCACACATGTGGGAGAAAACGTATTGAAGCCATGACCTCTGGTGCATGACGTCACAACCTGATTACGATTGCGCCGTAAACGTCATAGTCTATGACGTCGGGCGTTGTTACAAAAGATTCACCCAACTGTGGGAGTTCTAGCGTGATGTCGCTGACATTTTGACGTCACAACAGGCATTTGAGCGAGAGTGTAGTCAGGTTCTGACATCACAGGTCAAGCGGTCACAGCTTTCACCGTTTTGAAAGGGGCGTGAAATTGTCGCACTTTACTGCTGCTATTTCCAACCTTGGGCAGTTTGAAAACATACAAAAATGTAAAACAAGTCTATATAATCACCTCTACAACAATTTAGTTCAAAAAAGTAGCAGATTTTGAGACCATTTTGTATAACCTTTAACATTTTCAACATATCAAATTTAAATCCTGAAGATTGGAGCATAGGATCGCGCTTCCACTTTTTCAAATCACCAAGGGATGTAACTCTGTTTGAATTCTGCATACTTTAACATGGCGCCAAAATGTGATTCGGAACTAGGTAAAGGACACACACTTACTTCCTGTAGAATAAAACTAATTCTAAGAACGGGATAGACTAATATTTTACGTGGTAGGTTATTTAATAATTTTACGCTATTTTGATACAGAAAACGTCAACCATCTCTTCCTAGTTTCCATGGATTAGGCCAACACATATAGAAACAGAGCGCAAATCGCTGTCCGCTCGACACTGGCTGACACACAAGTTCAGTTTTCTCTCTTCAAACGAAGGTCTAGCTGATGCTGAACTTGTTTACAGGAAGACAATTAATTTGGAATTTTTAACGCCATATATCACAAACAAATGCAGCCGTGAATCTGGACTGACCCGGATCTGGGAAAGATTCGGAACTAGGAAATTGTCTGTACCAATACAGCGGCGTCAGAACGTAATTGAAAGTGGAGGGGGGGCAGGGGTGGCTCCAGCAAAAATTCATGGAGGGGGAGGGGGGAGGTCGACTATCACAGCCCAACAGGCCGCCAATTCCCCGGAAGCTCCGGGGTCCTAGATCGCAGGAGATGCGTTCTGAGCATTTTTCCTGAAATAAAAATGATCATACTGCATGCAGATTTATGGTTCTATTTTACGATTTTTTCGCAATTATGAGCATGCATCGATATTGAAAACATCGCACCTCATGCCTGCATCCATTTAACTTTCTAGTTATATTTAAAACCTACAAAACGATGACTTTTAGTTCTTGGAAACCAATATGCCTACCGATACGATTCATTCACACAAAGGTAAGACAAGAAAATCCCCACAGTCCAACAGGCAAGGGTCCTGATCCGAACAACCTCTTATCTAGAGATTGTCAGTAGAAATCACCAAGAGTGCCGAGAACAATGAAGGAAAGACGAAATTAGAATTACCTACCCCATATAACAAAGTTCACCCCCCCCCCCCCAAATGTTTGATCACCTTTTTCTTGCCATATAGGGGTCTTTCTTCTGTCTCGACAACATGTTTACCTGAGCTGCTTGTTGATTGGGTGATAGATAAAAAGCATATCAGGTTACTGAAATTTGATATGGTAGGTTATTTCCCCAATATTGTTATTCTTGAATATTGTTAAAAATTTCTAGATGATTTTGAGCTTCAAAAATTTCAGTCATTGTCTATTTTTCCAAATGAATGGTTACTTAGATAAATTTTGTAGAAAACCACATGAAAAAAGTGACACAAACTGAACAAAAATAGGTGTCTGGGAATCATTTGAAGCATACTGATTGGCTGACACCTGTACACAAAGGATCCCTCGAATCCCACTCAATATCGGCAGTCGCCTACTTTTGTCTATACTCAGGAACTGTCCATCTTTGACTTGTCGCACAGAGAAAACTATTTGAATAAATTCTCCATGAATCTTATCAATTCCTACACCAGCTCTCGAATTAAATATTTCACACACTTTCCTAACATAGACAGACTATCAGACTTTTGAGCTACAATTTTGCACTGATTGTCCAGATGTCAAAATTCACTCAAAATTTACCAAGTGAGTGAATCTACATGTAATTAACTGGTAACAAAATTACACTATTGCTCAACTATCTGTTTAAACTCTTATCATATTCATACATGTATGCAATGTTGTGTGCCTTGGCTGTAATATGCGCTTTGTAGCTAGTAGGCAAGGTAACCTGAAATATCTGTTTTGCATGGATGAAAACTGTCTGGCTTGTACACCATGTCTTAACTATCCTTCACTCTGTCCAATTACCACAAAACATGCTAGCTGGTGAACTCTTACCCCAGGGGTTATTCTAGCCCAAAATCTTTCATCTACTCAATTTGAGAATTTCACAAAACTCAATTTTTCGGCGCGCCGTTGGCGCGCCAATAATCAAAAAAACTCAATATTTCCATGGTTTTCATAGTTTCGGCTCAGAAACTCAATTATGCAAACATTTTCATAGGGATAACTGAAAACAAATTTCAAACCCACAGTTGAAAATTACACATCCATTATACACGTCCGCCTTCATTTCAAGCCTGCGAATAATTTTTTCACTGGTGACCGACACTTTGGCAGGCATCAATAACTTAGTATCTAACATTTGGAATGTGTTGCCCTGACAAAGATAGTATCTGGCTTCGTACTCAGTACTACAAAAGGTAGCTGTTTTTTTCCAGGAATAGTTGTTTATAATTGTTAGCTAACATGAAATAAATATGACTGCATGATTAACTTTGTCGAATTTCTGTATACAAGATGTAGTTTTTGGCTGAGTAAAAAACCATCAAAATTGCCTAGAAGAAGAAAAAACAATACGATGTTCATCAAGTATTCTGTTTGAAAATCCAATCAAATGGTACTATGCCTTTCAGTTATACTTAAAAGAGAATCAACAACCCAAGATTGTTGATTTTATGACCTTGAAAAATGGTAATTTTTCATTGAGAGGAGATCGTCAGATCAGAGATACATTTTGTTGTTGTTGTTGCAAAGCCCGGGCCACTCAATTTCCGTGTCTAATTTCTTTGCCCACGGTTTTGCAGTTCATTCGTCATTGCAGTCAAAGCATTCTTATATTTTGTACATTAATGTCTATAGTGCACAAGTTTTATTCTGTTTCGAGTGGTAGCTAGCTGTAAAATACCAGATCAACATCGTTTGAAACAACAATTTCTGCCTGGCAAACGATCCTGTCAGAGTGAATCTTGCAGCGCATTTACTGATGATGTCAGCAATATTGCGAAGATGGTATTTGGCAATCTTCTTAACGCTATATTTCATTGGATGATAATGAACTGCCTGTCCAATGAATGAGCGCGATACTGCCCAACACTCTCCTATCAAAGGTTCTCCTATGCACCATTCGTTCAAATTGTCAGTATCACCTTTGTGCGGAGAGTCACAGTGCGCCAGTAAACAACAACAACGAAAACAGACGTCGGATCGCGAACTCGGACAAGATTCAAGGATTAAAATAAGTTTATTTAGATACAATACACAATGATATGGGCGAGGAAATATCAGTAAAACTCAAAATTTTTTCGCGAGCGCGCCCAATATCGAAAATTAAAAGAAACTGAATTTGTCGAGGGAAAACTCAATTTACAAAAATCCTCTAAAACTCAATTTTCAAAATTTCTCATCGGGATTACCACGATGAGAAATCGGCTAGAAAAACCCCTGTACCCCACACCAATAACCACTCAGGCCCTGAGGTCGGTGGTTGAGTGGGTCTAAGACACTTTGCTGGGTACAGTAATAGCCTCACACCGCTGAACTGGCATGCATTCAAGGCCCGCTGGTGCATGTGTGAAAGTTTGCTAGTGACTTGGAGATGGGTGGTGGTTCTCCCTGGGTACTCCAGCTTCCTCCACCATTCAAACTAGCTGTCAACATATGAGTGAAATACCCTTGAGTGTGACGTCAAACCAATATCCCCCATCAATAACCAATCACAGTTTAGCGGAACATACAGGGGGCATGGATTTAGCATGCACACCCTTACTTGGGAGATTATGTCTGAAGTGGCTAACCAGTGATGGCACAAATCTTATATCCACTGTTTGTAGGTACATGTAGCTGTTGAAAGGAGATAGAAACCATTCTTACTGACTGAGTGAGAGAGATAAATGTTTAACATTTCAATCCCTGTGAAATGGTGTATCCAGAGATCATTATGTCCTAGGATCTGATGCTGATATTGTGAATTACTGATACAAAATATTCACAATAATTTACCTGTCGCCCGAGAGAGGTGACCAAAAAACTTAACTATCACCTTCAATTTAAGAATGACCTGAACATGCGATCGTTGAAATTATCAAGTACATCTACATTGTAATTCAAGATTATTGACAAAAGTACATGTTGCAAGCTACCAGTAAACTAGAGGTTCCGCTTTGACCCTTGGGTTGCCGCTCCGGCATGAAGCCTATGCTGGTTGTTTTTTAAGCAAAAACATACGTCTCCCCCAACCTCCCACCTTGCCTTAAGTGGGCACACTATTTTCTCCAGATATCTTACAGACAAGGCCTTTCTATACATGTAGAAGTAGATGGACAGACAACAGACCCGGGTAAATGCATGCATGCATACCGAAACCTAAATCAGATGAGGGGACTATCCCAGTGAAGCTTCCATCCAAGTTTGGTGAAATTCTGTCCAGTAGTTCTTCAGATATCTTGCAGACAGGGCCTGTATATACATACACTATATACATGTACAAGTAGATGGACCGATGGACGGACACCGGACATGGACGAACGCATGCACACACACACCAAAAACTATCAGATGAGAGGCCTATGGCGGATTCCACGAAAAAGTGTACCACTTTCCGTCAAATTGTCTGTCTCACCGGAAAATGACGTTTGCAACATTAAAAATGTTGAAAAACTGACTCTGTGTCTTGTACTGTGTTTGCTAAACCCACAAATGTTGTGTAATGTATGCATATCTGAATATAAACAGTTTTACACTGCACATTTCTTACCTGCAGTATAATAGAGAGACAGGTCATTGACGAAGCGGACCCCTTTATTATTCCACCTACATGTAGCAAGTCAATGACCTGCGGGATGATACGGGAGAATTCCTTTCATTTCAAACATTCGAATCAAGATTTAATTGTAAAACAAATTACTTAGAATATATGTCGGTTACAAAATCAGTTAAAGCAGCAGGAAATTTGATGGGATTCAAAACACTGAGAAAACATCCGGTAGGACCTTTAATCCCACCAGCTGTATCTCGCCTGTTAGCGAATAGAAAAGGCTGTCAGATATTTTATAAAACATTACTTAACCCAAAATTCAAAAAAGCAACTTTAGGCTCATTTAAAATGGGAAGAAATTCTTCAGAAATCATACAATGAGTCGGATTGGAATATATTCAAGTATCGAAATACAAGGAAGTGAAATACAAATGGTTTCAATACCGTGTTATTAATAGAATACTGACAACCAACATACTTGCACATAAAATGAATAATAATGTTAGTAGTCTGTGCACATTTTGTAATAGGACCCCGGAGACTATTATTCATCTTTTGTGGTACTGTGACAAAATAAATTTACTCTGGAGGCAAATTGAATTATGGTTAACCTCAGTAGGTATTAATATTAAAGTGATCGTAAACCCTCAAGTAAAGTTTCCATCAAATGAAAGACCATTGTGAACAGAGTCAGAAAATATTTATTTTAATTTTTTACGATTTTGTTACACAGATTAAACTGCAATTAAAACATGGTATTCTATGGTGGTCTGTTGCAATCATATTTAGTTCCATTGATGTCACACTGCCTTAATACATATATTTCAAACTTTGTATGCACTTCCCAATGCTTGATTCATGCTTAAGGTATGTATACTTTGAGTTTCAACACAGACTCGCTGTTCCAGTGTGCATGTTCCAAAATCAGGGAAATTAAATGCAAGATTCAAATTGATTGGACACTCACGAGTCACCATCTCCCAGATTTTGGTGAAACATGCACATTGGAACAGTAAGTCTGTGTTGAAACTCAAAGTATACACACCTTAAGCTTGAATCCAGCATTGGAAAGTGCATACAAAGTTTGAAATATATGTATTAAGGCAGTGTGACGTCACTGGACCTAAATATGATTGCAACAGACCACCATAGAATACCATGCTTTAATTGCAGTTTACTCTGTGTAATAAAATCGTAAAAAATTAAAATAAATATTTTCTGACACTGTTTGCAATGGTCTTTCATTTGATGGAAACTTTACTTGAGGGTTTACGATCACTTTAAATTTTCACCGGAAAATGTAATCTTGGGATTACCAGAAATGAGAAATAGGCCTTTGAATTATTTTATAACCATCATTAAATTTTCGATATACAAAATGAAAGTAGTAAAGAAAATCCCCTGCATACATGGCATAAGAAGCATACAAAACGAAACCAAAGCTATTTATGAAATTCAAAAATATATACATTACAAAAATGGTGAACGTACTCAATTTGACCAATATTGGTCAACTTTGCACCTCCTATTTCGACGCTGATGCTATTGTCACAGAAATTTTGACTCGTAAAATATATAGCCAGATTAGAGGCTCCCAGACCGTGCACACATTAGGGAAATATACTGATATGATATGGACCACTTCTATATAATAGTATGTTATGTACACGTATATTATATAATATGGTGAATGTAATATTGTATTCCGATGATTTCAATTTAGATTATGAATTGTATATGCTTGCCCAAAAAGTTGAATAAAGTATCAATTAAAAAAAAAAAAAAATAATAGAGAGACAGAAATGTAAATGTTTCTAATGTCATTTGTTCTAATGTCATATGTCTGTCCAACTTTTTTTACAATATTCACCTCAAAACAAATGTCAATTAAATTAATCAATTAAAGATTTACAGTGGTACTAGCTTGACCATAATGGCCTTATTGAGATATATGTACCATTGCCAGTGTATAAAATTATACATCGATACTATGAGCATTTGAAAAACGTGTCTATAGTATTTTTCTTATAATTAGTCGCGGGTTTGAGGGCTTCTATAAAATCAGCCGTATGGTTAAAATCAATTTCCTTTTTTAAAACGTATATAACAAAGTTATATCTATAGAATGTCATACCACTCTCCGTGATAACTGCTACAAAACTTGAGTTTTAGAGCTTTTTTGTACTACCCGGGTTAAATGCCATAAGGGTTGTTCACGTGAATCTTCACCAATGCATGGTATGTCGTCATAATCTATTCCTTTTTCTCCACCAAAACCTGATCAAATGAGGGGACTATCCCAATGAAGCTTCCTTCCAAGTTTGGTGAAATTCCGTCGTATAGTTCTCCAGATATCTTGCAGGCAAGGCCTATACATGTATAAGTAAATGGGCGGACGGATGGACACCGGACATGGATGAATGCACACACACACAAGCTTCCATCCAAGTTTGGTGAAATTCCGTCCAGTAGTTTTCAAGATATCGTGCAGACAAGGGAAGGCAAACACTAGACAGCACAAACACTAGACCCCCCAACATACATGTAGTTGGGGGAGACATAATTAATGACACCTTGTTTCCATGCAGTGATTAGCAGCTGTTTTGAATGAATTTTGTAAAAGATATAATTTGAACACCAGAAAATAATTATTGGCTACCTCTCACTGGAGACCGGTACTTTATTTCTCTACCTGTCTCTTTCAAAAACTACTAGTCAGGAACAGATAGACCGGTGTAAATTTCGACCCCTGCTGATAATAGCCCTAAGCAAAAGTGCCATGATTGAAAGTACTAACATTGAACAAGGTACGTGTAGCTTGATACAAGATGTGAAAGTATGCTAGAAACATAAAGATCAATATTAACTTCACAAATATTTTCAGTTGAGCAGTTTACAGTATCAAATGCCATTAACCTGTATTACTTTTATAACTTTCAGCACTTCTCATATACTGGTAGACAATGTCATATCCAGCAGGTCAAGGACCACCGCCAGGCTATGGAGCCCCTCCCCCCTCTTATCTAGAGGCAGGAGCACCTAAAGGTACAGTGTATTCACTAAATATTATAAAAAGATTTTTGCGGCATTCATACCCATGGCCTCATGGCAGCTAAACGTGCCAATGCTCTACTGACTGATCTAGGATGGCCCTCAGGTGGATTATGCCTGTGATGACCAACTTTCTCTCTCATTGTTGCAATCTATGCAACAGGCTTTATAATGAAGAACTGTTTTTTTTAGCCCACCATCACCAGATGGTGGGCTGTTTAAATCACTTTTCGTCCGTGGTCCGTCGTCCGTCAGTCCGTCCGTAAACAATTCTTGTTACCGCAATTTCTCAGGAACTACTGCATGGATCTTTTTCTAGTTGTGCAAGAAACCTTTTCTGGTCCGATTCGAAAATGCAATATGGCCACCAGGCCGCCATCTTGGATTTGCCCATGAAACCTTGTTACCGCGATTTCTCAGTAACTACAGCTGGGATCTTTTTCAAATTTGGTACACAGGTTCCCCTTGGGGTCTAGTTGTGCAGGAAACCTTTTCTGGTCCGATTTGAAAATCCAATATGGCCACCAGGCAGCCATCTTGGATTTTCCAATGAAACCTTGTTATCGCGTTTTCTCAAGAACTACTGCATGGATCTTTCTCAAATTTGGTACACAGGTCCCGAATGGAGTCTAGTTGAGCAAGATACCTTCTCTGGTCCGATTCGAAAATCCAATATGGCCACCAGGCAGCCATCTTGGATTTCCAAATGAAACCTTGTTATCGCGATTTCTTAGGAACTACTGCATGGATCTTTCTCAAATTTGGTACACAGGTTTCCCTTGGGGTCTAGTTGTGCAAGATACCTTTTCTGGTCCGATTCGAAAATCCAATATGGCCACCAGGCAGCCATCTTGGATTTCCCCAGGAAACTTAGTTATCGTCATTTCTCAGTACTACATGGATCTTTCTCAGATTTGGTACACAGATTCTCCTTAGGGTCTAGTTTTGCAAGATACCTTTTTCGGTCCGAATCGAAAATCCAATATGGCCACAAGGCGGCCATCTTGGATTTCCCCATGAAACCTTGTTATCGCGATTTCTCAGGAACTACTGCATGGATCTTTCTCAAATTTGGTACACAGGTTCCCCTTATGATCTAGTTGTGCAAGATATCTTTTTCGGTTCAAATTGAAAATCCAATATGGCCACCAGGCGGCCATCTAAGATTTCCCCATAAAACTTTGTTATCGTGATTTCTCAGGAAGTACTGCCTGGATCTTTCTCAAATTTGGTAGACAGGTTGCCCTTGTGGTTCAGTTGTGCAAGATACCTTTTCTGGTCCGATTCGAAAATCCAATATGGCCACCAGGCGCCCATCTTGGATTTCCCAGTGAAACTTTGTTATCGATATTTCTCAAGAAGTACTGCATGGATCTTCCTCAAATTTGGTACACAGATTTCCCTTGTGGCCCAGTTGTGCAAGATACCTTTTTTGGTCCGATTCGAGAATCCAATATGGCTGCCAGGTGGCCATCTTGAATTTCCCCTTGAAACATTGTTATCGTGAATTCTCAGGAAATATTTCATGGATCTTTCTCAAATTTGGTACACAGGTCTCACATGGGGCCTAGTTGTGCAAGATACCTGTTTTGGTCCGATTCGAAAATCCAATTAATACGGTATTCCCGAGTTGTGACGTTGCATCACAAGAGTCGGCGGATCAAACGGTGTGGCATATTCTATATATTGACTATAGAGAATATCCATATCTTCACCTTCCATATCAAGGAGTTTAAAGAATTGGGAATTAAAATTTATTTCTTCAAATTTTAAATCGGTTTTCTTTAGTCCATGCAGTTGCAAGTGAACTACATTGTACCTCACCCTTTCGTCTGCCGGCGGGTCAGCTACATGAAGGGACGTCACTCTTGTGACAACTGTAAACTACTGCATGTTTCGATCCAAGGGAAATAATCAGGATTCAGACACTTTCAAATTCGAAGTTTCAACAGTACTGCGTGGACCGGATCCCTTCAGTATTAAGTATTGTACCATCTTACTATATCGAGCATGGTATCTTAAAAGAGATGTCTCAAACTAGTCCAGTAAACAGAACAGAATTAGCATTCGTTCCTAATTATAAAATCTTAAGTATGCCAAAGTATCAAAGAGATTTTTCTTCGCTTCCAGTACCCAATGAGGACACATGCAAAAAAATAAATAAAATAAAAATACTACAAAACGAAGACGAAGGATCCTCCGTACATGTACATTCACTTTCAGACTAACTTTGCTCATTTCTCTTGTACTATAACAACCGACATAAGTACAGTTTCTAGAAATCTTGAAACTCCTGAAAGTTAGAAAGATTATATCTTGGTGTTTTCCAGTGTCCCTTTTTCGATCTTTTTCGCTCAGATTCGAAATTCTGTAAACAAAATTACAACTCAATCGTCTTAGTAACAATGGACAGAAAGATCCTCTTGTCATTAGCTTACAATTATCGGACAATGGTGGGCGCCAAGATCCTTCAGGATCTCTCGTTTTATATATCATATAAATACAATCATTTCTTTACTATAAATATGTTACATTCTCCATGTAGTTCGTGTCAAGCATGGTTAAAGGGAATGCTCAATGGTTTGTGTTGACTGACTGTTGGCAGTACAATAAATTGTACATGTACTTTCTTCAGATGTTATATTAATAGAACATGCACATGAGGATGTACACACATAATGTACCTCCCTAAGACAAACATTACCAGCCTGGTGATTGACTTTGAGAGCTATGGCCCTGGGACTACTTCTTCTGCACTTTTCATGGTTTATTTTAGTTTTGTACAAAGGTAATTTCTCGAAAGACACAAAAACGGACCTAGTTTTAATGATTTCCCGATTTTGAGTTCACAGTGACCTTGTCCTTGACCTCAAGTTTGGTACTGACACAAAAAATTGCAATTTTAATGATTTCCATAGTTTAGGGTCACAGTGACCAATTGACCGTATCTCAATTTTGGTATACACCACATCTTTTCCCCCTAAAAAATCCACTGCAGTTTTCAATGATTTTTTATTTTTAGTTCATTATAGTGACCTTTGACATCGATCTCAATTTTTGGTACACCACACATTGTCTCCACTCACAAAAACTAGCAAAGTAGATAGAAAACCATCACAGATATATTTCTCTATTATATTTGTGATCATAACACCCAAGATAAATACACTGCAAGATAAAATGGTGGTTGAACTGTGAATATTCAGAACAAAAATTGGCCACAGCTCCATAAAATACTGCACCAGTCTGAAATGAGAGTTTAAGAGCTAACTCCACATTGAATAACACTTGAAAACATAAGCCCGGCGCACATGAGAGCTATCCCTTGAGCCAACAGCCTCAAGTGCCACTTGTCTCAGGGGATAGCTCTTGTGTGCTGGCAGTTTTTGGTGAGATTTTTGCCTCGTGAGACTGGAAGAAAAATATCTATCTTGTTTGATAATTTTTGCCTGGCAAGGCTAAATGCTCATTGTGTGTGTGTGCGGCTAACGGAAGCCAACAGATCAGCTTTATTCAACCAGTCCAATGGGCACGCATCTTATATTCATGTGATTCATCGTTGTCATCGTCATTTTTAGGCAGGCCCGGTCACATGAAAGATCACATGATCTCGAAGACGGTGCTCCATGGGAACTGAAATCAATTCATTGTTCCTTTTGCTCACCAATTGTGCTGAAACCACACCCCTGAGATATTCAACAGTCACTTGAGGCCATTAGCTGTGAGTTTGTCTCTCGTCTGTGCTGGCCTGTAGCTGTCAAATTTGTGGAAGAATTAAGTAATCAAAACAATATCTTTTCTATGTGATTTCCAATGGTGTCCAAGTTCTTGTCAACAGTTTCAAAATACAAAACAGGAAAGGCAGCTGAAGATATTTACTCACTGCCATGATGTAACATCATGCAGGCACTGTCTTCAGCTGCCTTTCTGTTTTGCTCTTAACATGGTGTTGCACTCAGCCAGACCAACTTTGTTGGCATCGATCTTCATGGCAAGATGGTGTTACCCATCTTCTGACCTAATTTCTTCTGGTCCAGGTTTTTTCAGTGAGTATACAAGGTTGATTTCAATCTGTTTCTCTGTACATAATACTTGTTAAATGCTCACTTCAGCTTGGGCTACTAGTACTGTATTCAGTTGATATTTATTCAGCATTTGACAATTTAATAGCAAAGCATGGCTTTATTCTCCACAGGTTACCCTCCACCGGGAGCCCAGCCAGGAGGATATCCAGCAGGTGGAGCATATCCAGCTGGTGGGGCATATCCAGCTGGAGGTGCCTATCAACCAGCAGGGGCAGCACCCACTTATCAGAGTTATAATATTGCTGTACAGCCTCAACCCACACAAGTGGTTGTTGTTGGAGGATGCCCTTCATGTAGGGTAGGTTATCCTTACAGTACTGTACCAGTTCTAAAAACCAGTTGTTCCACAGATTAGTTTAACATAAACTAAGATAAATGTAACTCCGAAGATTGAAGTCATGGTGGTACGTGATATGATACTATATTTCGGCTATAATTTATGCCATCATCAGGATCGTACGATGCTTCTGAAAGTGTTTTTGCCAACAATTACATTGTACCACTGGCTCTCAATTATGGTCAACTAGTCCTAAAGTTTTTAAGTGAATATTCCTGAAAATGTGCAGAATTCAAGATGTAATCAGCCTCAAATCTAGGCTGAAATCGATGTCTCTCAAACTCAGCGAAAGTGACATTACAAAATAAAACACATCTGATCACAAAAAAACTAAACTTTTTCTACCATTCATGGTTAAATAGAAGGAATTAGTCATTAAAAATAAACAAGCGTATACACATGTGATGCATTCTACCAACGTATGCTATGCTATGCTACTTCATCAAAACTTAGGCATGAGCCATGACGTTATCCCATGGCCGCAGCTGTTCAGCATTCAGATTCGTGAGCGTTGCTATGTCACTCAAACGTCATGCAGTGACGTTATTTTCCTCTCCGCGTACAACACATACTCAATGGCGAAACAAGAAACCCATTGAAGTTTCAAATTTCTGTGACAAGATATTCTTATATCCGTTGTATATGGCGATCCCACAATCATCAAATCTAATACATATGATGCTTTAGCAAACTTCGCTGCTGAAAAACGCACAGGGGAGAGTTTACAAAATCCATCGATTTTGAGGCTGATTAATCAACTAGTCCTAGATTATTTACTAAATCCTCCTGTTGATGAGATGAAATATTAATTTTCATCAAATTTGTCAAGAGTTGGACTTCATTTTCCCTATCAATTTCAGTGTAGATTTTGGAAATCTTGTATAATCAACTTGTCCCATAATTTTGACTGAAGGCCATTGAAATGTGTAAGCTTGCTTTAGAAGCATACTTTGAAGATGTTCACATCATATTTATGTGATGAACTGGTGATTTTGAAAAAAAATATATATATATATACTAGTAGAATTTTCCCCATCTAATTCACACATTACAATATTATGAAGGTTAATCAGCTTGTTTATACTTCACCTAAATAGCATTAGCAATTTATCAATCATATAGTCCCTGGTTTGCAACAAAGCCGAATTATTATCTAGAATGGTCCGGGGTTTTCTTAGATCTGGAGTGGAGGCATTCATGTCCATCCTTTCCATTCTATTTATGTTGGTCAAATTTTGCTCAAATTAAAGATTGGGTTCCTGTGATTTCAGTTTGCAGGAATTTCATGGGAATTGTATTTCCAAAATCCAACTGAAAAGCAAGGCTTTTAGCATTCAATGTCAGATTCAGTCTATGGTCATGCTGTGCGATGCTAGGTCAGCGTGATCACTATGTGCTAATGCCAGCAATTTCTGTTTTATCGCATACAGAGAAATGGTCACACAAATGTGTCCATATTCGCATCTGAGCCCTTTTTTGTCCCCCGCCGCAACGCGGCCGGGGACTTTAAAATGGTTCTTGCTTCTATGTGTCCGTGCATGCACGGACATGTCCGTGCAAATACTTCGTAAGCAATAACTTCTAAATGCTTTGTCGGATTCCTCCGAAATTTGGCATCTGCATTCTTTGCGACAAGACGTCTCTTGGTATTACGTTTCAGCAAGATCCGCGTGTAGGTGGCGCCACTGGGGTCTTGCTTCTATGTGTCCGTGCATGCACGGACATGTCCGTGCAAATACTTCGTAAGCAATAACTTCTAAATGATTTGTCGGATTCCTCCGAAATTTGGCATCTGCATTCTTTGCGACAAGACGTCGCTTGGTATTACGTTTCAGCAAGATCCGCCTGTAGGTGGCGCCACTGGGGTCTTGCTTCTATGTGTCCGTGCATGCACGGACATGTCCGTGCAAATACTTCGTAAGCAATAACTTCTAAATGCTTTGTCGGATTCCTCCGAAATTTGGCATCTGCATTCTTTGCGACAAGACGTCTCTTGGTATTACGTTTCAGCAAGATCCGCCTGTAGGTGGCGCCACTGGGTCTTGTTCCAATATTTAGTGCATGTCCGTGCAAATACTGCGTAAGCGATAACACCTAAATGCTTGGTCGGATTCCTCCGAAATTTGGCATCTGCATTCTTTGCGACAAGACGTCGCTGGTATTACGTTTCAGCAAGATCCGCCTGTAGGTGGCGCCACTGGCTCTTGTTCCAATCTTTAATGCATGTCCGTTCATGTTTGTTCAAATCCTTCGCGAGCGATAACTTTCGAACAATTTGTCGGATTTCTTCGAAATTGGTAAATGCATTCCCTGCGACAAAACACCGTTGGTGATGCGTTTCATCAAAATCCACCCGGAGGTGGCGCCACTAGAGTTCATTCCATTATTCCATGCTGCAAGTGATAACTTAGAAACACTTGGTCAAATTTCTTTGAATATCCTACATATGTACCTTTTTGGGTAACATGAGAAACGTTGCGGCTCATCGGATTCTTCTCAAATTTGGCATGCATTTACCATGCCAGGAGCTGTTGCTTGGGATTGCCTTTCGTTCACTTGCACTCACAGGTGGCGCCACCTGGTGGCAACATCACAAATTCGTTTCCGGGTAATAACTTGAGAACTGACCATCGGATTCTTCTCAAATTTTGTATCAATGTACCGTGACATAAGATGTCGCTTGATAATGCATTTCACTGACTTGCGCCTAGAGGTGGCGTCACCTGGTGTCAAAATCTAAATTTGATTTCTGGGCAAAAACTTGAGGACCCTCATCGGATTCTTCTCAAATTTGGTATGCAGATGTCCCCACGATACC
This sequence comes from Hanleya hanleyi, assembly GCA_036873755.1. Taxonomy (NCBI): domain Eukaryota; kingdom Metazoa; phylum Mollusca; class Polyplacophora; order Lepidopleurida; family Hanleyidae; genus Hanleya; species Hanleya hanleyi. The sequence goes on from JAVTVY010000819.1 coordinate 251,607, forward strand.
ATGTTCCTTGGGATTGTATTTTTCCCGCTTCTGCCTACAGGTGGCGTCTCCTGGTGGAAAAATTTGTGTCCGGGCAATAATTTGGCAACTGCTCATCAGATTATTCTCAAATTTTGTATTCATATGTGACCCGCCCCAAATAACATGAACACCGGTGGGCATCTAGTACCGGCAATAACTTGAGGACCCCTCTTCAGAGTCTCAAAGTTCATATGCCGATACCATGACATGAGATGTCATTTGGGATTGTGTTTTGCCTGCTTGCACCTACAGGTGGTGACTCCTTGTGGCAAAGTCTAAATTTGGTTTCTGGGCAATAGGTTGAGGATGCCTTCATATTCTTGTCAAATTTAGTTTGCAGATAATATGCCATGAGTTGTCTCTTGGGGTTGCATTTCGGTTACATAATTTTCATGCTACATGGTAAAGAAAATATATTACAGTAGCAATCAACATTCAGTCAGCCATTCGGAGTTGATCTCAAAACCTGGGAACGTGGAAAGACCCCTCTGCTTCTTACGCCTGTGAAGTAGCTTTTGCCATCCTCATGAATATCTTCTGAAACCGACAGCGCTTATAAATATTGCTGCCATTTTGGCGGGGGACCTAGCATCCTCTGGCTGCTTGTTTTTTTAATTGAAGGATCATGTTCTTGGTCATTGAAAATAGTGGGTCCTGTTTCATGGGGTTACCTCGAGCCTAGATGGTCATCTTAAAGTCCATCATCTATTAATTACCCTGCAGTAAACGACACCAGGAACCAAGGCTTCCTTTAACAAAGTGATCCTAAAGAAGAAGCTTTAGTACTAGTAGAATTGTTATCAGTAAGATGTAGAAACAAACTTGATCATTGTCATTGTGACTTCTTGAGCCCAATAATCACGATAATGTGGTTAGTACTATTTTACATACCTCTTTTTTTTTGTAGGTGGGTGTACTGGAAGACGACTTCACATGCCTTGGAGTGTGCTGTGCCATTCTGTTTTTCCCCATCGGTATTCTGTGCTGCCTGGCCATGAAGCAAAGGCGATGTCCTAACTGTGGTGCAGTGTTTGGATAAAGGGTTAACATATCAGCAAATCAACCAGTTCATACAAGCTTACCATTTGTGGATGCAGTCCTTTGCCTGGAAGATGTCTCTACATTTGTTGATGAAATAAAGATTTGCATGTATGGACTGTCTGGTCCAATACACAATGAATGTTCTTGTGAAACTGTCCTGAATTAGGCTATCTACATGTATGCTAGGTGCTATCAATCACCCTCCGATTATACAAATCTAATTTTCTAAATTCTTATTGAAGGCTCAACTTACATTCAGCTTGCCAAATTTAACTGTTGATCATCTTCAACTGCTTACACATTGAATGTACATGTGTGTTCCTGTCTAGAACTAATCAAATATCAATTTTGTATCTTAGTCAAATACATTAATGTATTTTGTCACCCTACATGTGCAAAGTGTATTTTTCACATTTTCTTCATATGTGAAGCCTTGAATTTGCATCCACATTAGGAATGTGAGTGCTTGGATAAAAAGGCTATGATGTTTGGATTGTCATTACTAACTCATTCTAACATAACATTACTTGATATGTCGGACGATGCAGTCATAATGGACCGGACTTCAATATGTATCTGTGTCTTAAAACCCATTTGAATTTGTTGTTTGGACCGCTATCCAGTAAATTTTAATGCAAATTAGTGTGCGGGCATTTGGTAGGACCTTTAACGTGTTTAACAAAATCAAAATCACCATGGTAAGTTAGGAAACATGATGTATGTGGAGGCTAAGCAATACAATTTTAAGTGGCCTTACTTGTTGCAATGTTTTCACAGGAGTCCATGTGTGGGATCCTATTGTCTGTCAGGTCTCGTGTATCCAACACTTTACTTTTAGACAGCGACATGCACTTTCTGTGATCAAATTAACAGAGAATTTACCATATATATTCAAATTACCGCAGATTCGTGGCATCAATTCAATGAATATCTGTGGTAATTTGAATATTTATGGTAAATTCTCTGTTAATATGATCACAGAAAGTGCAGTTTGTCTTCATTGGGGATATGACTGACTTTCTATGTTGCTATCTAAATTGTAGAACTATCACATTGTGGCAAAAGTTCCACATTGTGGTAAACTACGGGCAATATCGGCTGGATACATGAAGAATTATTCAGGTACGAGGAGCTTTTATTGCTGCACTCACTCTTTGAGTTAATTAGTGGAGAAATTAATGTATATACAAATTATATCCGATTCTCAAGTTACCTGATTATCATAATTACTGTCCTGACTACAAGATGAACATGTTTAACAATGCGATTCAAGAACAGAAGCTATCATATTCATAGTATATTATATGAGCTACTTAAACTTGAAATAAAACACTTTTGTTGTATTAATCGCTTTCTGAATAAGCCTTGGAGGGAACCAGCAATGACTTTTGGAGTGTAATAGTAACAAAATATCTTCCCACCCGGATGGTGATTTCATATCTTGCTATACATGCACATGTAAAATAAGGGCAGTGAAAAATGGGAATACACTGCCATTATCTCTGGCATGTCTGGTTTCCTTTAACTTTCTTCAGTTCTGTTATAGCAGTCTCTCTGGTAAGTATTATGCGAGTACACTATGTAAATTTTGCATTCAACAGAGTACATGTATAAATCTAAAATGCTCCCCATCTTAATTTGTTTTTCAACATAAGGAAATAACCTGGCTTTTTTTTTCTTCTTTTTTTCTTTTTTTTTAATCAACTGTCATAATTTTTATTTGTTGCTTCAAACATAATTATTACACCAATGTAGGTTAGTTTTTTGTGAATGACAAAACATTTTAATTATGCTTGTGGGGTTAATGGTAGTAATGTTGTTGATAATGTACAAGTATGCGGACATCATATTCAGAATAGTTGATGTATTTGTCGAAATTGCTTATTGTTTCATTATATGGAATAGTGATTGTACCCCTATTTCTTCTAATTATTCCGACAGCAAAACTCAACTTCAGGCTATTGTGGAGAGAAATTCTCCAAACATTCTAAAATGTCATTAGCTATCTTTGCAGTTCTTGGGATAAATAAAATACCCATGCTACAGTATTTAGCCTCAGTTGACATAAAGATGAATTTTTTCTGCATCTAAGTCCAAAAATGCTGTTCGAAAAATGAGAAGAAATAGGATATATTAGTTTATGTGTGCATGTTACATATCCTCTTTTATATTCCATTCATATTTTGTTATATATTAGCATGTATATTTAAGCCAAAATTTCCCCACTGGTTAATCCATTTGCCTATAATTGTTGACGAATAAAAAAATGTTCTACAGATTTTGTTCCTGTGGGAGTAATATACTTCTGGACAAGTATTTTAGCTTCAAGTAATATACTTTTTACATTGTTCTTTACTTTAAAATTCACCTGCAGTGAAATGTTACTAATAAGGTGCTATATTTTTTCAAGAACATTTTGAATGAAATACAGACCTGTTCCAGGCCTTTGTATCCTTAATTTATTTGCCAAAATATATAAAACCTAAAGTCCATGACAGGACTTTTTTTTTTAATGCTTAAGCTTCATAATCACATAAAAGTTGTCGTTTTGACTTTCCATATTCTTCCAGGATAACAAACAGTGGCAGTGGTAATGTTACCAGCTAAATGTATATTTCTAATTCATGTGTGCCATATGAACATGGCAGTCATCTGGAAGGAAACCCTGAAAAGGGGCCTAGTTGAGATAAGTTATTGATATTTTGATTACATCTTTAATTTGGCAGGTAGATATAATCTACAGTAGGTCATCAAGCTACCTGTAGATGCAACGAATGGCAACGATTTGGTGTAAGACTCACAAAATATAATTGACAAAGGATCTGCTGCAAGTTGTATTGTCAGTCTTTTGTCCATGATATTACCTTTTCAATGGGAGGTCTTGCACCAAAGCCTTTCCCAACGAATCTAGTCCAACCATCCAGCACAGTAAATATTATGGTATGGTCATCCCTCTAATAACTCAACCCGAGCAAGGGAGACAACCCGAGCAAGGGAGACTTTCCACCATAAAATCTGGGTAAATAAACAAATTGACTTGAGAACGATACTAGTACCTGTATAGAAACATACTAGTACCTGTATAGAAACATACTAGTACCTGTATAGAAACGTCCTCCTGAATAAACTAGAAGTTGTTATCTATAAGCAATTTGTTTACTTATCTACTTCCCAACTTCAAAATGCCACTTTAGGAAACCATAAAATCTGGGGATGATCAAATTTATTAGAACAGAAAGTTGACAAAATGGTTCAAAATCCTGCATGTATGCCATTATTCTTCGTTATTTCAATGATTTTAGAGGGTGATCCAATTCATTAGAACCACCAATTGAATTTTGGAAATTGGAGGCGATTGAATTTTGATAGGGCATTGAATTATTAGAGGGATTACCATTGACACTTAAGTTTGTCTCAAATTATGACCACTTTATACTTGATCACCTATTGATAAGAGAAACTACTTGGGATAATGTACTTGTGAGTACGATTTCAAGTCACACTTGTTATGATTAAGTAGGAAAGTTTATTATACTTGTTGATTAGTTTCTGTTTTGCATATTCATATTTCCTTCAAAGAAACGCCAACGAATTGGTGTAAGACTCACAAAATATAATTGACAAAGGATCTGCTGCAAGTTGTATTGTCGGTCTTTTGTCCAGGATATTACGTTTTCGATGGGAAGTCTTACACCAAAGCCTTGCCAAAGAAACACTCAACAAATTTACATAATTTGATAGATTTTATTGTAGAATTTTTGGTTTATTTTCTTGTTTTTAAGGACCAATCAGAGATCAGGATAACGTTTTCACAACAGCCAACTATTTTCTTCATAATGGCAGATATGCAGCAGTACCATAACCATCGTGTCCAATAGCAATGTTATGGATTAACTTTTGAATCATTAAGAGAAATGTCTTGGTGAATAGATTATGTTCACCTGGCTGATGAACATGAAGTTTTATCTGTTAGAATGTTGGGTTAGTGTCTACAATAGGATCTGCATAAAGGTGCTTAACCTCTATTTAGATTTAGTTCTACACCATCTATGAATGTTGCAGTTTTGGTGGGGTGTTTTCATACCTGTCTCATTGCTCTGTGTGCGTAAAAGTATATTTTACTAAAGTTATTGTATGCTGCTGAAGGAAACTTGATTGCCTGTTCAAATGGACCACAGTAAATGCTCTAATAAATCGGTCCCAATATAAAAATTCAATAAGCCCTCAAAATTTGAATCAAATTTTGATCATCTTTGTAATGTAGGGGAAACTACATTCATTGATATCAGGTCCAATGTTTGTATCATTTTGTCAACTTCTTGCCCGATTGAATTTGATCCCCTCAATATTGTGAAGTCAGAACAGGCAGAGTTTCCAGGGATTTAATTATTAAAGTGTTTACTGTACACCCATACACAATGAGGATCATACTCTCATGTATTGTTTATTGGTCCAAATCAACCAATCTTATTTCATGTAAATACTAAAATTTGATAAATGTATCTTAAAATGATTTTCCTGTATGCAAAAGTTAAATATTTTTAACAATAGTAAGTATAGAGTAATAAAATCTTCTACAACACCTGAACATCATATGGTAGTTTTGAATTCTTTACATGTGTAATATTTCAGTGCATCCTGTAAATCCAGTCTGATCTATGTGATGTCAACAATGGTTGGTAACAATATGATAGCCTCTTTGATAGGCATTTCGGGTGTGTATAACACAAGGCTATTCTATGGATAACAACTTCTTTATTGCTGTGGAGCTGACGTTTCATGATACTTCCAACATTTTGAAAGCTAATAAGATAGTCTTAGGCCTGTTCTTGACTGGCAAGTTTTCCTCGCCAAGTCTGGATAAGTGACGAGGAAAAGTTGTCACTCTTTCCTTTCTACACGAGCACTCTTTACTTGCCATGGAAAAATTGTCAAGGAAAACTTGCCCATGTAGAACAGGCTCTATAAACTGCTACAAACCAATATGATGTAGTTTGTTTACAATGATGAGGGGGCCATCTTACATGTACGTTACATAATGTATGACTGACTGAAGCAACATAGAGCACCAGATCCAGTGACTTATATTGCTGTGCTAGAAATAGGAACTCAAAATCAATAGGTTGTTTGCCACAAGTTTGAGGTGTACCTGTAATTTAGTAATATTGTGTTCAAGCCACAGTGACCTTGATATTTGGACATCAAAATAACTGGAAAATTCCAGAGGTGCATTACATATATGACATACATGAAGTATGTTCAAAGATGAAGTGGTATAACTCTGGGAAAAACCACTGGAGGAGGTCAAAATTGTAACATAGGCAGCTTCACATTGTGACATAAGCATCTACCAAGTTTCATAAGAATAGATTATAAACTGGAATAGCTGCGTTGTCGAGAAAAACTAATGGGCAGACCACACCATTACACGTTCCATCAAAATTGATAAGCATATACAATTCAGTAATCTTCAGTAGGCTTCTGATCAATACATAAACAGATACGCCTTTGGTCGATATGCTATAATACACAATCCCCAGCTGAAACTATACTTCTGAACATCATTTGTTTGACGGGGAACATTTGAAAAAAGAAGAAGTGAGAAATAACAAAACAGGCGAAATGAAGTGTTTACACAGGTGAAGATTTCTTGTTTTATTGCTTGGAAATGCGATTCTGGTCATCTAAGAGCCCTGGAGCTTCTGGGGCCTAAGCGGCCCCTGGACCCTCACCTTTTGTGCTGTGATAGTATCCCCTCCACTCACCAATTGTGTTTGTCATGTCTGTACAGGCACATCGATGATGTTGGCAAGGAAATAACACGAGTTCAGAGGGCGGATGAAGACATGGATATATGTAGTGAAGTGATCACTATTTTGAGCTGTCACAACCAGCAGGGTGCGAAATAGCCCGTTGCCCGGGGCAACCCAAATTTCCTTTGGGCAACCAAATTCTGTCCAAATTGCAATGCATTTGGATATGTTGGTTGCCCGTGCTTGCCGATGGGCAACTAGAATTTGTTTGTCTATTTCATACCCTGACCAGGCTTGCAAAAACATACAAATATCATAGCACATTCACAACACATGGAAAGATATGATCAGTTGACTGAATAATTCATGTTCATTGTAATTCAACGTCATTATATCCAGCAGCATGAGAATATATGCAATTGTAGTCTCAAATGCTCTATATATATACACACCTGCACAATAATATTTTTTTTTCGATACTGCAAGTGGAACATCCCACAGATCAAATAACTAGTTCCTTGTAACGAAACTAGCATACATTCAGTGAATGTACCTACATGTAGAAACAACAACAAGCGTTCACATCATAATGTTCCATCGCATACAGATTTCCCATTGGCACCGTCACAATCGTTAATTAATATTGTATGGATAACTTATTGGCAACCCATGAAATAAGACTGACCGCGAATTAGGAAGGATATTTTTCCACTCTATCCAGGAAATCCAGGTTCGATCAAGTCACTTGAATTGACATGTTTTCTAACATGAAAATATGTCCAGATATTACCTTTTTTTTCACAATAACAGGCAATTGTCGAAGTTTTATACTGTCATGACTGTTGGTGTGGTTCAGGGAAGAAAATAAAGCCTGAATGTGCAATTCGGCAAAATTAATTATACTTCATATGAAAGAAGACAAATTACACTTACAACTATACAGATTAAAATTTTACATTACATTTTATTGCAGAGGATTTCAGAGTAGTTAACCAAGACATCTTTCAGTGACAAGAAATTACAAGCCTAGACTGAATCAAAACATCGCATGTAACTTTGCACCTTCTATTTGAAGTTGCCAACTTCTGATAATATGTTTCTTTTATTTGGTTTGTTCCTATGATTTTCATTGGCCGAGTAGCTGTTTGAAAGCCATCACTCAATCAGAGATCAGCATTACCGTCAAAGTTAACTTGCAAGATTGCAACTTCAGAGACAACAAAACTGTTCAACTTCACACTTGACAGAGCATCTTTATAAACATCACATCAGCCACAAACGGTAAACTATAATGAAATCCCCTGTAAATGTTATACAGTCTACACCCCTAATGTCATTCTGATTGCTTAATTATTCGGTTCCATTAATTGTCATTCAAAATACATGACTAATGATCTGAATGTTCATATAACCAGGAAGTGTTTAACGGTTAAGGGTTGGGCCAGAAAAAAAATACATGGGATGGGGAGGGGGGGGGGGGGGGAAAGATTTTTCAGTTCTATGGCATATGTGTGGTTGGTGGTATACAGTGTTTGGGGGAGTTCCGAATCACGGGGAGTTGTGGATCACTTTCCTAATTAATGCCTGATATTTCTTGAAGTAAAGCATCTGATTAAAACTTTTAGGTTTATTGGAACGTCTGTTTCCGTGGACTGAAATGAATGTCAAACAACCGACCTGCGTTGTTTCTTTTCCGGTCAATTCGGCAACGTAATACTTCCGGTACTGTGGAATGACAAATTGACACAGAGTCGAAAAACACGTGCGATTTTTCCAGCAGTGAATCTACGCGAAATAAGTTGGGTTTAGGCGGTATATTTAGTATTTATTTAAGTGACAGAATCTTGCTAAATGGTCAAACAAAATACCTAGTGATTTGCGATAAATGTTAACTGACCAGCATTGTCCTATAATGGTGCTATAGAGATGTCAATTCCGAATCAACGAAATAAGCGCCGTTCATAACTTGAAATCGGGGAATAAGGGACAGTCTCACAACTAATACAACAGGTGTAAACCGACTTTAAGGAAGATTGGTCAATCCATGGCATTGTCAAAAAAAATATGAATCAATGACAATATCCTTGTAACCGGAACTATGTACGCGAATCATTCCAAACCTTGGTGAACAAATCATTTTCTCGATATTACATCATCATATTCAATAATTTCAGACATATCTCTTACTCCCATATAAAAAAGTTTTATATAAATAAAATTGTTTATCACTGAGCGAGATTTCTACGAGGTCAATAACTGGATGTCCCTTTATTAACACTATCTGGTCTGGAAGATTTGGGGTGTATCGCAGGTGAGGGGTGGGGGAGGGAGTCAACCCATATATTTTCGCTATCCATAAGGCTAGAGCGCTGCAACATAACACACAGTATCTTTTGTTAAAGCTCTACCCGAAAGAGTAACAAAGTTTAAGATGAATGCTATGATGACGTCGAGTAAGGGCATCTCGGCAGCCATTTGTCGACTATTTTTTTGGTTTTTGGACGATTATTCGAAATTTTAATTTTCTGATTTTTCTTTCATAAACTACCAAATAAAGTAGAGAAAAACTACTTTTGCCCAGATAAAATACTTTTTAGGCCAGAAAAATTCGAAGAAATGGACATAACTGGCTGGAAAAAAAACGAATTTCTGAGATACCACACGGCCGCCTTTTGAATTTACCTACGATCCTCTGCTCGGCCCAGGCCTAAAATGACCCCAATATGATAAGCTTTAAAGTCACGAAGTTCCCGCTTCCTCTGTTTTGTCGTTTTGGAGCAGTACAGGAAAGTTCACTAGCCCACCCTCCATGATTGTCAGACATCGTATCCTAAAATGTTCTAAAAAATAATTAAATTGAGATTACAATGCAATTTTGTAGGCTCGCTCCAAGATAAATATACTAGAACATTTTCGACGGTAGATCTGCGTGTCATGATCCGCAACTCACGAAAATGATTCGCAACTGCCCGCGCTGGTCCACTGAAGCGGAGGTTATTTTCTCATCGATTGATAAGTCCGATTGAAGATTGTTTTACCTACAATTATAGACGACAGATTTCCCTAGAATATAAGACCGGCAGTTGCTCTCATCTCGTAAAAGAACGAGCGCTAGCAGTCTGGATGTGAAAATTGATTCGGAACTCCCCCAAACACTGTACAGTCATTGAAAAGTAGGGAGATGGATGATAAATGGTATGGGTATGAGGGTGGTTGGTGTCTTCCTCCCACCATTTTGTCACTCAATTGCCTGGCGATGGAAATCCACATGGTTCATGTTTATAATTGTTATGTGCATGACCACACCTATATAATTGTTATGTGCATGACCACACCTATATAATTGTTATGTGCATGACCACACCTATAACCCCAGAACCTAAACATGGTGTCTAAGGCTCGGCCCGGTAATCATTAATGTAAGTCACATCTCAAATGTCCTATCACATCTGTCCGAGTTGTTCTGTTTCTATTGAACCACAGAGCTGAATGAATCAGAAATAAAGCAATAAAGGAAAATCGTGAGACCAGTGTCAATATTGCCAGGTCAGGTCCAAGGTTTAGTGGGTGTGTTCAGTCAAATAAACAATATCCTGTAACTGAGCCCATATCTCTTTAAGTACTGATAGGCTGATGTCTCTCAGTGCTGTCTAGGCATTTCCCCATTACACTGTATATTTCCTCCTGTAGAAATGAACTCAATGCTGCCAAGCAAATACCACTTTGACTGAATGTAGGTCAAACAAAACTTGCTGGCATGCCTGTCAATATGCCTGTATTAAAATCACATACAAGGTCCCACTTCCTGGTTAGAGCACAAAGTCCAGCTCTATTAGTCCTGGTATAAAGAATAAAACCGGTTTGCAGAGTTATGGTACAAACTCGTCTCTGAACGCCAGACAAACGACAGCCTTCTGGTGACCACTGTATTCACGCTTCACTTCTCCCTTATCCACGCTCCATAGACGGGCCATGTTATCAAAGGATGCTGAAAAAAAACAATGAGCACATCCTGATACATAACATTACAGTTAGACAGAATGTTGTTATACACATGTTGTTATACACAACAAGAGCCCAAGGGGCTTCAATATACGCCCGTATATCTGTAATTACATTGGTCCGAATTTCAAGGTTGTTTAATAGCCTGGATTCCAATTGGATGGTAGCTAGCAATCCAGAGAAAGGTCTACAATTTTGTGCTTCTGAAAATGTAACATATATATCACATCTTATATTGAATGATAAACTAAAATGGGCTTAACTCTTGGTAACTGGTTGACCTTGAAACAAGAACCGAGGGCTCACATATCCCACATTGAAATCGACAATAGTCAATCACAAGAAAATAGTAGTTTTCCTGCAAATGGATTTCTTTCAGACGAGAGAATTTTTCATGAAAGAAGAAAAATGTGAAGAAAGTGTGATGAAGTAAACCTTTGTTCTGGAGTTAAAAAAACCATCTTCATAAGTCCAGGCAAATCCTAAATCCTCGCAGAGGGTTTAAATGGACATTTTTGTTGATTCGAATGAGTTCTTGAGTCGATGCCTCTATTATACAATCTCGTACATTTCATCCACCACGCTTGTTTTGAATTAGCATGTCGGTATCCCAAGCCTGCTATTTCTATTTCATCCCTACATCAAAGCAGTTCGGCCCATGATGAAATCCAAACCAGTCACATCTCATACCTCGCAGAGGATTGGCATAATCAACTGGCTTAGCATGTTCATTGATTGGTTTGATTTAGGGGAAACCCCTTGACCTATTTATATCCAGAACTAGTATGGGTAACTAACCAAGCCAGTGTATCGATCCTAACAGATTGATTGATACACTGGCTCGTGACGATGTTAATAAACAGGTTCCCCGCATTAAAATTAGTAAATATTAAACATTTATAAACAATGTTAGTATTTATTATCAAATCAAACCGGCTATATTTTGCCCTAATCCTCCTTTGAGATTCTGCTGTAGATTAAAAAAATTTCACCCTCTGGAGCCTCAGCCAATAGGTTACACTGCGCCTGCGCCCAAAACACACTCACCCAAGTCACTTTCTTCTATAAGCCTATAGCGTGCTGCATGCAAGGCCGAGAAGAGTGCGGGGAGACTGGGTCGGGCAGTCAACACTATAGCAGGTTTGATTTGATAATAAATACTAACATTGTTTATAAATGTTTAATATTTATGTCTCAAATCTACACCTGCTATATTTTGCCCACTACCAACAGTAGGAGGTGGGCCTCGGCTTTGTTGAAGTGTGCTGTAACCGCTGAGATGATCAGAGACACATGGAACCGTAAATTGAACCCGTCAGTGGACCCTGGGCCTAAGAGCACTGTAGGGGCTAAGGGGCAATTTCTAGTGAGACGGTAAGAAGGGTATAAGGACCGGGACTTCTGAACCCGAATACTAGGGTACCAACGGTTGCTCCAATCGCCAATTTCATTCTATGAACTTTTCTTGAATGTCTGACACTAGATTTACCTAGAAAAAATAAATACATTTATACTCACTGTATTTACTAGTGTCGGGGTCTTGACTTGGCTGGTATTGGCGATTACCGATATGCCGTAACTCTTAACCATCTTGCAGACTGGTTGGTCGGCTTGAGATCGGTTCTGCCCTCTCCCCCCCCCCTTTTTCCCTGAAGACTAGGCGACTACATGTTGGGCAGCAGCGAGCGGCCCTAACATGGTTAGGTTGACTGTTTGTACTGACAAGTCTCTCAGATAGAAATCTGCAAAAACGTGGAATTGGCACTCCAAGCACAGGTTTGGACAATGTCATCCAGCGATACGTTCTTCCATAAAGGCCATGATGATGCGATGGCTCGTATTTCATGAGAAGATGCAGAGGCTAGCAGAGGGGGGACATCGAGGGATAGTTCGTATGTCCATTTAATGGTCTTGCTCAACCAAGAGGCCACTGTATTCTTGGTAATGTCTTGAGTAGCCCTTGGGAGAGGAGAGAGCAGTAGTAGTCGACTAGAACCTCTGATAGGATCGGTACAGCTGAGGTAGTGACGTATTGCTCGTACTGGACACAGTAAGATGTCGTTATCAAGTCATTGAACAAAATCTGATAATGCAGGGATGGAATACAGACGTTGAGCACAAGGTCCTTGTCGTACAGTCTCATTCTTGGCGATGAACGGAAGGATATGCGTGACCAGTCTGCCATCCAAGTCATCGATTTTCTTTCCAAGGCATGAAGCTCGGATACTCTAGATGCCAGGGCGAAGGCCGCTAGGAAGGCAGTCTTGTAGGAAACAGCTTTCATCGAGGGCGAAGGAATGCGCTGAGAACCACTCCAATGTCCCACTTTGGTAATAGTTTCCGGGAACGACGGGACTGTAGTGCACAGGCATGTAGAAGAGCAGAGATATTGGGATCCAGGCTAATGTCGATGCCAGCAGATAACCGTAGAACCCGGGACAAGGCTGATCGGTACCCTTCAATAGTGCTGCTTTTGTATTTCTTATCTCGGTGCAGGTGGAGAAGAAATTCCGCCACTATAGGAAGAGAGGCAGTGTCGGGATCGGAGCCTCACTGTCGACACCATGAGACGAAACATTTCCACTTAGCCTGGTAAAGGTGTCATGTGGACGGTCGGTTAGATGACACCATCGTCTCTGCAACTTCTGCTGAAAATCCTTGCTCTGTGAGGTTATTCTGGATAATCTGGAGACGTGTAGGTTGAGCCACTGCGGGTTGTGATGGAGTATCCCGCCGGGTTGGCTTAACAGGTTGGCCCATACTGGTAGGCGATGTGGAGGGGCGGTGAGAAGAGGGATCAGAGCCGGAAACCACGGTCGACGAGGCCACCACGGAACGACGAGAAGAATGATGCAGTCGTGTTGAACAATCTTCTGAAGTACTTCCTGCAGTAAGGCAATGGGTGGGTAGGCATATGCAAGGAAGTTGTCCCAGTTGATCGATAGGGCATCGATGGCGTATGCTCGAGGGTCCAGAACCGGGCTGACGAAAAGGGGAAGCTGTGCATTGTTCCTTGTCACAAATAGGTCGATCAGAGGGTTCTCCCAGATGTTGATGATATGTTGGAAGATCTCTGGGTGCAGTCACCATTCTGTCTGTAGTACCGTGTCGGGACGAGATAGGCGATCTGCTAATACATTGAGCTGGCCTGGAACATGACGAGCACGTATGTGGCAGTGATGTTGCATCGCCCAGTCGTAGAGGGTCCAAACCATACAGAATGTTGGGTAGGATCCGGTGGTACCCATCTTGTTGATATGAGCAATAACAGTTGAATTGTCTGTTGCGATGAGCAGCGACGAATTCTCCAGTAGGTGACTCCACTGCTGGACTGCACAGATGACAGCTTTCATTTCCAAGAGGTTGATATGAAGTTTGGCATCCGCTGTTGACCATCTGCCGGACATCTCTAGATCATCTAGATGGGCTCCCCAACCTGTCTCGGATGCATCGGTGTAGAGATGGTATCGAGGAACTGGTGGTACAAACGGTACTCCCTGCATGACATTGTAACGGGATTGCCACCAAGCCAGATGTGGGTGTAGTGACGTCAACACCGGAACTAGTGGTTTGAGGTGTGAAGTTTGAAGATACTGATGCAAGTGGTATTGTAGAGGACGAACTTGGAGACGGCCATAGTGAGTGAGTGAGGTCTTGAGTGGATGTGAACAGACCCAGCAGTCTCTGCCATGATTTGAGGGGCTGTGCAGGTGAGGTCAAGAATACTCGAACCATCGACTGAATGTTGGTCCAACGGTCTTCCGGGGGACGTGCCAACTGTTGAAGTGTGTCGAATACTGCCCCGATGAACTGACGGCATTGAGCCGGTTCCAACTCTGACTTCTGAGGATGAGGAATGAAGCCGAGATGTTGAAGAATGAGTAGAACAAATCGTATCTGAGCGTTGAGTAGAGACTTGTCTTGAGCCCAGATGAAAATGTTGTCTATGTAAACTTCTATGTGAATGCCCCGTAAATGCAGGAATGCTATGGCTGGTGCTGTGATGCGGGTGAAAAGCCATGGTGCGATGTTGACTCCAAACGGGAGCACCTGCCATTCGAAACGACGACCGGCGACGGTGAAGCGTGGGTATCGACGGTGTAGAGGATGACTGGGTATGTGCAGATAAGCGTCTTGTAGATCGATGGAGGCCAGCCAATCCCTGTGATGTAGACGGGCCCGGATCGATGCAATCGATGTCATTTTGAAATGCGGAGGTGGTGACAGGTACAGCTTGTTGAGACATCTCGGGTCGATAATCATACGCATCTGGTCGGAATTCTTTTTCGGAACCAGGAAAACACGGCTGTAGAACCCGACTGTGTTCTCGGCCTGAGATAACTCTCTGACTGCACCTTTTGTGATGAGAGTGGTGATGGATGAGAGAAGTGTCTGAACGTGTCCTGAAGGAACTGGTAGCAGTGATGGACGAGGACGGGATATGAGCACGGGATGGTCCTGGAAGGTGAAGCGAAATCCCTCTCTTAATGTCCTTAGAATCCATACATCGTCTGTAATGAGCTGCCAGTTTTCCCAGAAATGCTGCAGACGACCTCCGACGACCAGATGAGTGAAATGACGGAAGGCAGGCAGATGAAAGGAATGAGTGCTGTCACTTGTTGGAGGCACCTCTGCCTCTACCTCTACCTCTGGAAGCTCCTCGTCGACGTCCACGGGTAGCTGAAGGTTTGGTAAAGGGACGAAAATTATCCGAAGTAGTGTCCCTTGAAGTTGTCTTCTGAGCTGCAACTCGATTCCTCTGATTAGATGCAGTAGGAGCTGTGCGACGAGAAGCAGCGGACAAAAGTCTAGATGTTCTCTCTTCCCGAACCTCAGGCATGATAGATAGACTGAGTTGCGTTGTTGAACACAAACTTGGATCAAGGTCTTTTGTGCAGATACTGGAACTTCGGCTTTAGTATTACATAAGATTGCCTTGCGCTGAGATTGAAGAAGGTCAGCATACGCGAGAGCGGAAGCCTCGATCACATGGCAATTAGTCTTGTTCAGTGTGTAAAAACATCCCCGTAGGTAGGCTTGATGATCGGGAGATAGGAGAACATCACCTTCCGGTTGACGTATCGATGGGTCAAATACTAGACGAGATGCAGCGGACAGGAACCAATCAGTATAAGACGTAATCCGTTGAATGGCGATGAGCATCTCTTGAAAACGTTCCACTTCCTTGGCTGTAAGTGAGGTGGTAGTTTTTGTAGTTTTCACGATTTGGTCTACGTCCAAATCCAACATGGGGGGTTTGACTGGAAGTACGCCGTTGTGTATCCTATAGAAGGAAAACTTTGGTTTCTGCAACTTATCCTGTTCTTGAAGTTGATTGTTGAAGTTAACCATTGTGGGGGCCCATGCTGGAGATGGCGCACATGAAGTGGGCGCTTTTGCTACTACTGGTAAAGCCGGAACGATGATGGATGCCATAGACACCGGTTCACGTCTAGTCCTAGACGTTGAAGAGGAAATAGTAGGCTCCGGCATCTCAGGCACAAGGGCCATCAGGGCTGCCATCTTGTCCGTAAACGGTAAATCTCCCTCCTTTGGTGTTGATTTCTGAATATGAGATGAGGATGTCGATGAAGATCGGCGATCGGGAGATGTATAACGAAAATCTCGCAGTGTAGAAGAGTTGGTAGCCAACAATCTATCAAGTGGGTGGCATGGTCGATCAGCGTTGTTCGCAGCCGAAGACTCATGCGTGGACGCCTGATGACGTGATGAACGAGATCGGTGTCGTGAAGAAATGGAATGACGATGTGAAGATGACGCCGAACGTCGTGAACCCCGATGTCGACGAGAAGAGTTGGAACGATGCCGTAAAGGTGACGGAGAACGTTGTGAATTTCTATGTCGACGTGCAGGTGATCGAGTCTGACGATGTGCAGAACGAGATCGTTGAGTCAAACCTGGATCACGGTGTACTGGTGTGTGAAGACGACGTGGCTGAGTAGGCATGGTGCGCTGTGGTTCACGAGACCGGTGTAGACTTAGACGGGGTGGTGAACGGGAACGACGTTGATACCTATCATCACGTAAAGGCGAACGTGATGAGTGATAATCTCGATGACGTCTACGTGAAGGAGATCGAGATCGGCGTCGGGAAGAACGTGATCGGTGACGGGGACTACGGGAGCGTCGAGATGTTTTCCGGTTCGACCGACGTGGGGAAATTACACGAGTCCCGGTAGATAATAGTCCAGTAGTCGCTATATTGGAAGGAGTCGCGGTGTCTACAATAATAGAAGACACAGTAGGCTGTTGTTCCTCGCTAACAAAAGGCAGGTTTGGTTCAGTGGTCTTTCTCTTCCCTTTTGTTCTCTTGTAGATTTGAGACATAAATGTATGGTTTTTATTTCACAACAGTTTAACTAAATGTAACATGTATCAAATATGAGAGCCAACTCGACAGGACAAATGTCATATAAATGTCATATTCCAACCTAACACATATAGTCAGCCATTAAACTTGATTCAGTTATTATTATTATGACCTTGACCTTTGACAAATTGATCTCAAAGTGAATATGGCTTGTCTTTACCATGCGAGTAAGGTATACCCAAGGTTTGGTACCAATCCATACCTTGAAACTAGAGATATCGCATGGACAACAAATGTTAAAGTATTAATGGACACAAAAAATCATGATTTTTTATCCATTTCATGATTAAAATCATGATTTTTTGTCACTTTGTGTGCATTGATAGATTGAGAGAAGACGATGTGTTGTGTACCAAAATTGAGGTCAAGGTCAAAGGTCAAGGTCACTGTGACCCCAAAATCAAGAAATCATTAAAAGTCACATTTTCATATGCCTGTTGAAGACGAGGTCGTTTAATGCGATGTTGCGTTCTGTCCATTCATCCATTAACATTTGTTGTCCATGCGATAGCTCTAGTTTCAAGATATGGATTGGTACCAAACTTTGAGTATACCTTACTCGCATGGCAAAGTGGAGCCATACATATGACATCAATTTGTCAAAGGTCTAGGTTGCAGTCCCCCAAAACTGAATCAAGCTTAGCTGACTAAATGTGTTGGAATATTGTTGGAGTATTCGAAGTTCTTTCCCGTGCATTTATATGGTATTGCCCTGTGGAGTTGTCTCCCATGTTTGAAACGCTTCATTTAGTTAAACTGTTGTGAAATAAAAACCATACATTTACTAATTTAACGGGGAGAGGAATCCTTTATGAACTTCACACCTGTTTATTAACTAAAGAACAAAGGTTTACTTCATCGCTTTCTTCTTCCTTCGTGAAAAATTCTCTCGTCTGAAAGGAATCCATTTGCAGGAAAACTACTATTTTCTTGTGTTTGACTATTGTCGATTTCAGTGTGGGATATGTGAGCTCTCAGCTCTTGCTTCAAGGTCAACTAGTTACCAAGAGTTAAGCTCATTTTAGTTTATCATTCAATATAAGATGTGATATTTGTTACATTCTCATAAGCAAAAAATTGTAGACCTTTCTCTGGATTGCTAGATCAATTGGAATCAAGGCTATTAAAAAACCTTGAAATTTGAACCAATGTAATTCCAGATATACGGGCGTATATTGAAGCCCCTTGGGCTCTTGTTGGTACATGACGCCTCATGTCCCCTAATTTATCTACTGACACAAAAAAAGTAATTTTAAAGATTTCTGGATTCTGGGGTCACAGTGACCTTGACTATTGACCTTGACCTAAATTTTGTACATGAGAAATCGTCTCTCTTTAATATATAAAAAAATCATGATTTTTAACAATTTCATGATTTGGGAGTCACAGTGCTCTTGACCTTTGACCTTGACCTACATTTTGGTATGTGACACATCGTGTCCCCCTAATGTATCTACTGACACAAAAAAAAGTTATTTTTAATATTTTTCTGATTTTGGGGTCACTGACCTTTGACCTTCGACCATGACCTAATTTTTGGTATGTGACAATTCATTTCCCCCTATTGAATTCACAGTGATCTTTGACGTCCGACCAACATTTGGTATGCAACACATCATTTCCCCCCTAGGGCATCCACTCACTAAAAATTAGAACTGTAGATAGAAAACTGTCAACGATCAATGATTTTCTGATTTTTAGTCAACAGTGACCTTTGACCTTTGACATCAACCCTAATTTTGGTACATCGTCTTCACCTGGTGTATCCACTCACAAAAAATTGCAACTGTGGATAGGAAGCGTTCACAGATATAGACCGGACACGAACACTTCAGTGATTTCCGTTTTTTCAGGCCAGTGACCTTTGACCTCTGACCTCGACCTTCATTTTGGTATGCGACACATCGGCTCCCCGTAGGGTATCCACTCACCAAAAATTGGAACTGTAGATAGAAGACTGTCCCAGATACAGACCGGACACGAGGGATGGACGGACGGAAACCGCCATCACATAATACGTCCGCCTTTTGGCGGGCGTATAAAAATTGAAAGCCATGTTGATATATAATACTATTTATATGGGACGATCCATACAAAGATAATCTGTTTGAGCTTCAGAGATAACATCAGTGTGAGTCATTATTGAAGGGACAAATCGCAATTATGCTAGATTATGATCAACGAATTCAATCACAGGAAGTGTCAATCTCATTCCTATGTGTTATTTAAGAAATAATGTTTTCATAGGCATGCTCAATGATTATTTTACGCACGGTTAGTGTGGGAAAGTTTATGTTTTAGGGCAAGGGCAAGGCCCGCGGTTAATACTATTCTCACCCGTAATGGTGTAATATGAGTCAATGCTGAAGGCACAGTACCACACCCATCTCTATGTGTTATTACATTGTTTACTGTGTGGTTAGTACTATTCTCACCTGCAATGATGTACTGTGAGTCAATGCTGAAGGCACAGTCCCACAGCCATCTCTGTGTGTTATTACATTGTTTACTGTGTGGATAGTACTATTCTCACCTGTAATGATGTACTGTCAGCCAATGCTGAAGGCACAATCCCACAGCCATCTCTGTGTGTTATTACATTGTTTACTGTGTGGTTAGCACTATTCTCAACTATAATGATGTACTGTCAGCCAATGCTGAAGGCACAATCCCACAGCCATCTCTGTGTGTTATTACATTGTTTACTGAGTGGTTAGTACTATTCTCACCTGCAATGATGTACTGTGAGTCAATCCTGAAGGCACAATCCCACAGCCATCTCTGTGTGTTATTACATTGTTTACTGTGTGGTTAGTACTATTCTCAACTATAATGATGTACTGTCAGTCAATGCTGAAGGCACAATCCCACACCCATCTCTATGTGTTATTACATTGTTTACTGTGTGGTTAGTACTATTCTCACCTGTAATGATGTACTGTGAGTCAATGCTGAAGGCACAGTCCAGTGCTTCGGATTTAAGAAGCGCGAGAGCGAAAGCGCTCAATCGCGCGCCTGAATCAAAATTTAGAGGCCCTTTTTTTTGCGCTTCTTGAATTTATCGTATGGAATAATCTTTATTTACCTCTAATAACTTTCCATCAAAACGCAAGACGTTTCGATCACGAAAATCCGGAAGTGTGCGAGCTCTTCTGGCAAAGGAGTTAAACTTGGTTCGGATTTAACCGAGGACCGAAACGTCCTCGCTTATAATTGGTTAAATTTCTACAGCTGACCAATCACAGCGGCGGATACAGCTGTGTGTGGAGGTGTCGACGGACATATTGTTGTTGGCGCGCTCGTCTGATTTTGGGATTTGTTTGATCGTTTGTGGCCGTGAATAAGCAAAATGGCTACAAAACTTCCACCAACAGTTAGACTAGAAACATTTAAAAGGTGGTGTTCTATCGTATACGGCCGAAAACGGCATGGTACTGTAACAGAAGTTTCGCGCAAACTGCGCAAAACATTGACAAAATTCTCAAAGATCGCAGAATCCGAGGAAAGGCACAGAAAGAAATAAAGGAATAACAATGAAACACATCAGGGATAACTGGTTTCGCTTACGTTTATTATCAACATTTCATACATGATTGTCAGATAATATTGATGTCGCATTTCATAATGTTTAAGAAGTTTGAAAATAATACTTTTCTTGCAAGAAGAATCATAAAATGAGAGTTACTAGTTACATCCCCATTCTCGTAAATAGCTCTTCTAACAGTTTTTAGAAGGGTATTTTTTAAAGGAGTAATCGCTCTTCTTGACAAAATTAGAAGAGCGATTTTTAGCTCTTCTGGATTTTTCAAATCCGAAGCACTGCAGTCCCACACCCATCTCTATGTGTTATTACATTGTTTACTGTGTGGTTAGTACTATTCTCACCTGTAATGATGTACTGTGAGTCAATGCTGAAGGCACAATCCCACAGCCATCTCTGTGTGTTATTACATTGTTTACTGTGTGGTTAGTACTATTCTCAACTATAATGATGTACTGTGAGTCAATGCTGAAGGCACAATCCCACAGCCATCTCTGTGTGTTATTACATTGTTTACTGTGTGGTTAATACTATTCTCAACTATAATGATGTACTGTAAGTCAATGCTGAAGGCACAGTCCCACAGCCATCTCTGTGTGTTATTACATTGTTTACTGTGTGGTTAGTACTATTCTCAACTATAACTAGAGGTTCCGCTTTGACCCTTGGGTTGCCGCTCCGGTATGAAGCCTATGCTGGTTGTTTTTTTAAGCAAAAACATACGTCTCCCCCAACCTCCCACCTTGCATTGAGTGGGCACATTATTTAAGGAAAAGTGCTATAAAATTAATGTAGAAATAAGTGTCAAGTAGTTCTCCTGATATCTTGCCGACAAGGTCTGTACATACATGTACAATTAGATGAATGGATGGACGGACAATGGACAAGGATAAATGCACGCACAAACTAAAATCTAATCAAATGAGGGGCTTTCTCAAGATATCTTGCAGACAAGGCCTGTATATACATGTACATGAAGATGGACGGACAGACGGACGATGGACACGGATGAACGCACACACACACCAAAACCTAAACAAATGAGAGGCTATCCCAATGAAGCTTCCATCCAAGTTTGGTGAAATTCCGTCCAGTAGTTTCAAGATATTTTGCAGACAAGGCCTGTATATACATGTACAAGTAGATGGACGGACACCAAACACGGATGAATGCACGCACACACACCAAAACCTAACCAAATGAGGGGGCTATCCCACTGAAGCTTCTGTCCAAGTTTGGTGAAATTCCGTCCAATAGTTCTCAAGATATCTTGCAGACAAGGCCTGTATATACATGTACAAGTAGATGGATGGACGGACGCCGGACACGGATGAATGCACACACACACACACCAAAACCTAATCAAATGACGGGGCTATCCCACTGAAGCTTCCATCCAAGTTTGGTGAAATTCCATCCAGTAATTCTCAAGATATCTTGCAGACAAGGCCTGTATATACATGTACAAGTAGATGGACGGATGGACGGACACCGGGCACGGATGAATGCACACACACACACCAAAACCTAATCAAATGACGGGGCTATCCCAATGAAGCTTCCATCCAAGTTTGGTGAAATTCCATCCAGTTGTTCTCAAGATATCTTGCAGACAAGGCCTGTATATACATGTACCAGTAGATGGACGGACGGACGGACACCGGACACGGATGAATGCACGCCCACACACCAAAACCTAATCAAATGAGGGGGCTATCCCACTGAAGCTTCTATCCAAGTTTGAGGGAATTCCGTCCAGTAGTTCTCAAGATATCTTGCAGACAAGGCCTGTATATACATGTACCAGTAGATGGACGGACGGACACCGGACACGGATGAATGCACACACACACACACAAAACCTAATCAAATGGGGGGGCTATCCCAATGAAGCTTCCATCCAAGTTTGGTGAAATTCCATCCAGTTGTTCTCAAGATATCTTGCAGACAAGGCCTGTATATACATGTACCAGTAGATAGACGGACGGACGGACACCGGACACGGATGAATGCACGCCCACACACCAAAACCTAATCAAATGAGGGGGCTATCCCACTGAAGCTTCTATATCCAAGTTTGAGGGAATTCCGTCCAGTAGTTCTCAAGATATCTTGCAGACAAGATCTGTATATACATGTACCAGTAGATGGACGGACGGACGGACACTGGACACGGATGAATGCACACACACACACCAAAACCTAATCAAATGGGGGGGCTATCCCAATGAAGCTTCCATCCAAGTTTGGTGAAATTCCATCCAGTTGTTCTCAAGATATCTTGCAGACAAGGCCTGTATATACATGTACCAGTAGATAGACGGACGGACGGACACCGGACACGGATGAATGCACGCCCACACACCAAAACCTAATCAAATGAGGGGGCTATCCCACTGAAGCTTCTATCCAAGTTTGAGGGAATTCCGTCCAGTAGTTCTCAAGATATCTTGCAGACAAGGCCTGTATATACATGTACCAGTAGATGGACGGACGGACGGACACCGGACACAGATGAATGCACACACACACCAAAACCTAATCAAATGGGGGGGCTATCCCAATGAAGCTTCCATCCAAGTTTGGTGAAATTCCATCCAGTTGTTCTCAAGATATCTTGCAGACAAGGCCTGTATATACATGTACCAGTAGATAGACGGACGGACGGACACCGGACGAATGCACGCCCACACACCAAAACCTAATCAAATGAAGGGGCTATCCCACTGAAGCTTCTATCCAAGTTTGAGGGAATTCCGTCCAGTAGTTCTCAAGATATCTTGCAGACAAGGCCTGTATATATATGTACCAGTAGATGGACGGACGGACGGACACCGGACACGGATGAATGCACACACACACACCAAAACCTAATCAAATGGGGGGGGGGTATCCCAATGAAGCTTCCATCCAAGTTTGGTGAAATTCCATCCAGTAGTTCTCAAGATATCTTGCAGACAAGGCAAGGGGACGGACAGACAGACATCCATCCAGACATCCATCCAGACAGACATCCATCCATCCAACCAGACAGACAGCACAAACACTAGATGTCTCCCCCAACATAGTTGGGGGAGACATAATGATGTACTGTGAGCCAATGCTGAAGGCACAATCTCACAGCTGCGCCAATGCTGAAGGCACAATCCCACAGCCATCTCTGTGTGTTATTACATTGTTTACTGTGTGGTTAGTACTATTCTCAACTATAATGATGTACTGTGAGTCACTGCTGAAGGCACAGTCCCACAGCCAACACTGTGTTATTACATTGTTTAGTGTGTGGTTAGTACTATTCTCACCTGCAATGATGTACTGTGAGTCAATGCTGAAGGCACAGTCCCACAGCCATCTCTGTGTGTTATTACATTGTTTACTGTGTGGTTAGTACTATTCCCAACTATAACTAGAACTCGTGGACTTCGAAAACCCCATCCTATTTTGTAATTGGTATGTAATAGATCTGGGCTTTGTTCCTCATACTTATATGCCAAAATAATACCCTGTCATCATTGCACATGCTCTCGGAGTGGCAGACTAAATGGTCTGGTTTGTATTTCAGTCACCCTTGAAGTGTCTGCAACAATGCTGATTGCTTGATTTATAGGTACTGTATCAGTAGTTGATGTACCCATTTACCCAGAGTTTGTTCGAGTCACTCTCCTGGTCGTTCCTGCCATCTTGGTCGAAGTGGTCTTGGGTTTGTCATCGCAAAAGTAACAGCTCTAATAGGCTTTTCCATTAAGTCATCATAACCCGCGAATTTGGAGAAGAATGACACGGCGTTTAGGATAATAGATTTGCATAGAATTTCCTGCCAAATATATAGAACACGGTAGAATACAGATTGGTGACAACTTGTAAAATCGGATGTGAAGCATTATCTTAAAAAAATATTTTCTGTTTCTCAATGTCTTTTCAGACGGGAGAGAATCATGGAGGGGCATTGTCCGCAGAAACACATGGTCAGGAAATTGAAAATATCCTCAGTCTCAGAAACCAACATGTTTTGATTAGTCTACTTATAGGGTCGATAATTATGTACTCATCCCGCATTTATTCTTCCGACTCGCACACCACAGAAAGCTAAGGAATATTGGGGGAAAATGCAATTTAACTGAACTGATTACCGTAGCTGTTCGTATTTTGACGACTTTTTTTAAGCTGGCAAGGTGAGCTGGTCATTTTCTGAGGTATAATTTGTTTATGGGGAAAAAGCGCGAATTTGAAATATTCATGGCTCCAGTAATTTGCTTGCAAAAAATGTTGCGAATGGATCAAGGATGGAATGAAGGAACATAGGGGGTGTCCGAGCGATTGTCATGACAGTACAGAAAAATTGATAATCAAGCTACATTTCCTGCCCAACCGCATGGCATTTAACCAGCATTTCTCTGAATATTTTCGATACATTTCTTGATCACCAAGTGATAACTGTAACAAAAATCAAAATATGTCTGTTTCCGGAAACAGGCTAGAAAAAATTTGAGTTGGTAGGGCCAAAAATTTATTTTGTTTGGGAAATAAATTTTATTGTGATGTCCAATGCCCCTGTCACATGTGCAATGTTGCTCAAGTTTATTCATGATTATCCCTCTATTCGTCACAGTAAAATTTCTTTAGGCAGAGAAACGTGCCCAAATTAGCAAAAAATATTCAAATTCTGGCAAAATAGGTAGGCTTTTGAATCAAATATCAGACTTACTGATTGAGGAATCAACATAACTGAACATTGATTACCAATGAAAAAAAATATTTAAAAAAACCCTTTTTTTTTTTTTTTTTTTTTTTAGCACAACGTTTAATCCCTCTGATTTGAGCTGTTTGAAACAAGAAACGAGAAGAGACCTTTGAACACTGGATTTGTCGAAGAACGAAAAATTTGACTTCACAATTTGATAAATAAGTTTGCTTGTATCTTCGGGGTTTATTTCAACGCATTATTTCAATGTATTCATCATAAAACAAAATCGGCAAACAGATTTTCTAGCAAAGAAATGATATAGATTTTGACTGTCAGTTGCCGACTTCGTTCAAGGAAAAATATCAGTTCACTTGCCCGTGTCCGCCGACGCACTTCGGCTTGTGCCATTTCAAGCCAACAACTCCGTATCTTTCTTCCGAAGTTGACGGAGAATATGTTTAAAATTGCCCTAGTAATAGTTATCAGGTCAACTAAAGCGTAAACGTCGGTAAGTTTTCAGTTCCCTGGTCTGGAAGTGTGCTTTATTCGCCTGTTTATTCGAGTCCGTTTATTTTGTTTATTTGAGATCGCCATGCTGGAAGAACATCACACTTTACGGTTGTCGCAAAACCAGGCACTCTCCTGCTCAGGAGATCCGAGCTAACACTATAGCTAACACTTTGATTACCATCGTCACCTCTGTGCAGAGATTGATCGCTTCACAAATACCCGGGGTATATCTATACAACACCAACATCCGGGTGATTTCGTCAATCTCTTAACGTACAAGGACAACATCATCCACGTTCCGTGTAAAAATTATCCTACCAATTTCGAGCATTTCTTCGCAAAAAAACGTATTAATTCTCATCTGCCATCGCCCAAAAACTATACAGACTCACAACATTACAATTGTGACCAACTAGGGAAGTTTCAATGCCTAAGTCTTCCTAGTTTTTCCGCTCTTGATGTACAAAGTTTTCTACAGCTCAATGGCTGCCCCCATGGCCAAGGACGATTCCAATAACCCCCTCCTCCTCCGGAGGATGGGGTTAATGATGTACTGTGAGCCAATGCTGAAGGCACAGTCCCACAGCCATCTCTGTGTGTTATTACATTGTTTACTGTGTGGTTAGTACTATTCTCGACTATAATGATGTACTGTGAGTCAATGCTGAAGGCACAGTCCCACACCCATCTCTATGTGCTATTACATTGTTTACTGTGTGGTTAGTACTATTCTCAACTATAATGATGTAATGTGAGTCACTGCTGAAGGCACAGTCCCACATCCATCTCTATGTGCTATTACATTATTTACTGTGTGGTTAGTACTATTCTCAACTATAATGATGTACTGTGAGCCAATGCTGAAGGCACAATCCCACACCCATCTCTATGTGCTATTACATTGTTTACTGTGTGGTTAGTACTATTCTCAACTATAATGATGTACTGTGAGTCACTGCTGAAGGCACAGTCCCACAGGCAACTCTGTGTTATTACATTGTTTACTGTGTGGATAGTACTATTCTCACCTGCAATGATGTACTGTGAGTCACTGCTGAAGGCACAGTCCCACAGCCAACTCTGTGTTATTACATTGTTTACTGTGTGGTTAGTACTATTCTCAACTATAACTAGAGGTTCCGCTTTGACCCTTGAGTTGCCGCTCCGGCATGAAGCCTATGCTAGTTGTTTTTTTAAGCAAAAACATATGTCTCCCCCAACCTCCCACCTTGCCTTGAGTGGGCACATAATTTAAGGGAAAGTGCTATAAAATGAATGTAGCAATAAGTATCCTAAACAAAGCTGCGCATCTAAAAATATTAATTACAAAGAGGCGATTTTCATTGTTGCAGTAACCCAGTGGGGATTCGGGATTTATATAGCAATGAGTGGATTGCTGACATCTACAGCGTCCAACCAATGTGAAATACATGTAATTGTGAAGCATCAACTATTTCGAAACAGATCACTTTATAGGAAAGATGCAAAACATACAAGAGCCACACCTATAGTATACATGCTGTACCGTATAGAAGTTTCATGCATCTGCCTTCATTAGTTTTCAAGATATGGAGTGAACAAAATTGGACAGACAGATAAGCACATTTTGCATGGACCCACGCAAGCACTAGCTCACACCAAAACCTAATTAGATCATAAGGCCATTTCAATGAAGCTTCCATCCAAGTTTGGCGAAATTCCGTGGGGCAGTTCTCCAGATATCTTGCAGACAAGGCTTGTATATACATGTACAAGTAGATGGACGGATGGATGGACATGAACGAACGCTCACACACACACACCAAAACCTAATCAGACGAGGGGCTATCCCAATGAAGCTTCCATCCAAGTTTGGTGAAATTCCGTCGAGTAGTTCTCCAGATATCTTGCAGAAAAAGTCTGTATAAACATGAACAATTAGATGGACAGACGGACGATGGACATGGATAAATGCACACACACCCAAACCTAATCAAATGAGGGGGCTATCCCAATGAACCTTCCATCTAAGTTTGGTGAAATTCTGTCTAGTAGTTCTTCAGATATATTGCAGAAAGGGCCTGTATATACGTATACATGTACAAGTACATGGACAGACGGATGGACACCGAACATGGACAAATGCACACACAAACCAAAACCTAATCAGATGAGAGGGCTATCCCAATAAAGCTTCCATCCAAGTTTGGTAACTTCCGTCAAGTAGTTCTCCAGATATCTTGCAGACAAGGCCTGTATATACATGTACCAGTAGATGAACGGAAGGACGGACACTGGACATGGATGAATGCATGCACACATACAACAAAACCTGATCAAATGAGGGGGCTATCCCAATAAAGCTTCCATCCAAGTTTGGTAACTTCCGTCAAGTAGTTCTCCAGATATCTTGCAGACAAGGCCTGTATATACATGTACAAGTAGATGGACGGACGGACGGACATCGGACACGGATGAACGCATGCACACACACCTAAACCTAATCAAATGAGGGGGCTGTCCCAATGAAGCTTCCATCCAAGTTTGATGAAATTCCGTCCAGTAGTTCTCAAGATATCTTGCAGACAAGGCCTGTATATACATGTACAAGTAGATGGACGGACGGACGGACGGACACTGGGCATGGATGAATGCACACACACACACCAAAACCTAATCAAATGAGGGGGCTATCCCACTGAAGCTTCCATCCAAGTTTGGCGAAAATTCCGTCCAGTAGTTCTCAAGATATCTTGCAGACAAGGCCTGTATATACATGTACAAGCAGATGGACGGACGGACGGACGGACACCGGACACGGATGAATGCACGCAAACACACCAAAACCTAATCAAATGAGGGGGCTATCCCAATGAAGCTTCCATCCCAGTTTGGTGAAATTTCATCCAGTAGTTCTCAAGATATCTTGCAGACAAGGCCTGTATATACATGTACAAGCAGATGGACGGACGGACGGACACCGGACACGGATGAATGCACACACACACACCAAAACCTAATCAAATGAGGGGGCTATCCCAATGAAGCTTCCATCCAAGTTTGGTGAAATTCCATCCAGTAGTTCTCAAGATATCTTGCAGACAAGCCAAGGGGACGGACAGACATCCATCCATCCAGACAGACATCCATCCATCCAGACAGACAGACAGCACAAACACTAGATGTCTCCCCCCAACATAGTTGGGGGAGACATAATGATGTACTGTGAGTCACTGCTGAAGGCACAGTCCCACAGCCAACTCTGTTATTACATTGTTTACTGTGTGGATAGTACTATTCTCACCTGCAATGATGTACTGTGAGTCAATGCTGAAGGCACAGTCCCACAGCCATCTCTGTGTGTTATTACATTGTTTACTGTGTGGTTAGTACTATTCTCACCTGCAATGATGTACTGTGAGTCACTGCTGAAGGCACAGTCCCACAGCCAACTCTGTGTTATTACATTGTTTAGTGTGTGGTTAGTACTATTCTCAACTATAATGATGTACTGTGAGTCACTGCTGAAGGCACAATCCCACAGCCATCTCTGTGTGTTATTACATATTTTACTGTGTGGTTAGTGCAATTCTCACCTGTAATGATGTACTGTGAGTCACTGCTGAAGGCACAGTCCCACACCCATCTCTGTGTGTTCTCTTTCAGTTCTGTCATCAGTGACCAATCTGCTGTCCTCCAGATTTTACATTTCCTGTCTGCTGATGTTGTTGCCAACAACCTGAACAGCATAACACATGGGAATTTAAACAGGTTCAATGGGAAGCTTTCACAAAATGACTCATACATACCTATATCACCCACTGCCACCATTTTAAGAAGATGTGTTGAGAAAGTAACTCTAGACAAGAACTTCCCAGACAGTGAGTTGGTATGTGCAATAAACAAAAGATTGGTTGGGGTAAAAGTCTTGGACTCACAGTGTTCACAGCAACTGGACAGTAATTTTTCGAGTGGGCATGGGCAGTCCATACAGGCCAAACAGAGGTAATGTGCCAGATACACATTGTTCAACTACCTTGTGGAGTGGGCACACGCAAGTCATATGGGACAAACGCAAGGGCGTCGCTAGCAGGGGTCCTTAGGTGTAAACAACCCTCTCTCAGGCTCTCTATTAAGAAATCCTGGCGACGCCGATGAAACAGTGACAATATGCATGATACACATTGCCCTGCTACCTTGAGGAGTGGGCACTGGCAGACCATGTAGGTCAAACAGTGTCAATATGCGTGATACACATTGTCCAGCTACCACTGTTGAGTAGACACTGGCAGGCCATATGGGCCAACCAGTGTCAATATGCATGATACACATTGTCCAGCTACCACTGTTGAGTAGACACTGGCAGGCCATATGGGCCAAACAGTGTCAATATGTATAATACACATTGTCCAGCTACAACTGTCGAGTGGACACTGGCAGGCCATATGAGCCAAACAGTGAAAATATGCATGATACACATTGTCCAGCTACCACTGTCGAGTGGACACTGGCAAGCCATATGGGCCAAACTATATGATACACATTGTCCAGCTACCTTGTGGAGTGGACACTGGCAGGCCATATGGGCCAAACAGTGTCGATATGCATGATACACATTGTCCAGCTACCACTGTCGAGTGGACACTGGCAGGCCATATGAGCCAAACAGTGAAAATATGCATGATACACATTGTCCAGTTACCGCTGTCGAGTGGACACTGGCAGGCCATATGGGTCAAACAGTGTCAATATGCATGATATACATAGTCCAGATACCTTGTGGAGTGGACGGTGGCAGGCCATATTGGCCAAACAGTGTCAATATGCATGATACACATTGTCCAGATACCTTGTGGAGTGGACACTGGCAGGCCATATGGGTCAAACAGTGTCAATATGCATGATACACATTGTCCAGCTACCACTGTCAAGTAGACACTGGCAGGCCATATGGGTCAAACAGTGTCAATATACATGATATACATTGTCCAGATACCTTGTGGAGTGGACACTGGCAGGCCATATTGGCCAAACAGTGTCAATATGCATGATACACATTGAATTGAATTGAATTGTTTATTCACCATATGTTCAAATAAAAAACATATATAAAGCATATAATCGGACTGAATTGAATGGCGGGAATAAAACCCTGGTGGGTTTGTTCTATCCCATGAGTGTTAATATAAATAATGTTAGCGAGAGAAGAGTATGAAATTATTACATGAGTGATAGCATGGTGAATAAAAATAGCGAAGATGCATTGAACATGTAGCGATCACGTCTGGAGACATGAGACAGGTCGTCTATTTGAGATATAGTCCAAGTGGCGTAAGTAAGTATATTCTAGTTACATGCACTGGTATATGGTATATAAACGTATCAAAAATTATAGGTGTTAGAAGTCAGACTGAGTGGTGAGATAATTAGTCAGTTCACGCTTAAATAGAGATTTGGAAGTGATGGATTTTAATTGTGAAGGAAGTGTGTTCCAGATACGCGGGCATGTCAGTTTAACTGTATAGAATGACAGTTGTGATCGACAAAAGTTTCTAGATAGATTGAGGTTTGACTGCCTGGTTGGATACTGGTGTATTGTAGATTGTTTTGAAAAGTAATTTCGATACAGTACGGGGAGAAAAACCGCCTGGTGTATGAATTGGTGACAAAATACTAGAGTGGAATATTTGTTAAGTTTGTTCAGTGGTACTATTTTCATTTGTTCATATAGAGGTGCCGTGTGCGCATATTTATCGTTTAAGGTAACAATACGAACTAGTCGTTTTTGTAGCAAACCGAGAGGTCGAGTGTGCGATGGGTAAGTGTTGGCCCAGACCATATTACAGTAAGAGACATAGGAGTAAAACAGGGAATAGTATAATACTTTCAGCGTTTTCCTGTTAAGACAGTGTTTGAAGTTATTTATTACACCAATATTTCTAGATAATTTTGAGCATAGGTGGTCTATATGGTCTTGCCAATTAAGTTTATCGTTGAAATATATTCCCAGAAATTTAAAACTATTTACGCGCTCAATTTCCTGATCACAAAGAAAAAGCTTAGGAAGATTTGAAACAGTATTCCGACTTGGTTTTATGATCATATATTTTGTTTTCCCGATATTTAATGAAAGTTTGTTACAAGAGAACCAGTCTTTGAGTTTGCGGAGCTCCTGTGACATTGTTTCCACTAACAGGGATGGATCTGTATGAGCATAAGTAACACTTGTGTCATCAGCGAAGAGAGTAATATTCAAAATATTAGAAGATTTGAGTATGTCATTTATATAGATCAGAAAGAGGATAGGCCCGAGTATCGAACCCTGAGGCACCCCACAGGTAATTGCTTGTGGCAAAGAGAGTATGTTATTACGAGATACACATTGGGAACGGGAGGATAAGTAGCTGCGAAACCAGTCATTTACTGATCCTCGGAATCCGTAATAATCGAGTTTGCGAAGGAGAATTTCATGATTCACTGTGTCGAAAGCTTTGGAAAGGTCGAGAAAAGTGGTGATACTGTATTTCTTAGCTTCTTTGGCATTAATTAATTCATCATATAAGGTAAGTACGGCTAAACAAGTCGAGTGGTTCGCTCGGAATCCATACTGGTTTGGGCAGATTATATTATTTGCTTCAAGAAAAGTTGTCGTTCTATTAGAGACAAGTTTTTCCAAGATTTTACTAAAACAGGGTAACACTGAAATAGGCCTGTAGTTAGCAACAGAGTTCTTGTCGCCCGCTTTGAATACAGGGGTGACTTTAGCAATTTTCAAACAATTGGGTACTGTGCCTGATTGAAGAGATAAGTTGATGATTGTAGTTAATGGGGCTGCAATATGCTTCGATATGGGCTTGAGAACTGACAGATACCTTGTGGAGTGGACACTAGCAGGTCAAATGGGTCAAACAGTGTCAATATGCATGATACACATTGTCCAGCTACCACTGTCAAGTACACACTGGCAGGCCATATGGGTCAAACAGTGTCAATATGCATGACACACATTGTCCAGAACCTTGTGGAGTGGACACTGGCAGGCCATATGGGTCAAACAGTGTCAATATGCATGATACACATTGTCCAGCTACCACTGTCGAGTAGACACTGGCAGGCCATATGGGCCAAACAGTGTCAATATGCATGATACACATTGTCCAGCTACCACTGTCGAGTAGACACTGGCAGGCCATATGGGCCAAACAGTGTCAATATGCATGATACACATTGTCCAGCTACCACTGTCGAGTGGACACTGGCAGGCCATATTGGCCAAACAGTGTCAATATGCATGATACACATTGTCCAGCTACCATCGTCGAGTGGACACTGGCAGGCCATATTGGCCAAACAGTGTCAATATGCATGATACACATTGTCCAGCTACCATCGTCGAGTGGACACTGGCAGGCCATATTGGCCAAACAGTGTCAATATGCATGATACACATTGTCCAGCTACCTTGTGGAGTGGACACTGGCAGGCCATATGGGCCAAACAGTGTCAATATGCATGATACACATTGTCCAGCTACCATCGTCGAGTGGACACTGGCAGGCCATATTGGCCAAACAGTGTCAATATGCATGATACACATTGTCCAGCTACCTTGTGGAGTGGACACTGGCAGGCCATATGGGCCAAACAGTGTCAATATGCATGATACACATTGTCCAGCTACCACGTCGAGTGGACACTGGGCCAGGCCAAACAGTGTCAATATGCATGATACACATTGTCCAGCTACAGTGGACACTGGCAATATTGGCCAAACAGTGTCAATATGCATGATACACATTGTCCAGCTACCATCGTCGAGTGGACACTGGCAGGCCATATTGGCCAAACAGTGTCAATATGCATGATACACATTGTCCAGCTACCACCGTCGAGTGGACACTGGCAGGCCATATTGGCCAAACAGTGTCAATATGCATGATACACATTGTCCAGCTACCATCGTCGAGTGGACACTGGCAGGCCATATTGGCCAAACAGTGTCAATATGCATGATACACATTGTCCAGCTACCTTGTGGAGTGGACACTGGCAGGCCATATGGGCCAAACAGTGTCAATATGCATGATACACATTGTCCAGCTACCATCGTCGAGTGGACACTGGCAGGCCATATTGGCCAAACAGTGTCAATATGCATGATACACATTGTCCAGATACCTTGAGGAGTGGACACTGGCATGCCATATGGGTCAAACAGTGTCAATATGCATGATACACATTCTCCAGCTACCTTGAGGAGTGGACACTGGCAGGCCATATTGGCCAAACAGTGTCAATATGCATGATACACGTTGTCCAGATACCTTGTGGAGTGGACACTGGCAGGTCATATTGGCCAAACAGTGTCAATATGCATGATACACATTGTCCAGCTACCTTGTGGAGTGGACACTGGCAGGTCATATCGGCCAAACAGTGTCAATATGCATGATACACATTGTCCAGCTATCTTGTGGAGTGGACACTGGCAGGCCATATGGGCCAAAGTGTCAATATGCATGATACACATTGTCCAGCTACCATCGTCGAGTGGACACTGGCAGGATGGGCCAAACAGTGTCAATAGGCATGATACACATTGTCCAGCTACCTTGAGGAGTGGGCACTGGCAGACCATGTAGGTCAGACAGTGTCAATATGCATGATACACATTGTCCAGATACCTTGTGGAGTGAGTGGGATTTAATGTTGCTTTCAACAATTTTTCAGTCATATCACGATGGTGCCCACATGTGCCAGAACACTAGTGTGTCCACAGTTCCTATTATCCTGGACACTGGTCAGCCCAGCCAGTACAGCACCCGGTCACCTATCCAAGTATTGACCAAGCTCAACGTTGCTTAACTTCGGTGATCGGATGAGAATCGGTGTGCCCAGCGTGATACGCCATACCACATAGTGTCAATATGCATGATACACACTGCCCAGCTACATTGGGTAACATACCAGTGAAGGCAAGTGGCATATTATACCATGTTCTGCATGGTACTATAGAATGTGAACTTTTTTGTTGAGAATCTGTACATACTACAATATATTATCAAATATCGTTCTGTGTATCATTAGCTAACACTAAGAAAACAATTGCACCACTGCATGTACATGTACCTATATACAATATGTATTCCATCCCAGATTTACACTGTCACCCACCCAAACCCAACAGCATTGATTACTTGTACACTCATGAAGGGAACATTGTTGTAATCAATGAGTCTGGCAGCCTGCCAATAAACATCGAGCTGCATGGTGGTACTGCATCATTGTCAATCATCTACTGTTTACATTAAATAGAATGATGGACCTTTTCTTAGTAGGAATATGCCAAACACACAGATTATTGGAGAAGAAATGCATGAATTTGTTGTATTTATTAGTACCGGATCTGCAAGAGATATCATCTAGAGACTGAATGAGATTTGAAGGCTGAAATTATTGACATTTACAAAAAAAAGACTATGTACCAGAGGATCAATGTTACTGCAATAGTACAGATGGCATGGGCATTTATACACTGCCCTATGTTGGGTGTTTGGTGCAATAAAGTGAATTGAATTGAATTGAATTAGGTATCACCATGATTTCTTGAGAGGGGGTGGTTTCCTATGCTTACTTATTAGAGAGCTAATTATTGTGATGTCCATCATAGGAAAGTGAAATACATTTGAAAGCTAAAGGGGGTCATTCATTTGCCCCTTCCGGCGATGCCCTTGGCTGTAAGTGAACTTACGTAGAGTCTGGACTGAAGAGACACTTGAGAGCATATCGTTTATGGGCCCGGAATGTAGTTTTAGGATGTAGCTGTGTTGAGTCTCCACCTCTGCCCCCTGTCAAACTCCAGATGTAACAATTCCCCTGCAATAAGTATTTCAATAGCTATGATACAGTCCTGTATGTATTAATCTTATATTGAATAAAATTATCTTATACTGCAGTTCAATGTCCTTTGAGAAATACTGTTGTTTGATCAGGATGGTCATTATGGTTTTTTACCATTGCCCCCTTGGTGACTCCATTTGATGCCCCAGTCTTCTCATCCATGATGATGCCATTTGACACCTTTAACAACTCAACAACTTAACGGTTCTACCAAATGGTCACCACACCCCATAAAGTTTCTCTGTATGTTTTCATACCAAGTGTGCAGAGGTTATTTGGTAGAACCTTAATTACTTCTACTCGTTAACAATTACTCCAAGCAGTATCAAACATGCTGATGGTATACCTGACATCAGAGAATAGTTATGTGTGTGACAGTTCACAGGTGAACATGTGAAATGCTTTGTGGGGCTGTCCAGCATCCACTTTATGATTTGAGAAAGGGTGTCATATGGTGGCCTCATGGGGAAAAGTTCAAAACCAGAATATGCATTTCGCCAAATAAGAAAGAAAGATATGTATCCTATTTAAAACTAGTTCAAACTGTGTTAATCGTTCATTACACTGTGAGATCTACCGAATGATTTGGCATATAGCATTGGGCACACCAGTTCTCGTCAGATCACCCAAGTTAAGCTATGTTGTGCTGGGTCAATACTTAGATGGGTGACCGGGTGCTGTACTGGTTGGGATGATCAGTGTCCAGGATAATAGAAACTGTGAACACTCTCATGTTCTGGCACATGTAGGCACCGATGTGATATGACTCAACAATGTTGAAAACGATGTTAAATGCTCTCAATCACTCACTGTTCAGCACATCCAGGGAGGCAACTCCTGAGTAGATTCTCATTTATGCACACCAAGGGAAATAACTATTGCACAATAAGATTTTTGGGGCTGACAATCGTCAAATAACCTGTTACGTCAGAACTAGATATATTATCGCTGATAAATTAATATTCAGGAGTATCATCGAATCCTCCCACTCTGTCAAGCCCATCAGTAAGCATTATTAATTGAATTTCAGTCTGTCTGTCGGCCGAGTATTGAAGTGTAGCATCTGCAGGAAGTATATTCATCAAATAAATATTTCTACAGAATTATTAGAATTTGTGAGTTGTGTAGTTTCCAGAGATACTTGATTCCTTACTTTGTTATTAACAGCTGACATCATTGTTCCCATAGGGTCAATACTGATGGATTGGATAGCTGCATCAGGCTCAGGGATCTGAAAAAGAAACAATAACTACGACATCAGCAAGCTCAGGCGGCATCTTAATTCATCTCTGACACTGATATCCATCCCCACATAAATCCATAATCTGTCAATGTGGCCCATAACAAGCTATGATTTTAAAGGTATACAGCAAATTCTGGCAACGTTTCTTAAGCAAGAAATTATTACTGCTGAAAGATCTTGGTAGTGGACAGAAATCATTGACGTTTTTGTACCCCCCCCCCCCCCCCCCCACCCCACCCCACCCCCCAAGTATCACCAGTTTGCACTAAATGGTAAATATCAAGGTGCCTACATTTGGTCATGTTTCATGCATATTATGACAGGTTTTGTACATGAAAGAGACATTTGGCTGCCAGCGATGGCATACGGAGGTACACACACATAAGTCTATTTGCCATATGGAGAGTCTTTTGAAACTAAATTTCAGAATCCTAGCAGGAAAAGCAACCAAGATATGATCTAATGCATAAAAGAGCATACATACATCATGATTACATTCAAAATTTTAACATCGAAAGCAACTGAGACATGGTCTTGACAAGTATTTTTCCAAAGACGAAGAGACACACCTGACTAATGGATGGGAAAATATAAACATGAATTGCAGGCAAGCACCTAAAAGGTGCGTGGACCCCTCAGCCTGTTTTTTTTTTTAGTCAAGTAGGATCAGGGCTGCATTGCGAAAAACGTATGGGCACCCAAAACTCAAATGAAACAAAAAATGAAAGTGATAGATATAATAGACTTCGTTTTCATGTGAGTGGTGTGCTGGGATTACAGCATGCAAGAAAGTGTAGCTTTATCAGTGGCAATTTATGCATTGCACAAGTGTGATAAGTTTAATGGCATAGAAACACACTGATTGACACTCTCCTAATCACTCGTTTTAAATAATTTCCAAGGTACAGTAACATGTTTGGTGACAAAAATTGAAGCATTATGTTGCACCAGTTAAATGTGTGGACACAAATATGGTTCATGCAAAAGTTTTAGGATAAATCATATGATGTAAAATAGAATGATTTAACAGCAAAATTGAAGAAAAAAGTTGTCCTTCATTTAAGGTGACGCGAAATTCAAACTACACTTCTGAAATAACTATGTTTTGTGCAAAAGCTTTAAGATAGATCATATGATGTGGAGTAGAATGATTTAATAGCAAAATTGAAGAAAAATGTTGTCCTTCATTTAAGGCGACATGAAATTCAAACCTAACAGGGATTCGATACTGCGGGGACCCCCTCGCCGGTTATTTTCTCTTGTACTTGGGAAATAAAATAATGTCACCAACCTGTTAGTTATTACTATAAAAGGGAAAAAAATTAGGTGATTCAGCATGTGTGTGAAAAAGCAATGTACACTGCAGGCTGAGAAGCTGTGAATAGGTATAAGTCTAAAACTTTAACATTTAGTGCCCCAGGGGTGAAGAAATCCCCCCAAGGGTAGTGCATAGGTTGAACAAGTGTAGCATCATGTAAGCCCTCAGAATATATGAGAATTGGGGAGTTCCATCCAATGGTAATCTTGAATGGCCCAGGCTTTCTTGTATCAGGGAACCTTCAAAAGTCACAATGAAACATGCAACTAAGGGTTCCCAATGGGCATAGATAACAGTGCAAAAAGCCAAGCCATCAATAAACAAAATAAAAGAAATAATTAAAATTCATGAAATCATCATAGCCATCTGAAAATCTAATCACTTCATCAGTCAACATTCAGAAGCTCTCACCAAAGTTTGGTCAGGCCTGACTTGATAGATCTGCAGATATTCAGCGGACAAGAACATGTTGATGGGCATAGATAACATTGCAAAAGCTGAGCCATCAATAAATAATAAAAAAAATAATTAAAAATCACGAAATCATCATAGCCATCTATAAAGTTTGGTCAGGCCCGCCTTCATAGATCTGCAGATATTCAGCAGACAAGAAAATGTTGACAGACGGACGGACGGACGTCTGGACGGACGGACGCCGGACGGACGTACGTACATGGCAACGACATGGTAAACATGAATTGCAGGCAAGCACCTAAAAGGTGCGTGGACCCCTCAGCCTGTTTTTTTTTAGTCAAGTAGGATCAGGGCTGCATCTAGAGCCAGTCTAGTTTTGGAAAACATATGGGCACCCAAAACTCAAATGAAACAAAAAACGAAAGTGTTGTTTTTGTTCAATTTGGAAAGATTTCTGAAGGAAATACTCCTAGAAAAAGCTTCTGGAAGCCTCAATATCGATCCGATTGCATAGCTGGGTATTGAATTTCATGTTAATAAACCTCTGTTTTGTGATTGATCACAGGCTCTTTGCGCCGAAATTCACTTAAAAAAATTGGACCCTCAATAATGAATTACGAAAAGGAACTGGGAGTTTGGGATCGGAACCTGCAAAAAATCCCTGGATACCGTATATAACAGACTTCGGTTTCACGTGAGTGATGTGCTGGGATTACAGCATGCAAGGAAGTGTAGCTTTATCAGTGGCAATTTATGCATTGCACAAGTGTGATAAGTAAACACACTTATTGACACAGGCCAACCCTTATCATTATTTGGGGGGGGAGCTCCAGGTATGCAAACTGATTCAAAATTGCACACAGTCAGGCTAAAAATGGGCTCTCCTAATCACTCGTTTTACATAATTTCCAAGGTACAGTAACATGTTTGGTGACAAAAATTGAAGCATTATGTTGTACCAGTTAAATGTGTGGACACAAATATGGTTCATGCAAAAGTTTTAGAATAAATCATATGATGTAGAATAGAATGATTTAATAGCAAAATTTAAGAAAAATGTTGTCCTTCATTCAATAATAATCATGAATGGACCAGGCTTTCTTGTATCAGGGAACCTTCAAAATTCACAACGAAACATGCAACCAAGGGTTCCCGATGGGCATAGATAACAGTGCAAAAGCTAAGCCATCAATAAATTAAAAAAATTTAAAAAAATAAAAAATCATGAAATTATCATAGCCATCTGAAAATCTAATCATTTCATCTGTCAACATTCAGGAAGCTCTCACCAAAGTTTGGTCAGGCCCGACTTGACAGATCTGCAGACATTCAGCGGACAAGAACATGTTGATGGGCATAGATAATAGTGCAGAAGCTAAGCCATCAATAAATAATAATTTATTTTTTTTTAAATCATGACATCATCATAGCCATCTGAAAATCTAATCATTTCATCTGTCAACATTCAGGAAGCTCTCACCAAAGTTTGGTCAGACCCGACTTCATAGATCTGCAGATATTCAGCGGACAAGAACATGTTGATGGGCATAGATAACAGTGCAAAAGCTACGCCATCAATAAATAATAAAAAAAATAATTAAAAATCATGACATCATCATAGCCATCTGAAAATCTAATCATTTCATCTGTCAACATTCAGGAAGCTCTCACCAAAGTTTGGTCAGGCCCGACTTCATAGATCTGAAGATATTTAGCGGACAAGAAAATGTTGACGGACGGACGCCAGGACGGACGGACGCTAGGACGGACGGACGCTAGGACGGACGGACGTACGTACATGGCAACGACAAGACCCCACAGCCCTATGGGCTGAGGGGTAAAAATGGAAGAACAGGCCGGCTAGGGCACATCTCATATATACAGGGTATATGATTACAGCTTTCCTGACCTAAGTGAACATTTATAAAGTTCTTCTTTGCCCCACGGGAACTGTAGACCCAAAGTTTGGTACCAATTTCTAAACTCAAACTGGAGATTTTCATTTTGTTTTACAGATTTCCTGTCCCAAGTAACCTTGACCTTTAGATATTTCTTTGTCTCAAGGATTAGGTACACCCAAAGTTTAGTACCAGTCCATAATCTTGAACTAAAGATAAGGCATGGACAAGAGAGACTGGAGGATATTTGATTCAATGTCACACTCATGGACAG
The DNA here is from genome assembly GCA_036873755.1 of Hanleya hanleyi. NCBI lineage: Eukaryota > Metazoa > Mollusca > Polyplacophora > Lepidopleurida > Hanleyidae > Hanleya > Hanleya hanleyi. The sequence goes on from JAVTVY010000819.1 coordinate 292,576, forward strand.
AAGAAGTTAAAGTGATCGTAAACCCTCCAGTTTACATCAAATGAAAGACCATTTGAAACAGTGTCTGAAAATAGTTTTTGTCATTTTTTTACGATTTTATTACACAGAGTAAACTGCAAATAAAGCATGAGATTGTATGGTGGTCTGTTGTGATCATATCTAAGTTCGGTGACGTCACACTGCCTTAAGACATATATTTTAAACATTGTATGCACTTTGTAATACTTAAGGTGTGTTTACTTGAGTTTCAACACAGACCCACTGTTTCATTGATGTGCATGTTTCACCCAAATTGAGGAAATCAAATGCAAGATTCAAATTGACTTGGTACTTATGAGTTACCATACAAAAGTATTTTTCACCCGGTTAGAAAAAATCGCATAAATGAAGTCAAAATATATTTGGATACAGTTGAAATTGGTCTTTCATTTGACCTTCACTTCATCAGAGGGTTTACTATCACTTTAATAGATAGACAGAGATAAATTGTGATCACAATATAGTTCCTCCTTGATCGACGGGTAAATAAAAAGTAATGTCCATGTGTGGGTGGGAGTATAATAACCTATTTGATACATGATGGTTATTGCCTGGAGTTACAGTACTACTTGGAATACTTGATTAACCGTTTCATTGAAATCCATTCTCTAGACTGCCATTTAGCTGAAGAACAATCGAGTATCAGAATACATACCAACTGCTCATTATGATCAGTCTTGAGGTCCCATATGTGTATAGCTCCACTTTGGTCTCCTACAAATAATTCACCCTGGAAAATAGGAGATAAAGATTTGTAGATTTAATGATGCTCTCTGTTTTACTTTGCCTGAAACTATTTCATTGATCAATGATCTTGCACAGTTCGAATTCACTTCACCATGTTCACCAAATGTTAATTTTTAATAATTTTGAAGACAACACTTTCTGAGAAAAAACATGAGGGCGAGTCTCACAAAACCCCTAAGCTTTCCCCAAGCAATTGAGAAATATGCCGAGAATGTGCAACATATTATGGCTATACTAATCATCCAGAATTGTCCTTTTTAGAGAATATCATCAATTCTGCAAATATAACAGCTACATTCAAGAATATATATCACAAAATCATATCCAGATTAATACACAACAAGGGTCATAACTCTGTAAAATAAGGGTCGAGACAAATAATATTTTGTAGGCTAGTAGAATACAAGTAGATGAGTAAGTTTCCAAAATTTGGTAGCTGTAGTGTATTGAGCCCAGTTCTTCAGATGTAACTGGTTACATTCAAGCATATCCAAGATTATTATACCTGAAAGGGGGCATAACTCCATAAAATAAGGGCCGAGACGATGATTTTTTTTGTACGCTTCTAGAATACAACTAGATCCATAAGTTTCCAAACTTTAGCACCTGTACCGAACACGGATCTGCAACTATAACTTGTACATTCAACTACAGATCACAAAATCGGAGATTATTACATCCGAAAGGGGCATAACTCCATATATTAAGGGCCGAGACAACTAATCTGTTTGTAGGCATCTAGACTACAACTGGATAAAAAAGTTTCCTCATAATCTGGTAGCTGTACCAAACACAGTTAATTATATAAAACTGGTTACATGCAAGCATATATCACAAAATCAGAGGTAACTGCACCCGAAAAGGGTAAAACTCTACAAAATAAGGGCCGAGGCGAGTAATTTTTTGTTGGCTTCTAGAATACAACAATATAAATAAGTTTCCAAAATATAGTAGCTATATAGTTGATTACATTCAAGCATATAGGACAGAAATAGAAATTAACTAGAGCATAGTCTGAGGGATGCACACATTTGATCAAAATGATCAGTAAGGCTGCTTACAAGATACCCCCCGTAAGGGCATAGATACATGGGGGTGGTTAACGTTTCACGAGTAAGCTGAATGGGATTGTGGCAGTGGAAATCATCAGTAAGCATGCTTACAAGATACCCCCCGGATGCACATTTGATAGGAATTGACGAGTATTTGTAGAGGAATATAAGTATACATGTTATGAGTGGCGGCACAGTATGTAACTAGTTGACAATGAGACCTCGCTCGGTTGGAGTGCGGTTAACGGATTGTCTATGCATGTGTCGTGACGATACTCAGATGAGTTTAATGGATTGTTCAGAAAATTGATGTTAATAATGATTGTTGAGAATGGGGTTATGCAGGCATATTGTGTTTTACCTAACTGTTGTTACCACTAGAACCGTGTAGACTTGAAATGGGCTGTTGCAACAGATAGGCGAATTACTGTCATCTGGATAACCATATTGAAGAGGAAAAGGAAGTCACCATATTGAAGAGGAAAAGGAAGTAAATGGGAAGTGAAATATTAAACTTACTACCTGTAGACGCATATGCAACATCCTGAGCTAGGTCTCATGGTATGGCAGCTACATACAAAATTTGAGAAGAATCTAATCAGCCGTTGTCAAGTTATGCTCCAGAAATGGAATGTACGGACCAACTGAGAAAATTCTGCCCATAGGTGGCGCCACCTGTAGACGCACATGCGCCAAACGCAATCCCAAGCAAGGTCTCATGGTAAGGTAGCTACATACCAAATCTGAGAGGAATCCAATTAGCTGTTGTCAAGTTATGCTCCGGAAACGAAATGTTACGGACCGACAAGAAAAAGTTTTGACCCTAGGTGGCGCCACCTGTAGACGCACATGCGCCAAACGCAATCCCCAGCGAGGTCTCATGGTATGGCAGCTGCATACCAAATTTGAAAGGAATCCAAGTAGCGGTTGTCAAGTTATGCTCCGGAAACGAAATGTTACGGACTGACATGAGAAACTTTTGACCATAGGTGGCGCCACCTGTAGACGCACATGCGCCAAACGCAATCCCAAGCGAGATCTCATGGTAAGGTAGCTACATACCAAATTTGAGAGGAATCCAAGTAGCGGTTGTCAAGTTATGCTCCGGAAACGAAATGTTACGGAATGACCCTAGGTGGCGCCACCTGTAGACGCACATGCGCCAAACGCAATCCCAAGCAAAGTCTCATGGTATGGTAGCTGCATACCAAATTTGAGAGGAATCCAACTGGCGGTTGTCAAGTTATGCTCCGGAAACGAAATGTTACGAACTGACTTGAGAAACTTTTGACCCTAGGTGGCGCCACCTGTAGACGCACATGCGCCAAACACAATCCCCAGCGAGGTCTCATGGTATGGCAGCTGCATACCAAATTTGAAAGGAATCCAAGTAGCGGTTGTCAAGTTATGCTCCGGAAACGAAATGTTACGGACTGACATGGGAAACTTTTGACCATAGGTGGCGCCACCTGTAGACGCACATGCGCCAAACGCAATCCCAAGCGAGGTCTCATGGTAAGGTAGCTACATACCAAATTTGAGAGGAATCCAAGTAGCGGTTGTCAAGTTATGCTCCGGAAACGAAATGTTACGGAATGACCCTAGGTGGCGCCACCTGTAGACGCACATGCGCCAAACGCAATCCCAAGCAAGGTCTCATGGTATGGTAGCTGCATACCAAATTTGAGAGGAATCCAACTGGCGGTTGTCAAGTTATGCTCCGGAAACGAAATGTTACGGACGGACGTACGGACATCCGTACGTCCGTACGGACGGACGGACGGACGGACGGACGGACAAGCTGAAACCAGTATACGCCCCCGACACTACACTACGTGTCGGGGGGTATAATAAAGGGCATAACTCTGTAAAATATGGGTCGAGGGGAGCCACTTTCGATAGGCGAATAATTTAGCAAAAGTTAAATAAGTGTTCAAAATTTCGTGGTTGTATCTCAAGCGGATTTGCCTAGAATGCGGTAACGGATGGACGGACGGACGGACGTACATGGCGACGGCAATACCCCGAGGCCAAAATGGCCGAGGGGTAAAAAGCATACACACAAATGTCACAAAGGTGATCCCATACGGAAATCAAACATGAAATGTATGGTACTCAGCGAAATACCATGCATACAGACTATTGAAATACAGTTGGCGTATACACTGATGATTTCTAATTGAATCATAATGAAAGCTCGTGTGAAACACGAAGAAGCACATTTCCCCTGAACATGCTGAATACATATGTAAAACATAATCTGGTATACACAGAGCTTTAGATCTCCTCAATTTGGGCACACCCTCTATCAGGCATGGCAAGTTCTTAGGATAGGACAGAGGGTGGGGCACATAACCCTGGAGGATGAGCACTTGGAAATCATCCGTGGTAACTGGTATCTCTGAAAAGGGATTTCTTTACCAATGGGTGAATCCCAAAGTGACTCGGAGGAGAGACTGGGAGTGAGAGTGAGACAGAAACCCTCAGACCCAATACAATAGAGGAAGAAAATAAATTCAATTTGATGTTTACATATTATCTTCGAAGTCATAATATCGCATCAAAAAGCACCGGAACAACACCAGTTTACTTTAGTAAAATATTTATTAAAAATCTGAAGACATACCCTATAGCATTAGCAGAACAGTGTAAGTTCCACTTCAAAAATCTACTTTTTCACCTCAGCCTAAACAAGAATTTGTGGCACACGCTCACATATGGACAGACAGCAATGCTAAAGTCAGCAACTGAGGTCCGGCTGAGAATAAAATGCAGTTCTCAAAATCAGAAATATGCTGTCAAAATGTGCCAAAAATTGGCCAGAATGCATCTCCAATGGTCTAGAAACCCAGTGCCCCCTGGACCCTCTCCTGAAGTGCTGGGATAGAAGGCCCAACAGTCCCCCCCCCCCCCACAAATAAAAATTCTTTCACCATGCCGTTTAATACTTATGCATTGCATATTCTAAGCATAAGATCCAAGACCAATGACAGATATTGTTTTATCAAAGAAAATATTACAGAAAATATTAAAACAAATGTTGAACCGAAAGTTGATGTTATTGATTCAACTTTTTATGGTAGTAGTCATACACAGGACTACACAGCCACTGGAGACCAAAGAAAAATGAACAATATACAAATTTTCACGGATCAAATTGGGAATTTCCATTTCACGAAAAATGTCTTTTTTGGGACACAAAAAATGTACCTTCATATTCAAGCCAGCAATACCAAAACCTTTTCAGTACATTGTCTATCCTTCAAGATCATTATAATCAAATTTCATAGAAATCAAACAAGCTGTTCAGATGAAATCATGAAAGAAAGGTTTACCTATGCTCAGATTACATCGCCACCTAGTGGTGAACTGTGACTATGAAAGCACAACCGGAAAAAATTTCCAGGCCTAAGTAGATAGCACACAAAGTCTGACCCAAAAATATTTAACGGTTTCATAGATATTCATGTTTAAAGTCGCAGCGGCGGTGGATCGGCAGAGACGTTTCTCATGAAAACATAAGAGCATCCACTTTGTGGAAATGCTCTAATAAAGCTATAACAGAGCTCACCTGGTTAGGATGCAGACATACACAGTTAACTGGCGCATTCACCTGGAAAATCCTCTGACACTGGAGATTCCTCGACCTGTGAACCAAAGTAACATGATGTACATTATGTAGCATAGAAGCATATATATCATAATGTGAAAGGTGTGTAAGCATCCTGTATTATGTAGGTCTGTATTCTCCATACTCGTCCTGCATGCACATGTGGGCAGTATAGCTCATACTCAAACCATCCATTTAAAATAACAGCCAATGAACAGATGGTGTTCAATTGTGATATGCTACATTCGTGAGATCTTCACTGAGAAAAAGCTGACAACTCTTTTTAAGTTCTGGGTGGAAACGACATGGGGGCATCTCTGAAGTTAAAACAAATACAGATACGAACACTGATTTCAAAACAATCAGAAGGGACAAATTATACAACACGTTGCCTGGTGTTTAATTTGCTCTAATATGGGCAAATTCGGAACGGTCACAAAGGTTGTTCAGAAAGCCTGTTAATAAAACTAATAGTCTCTGTCGTGGCAAATTCGTTTTCTGTCATGTCTGTCATGGTTCAGCTTCGATGGACAAACCATGAATAGAGATGATGGTGTGTAAGGCGAGTATGTAATAATATGCTTATACAACAAGAGAGTAAACATGGCGAGGACTCACAGTACATGGAACTAGCCATATTTTTCCATGCAACACAAGAATATGGTGTCTTGTATATTAACAAACCTAAGATCCCAAATCCGTGCAGAGTTATCTTCCCCTCCTGTGTACATCCATTTTCCCTCTTCATGAAACCCCACAGCCGTCACGTTCTTCGATATTCCATCATAATTTATCACAGCATTTGGGTTGTTGGAGTTTAAATCATACATCCGAATATGCTGATAACCTGCAAGTGCATAGTGAAACATTAAATGTCACAAAGGATGTGAATAATAACAAATCAAGTTTATTGACATATTATGATCTTACCCTAGATCAATCAATATCTATTACAGTTTCCTATGTAAAACCAAAGTAGTTTAACATTCACAAATTACACAATAGTAGACCCATGGAGCCATCAATAAAATAAAATCTGTGTTGAGGTAACTCTACCTACTCAAAATAGTTAGCAATTTTAGGGTCGACCGCAACAGTTTTTTTTTTTTTTAAATTTTGATTATACTGGTTCCTTTAATGGTCTACTCCAAATTCTCAACAGTTAATGTTATTTAATATCAGTATTTTTGAGTTTGAGCAACAAAGTAGAGCAGGGTATGAAATAGACAAATAAATTCTAGTTGCCCATCGGCAAGCACAGGCAACCATCACATCCGATTGCATTGCAATTCGGGCAGAATTTGGTTGCCCAAAGGAAATTTAGGTTGCCCTGGGCAACCGGGCAAAGGGCTATTTCGCACCCTGTAGAGTCAGGTAAAATACCTTCACTTGACTACGGAATATCCTAACATACATAACCACTTTCAAATGTACCTTTTAAAGAACTTTGTCAAAATGATAATGACAAAATCAATAGAATAAAATAAAAAATCCTACCTACCTACGTGTTTATTAACCTCATTACCTCAAACTGACCTATTATTATAGATGGCCTGGCTTATTATCTCTCACAAGTCTGACAGAATTTAATTACAACCGGCAATAAACATTTATCAAGTGAAATATACATGTTCTTTACTGTGTTTACTGGTCCTACTAAATGAATTGCAACATTTCTGTAAACAACATTCGGCACGTAATATTTTGGCACAAAGTGAACATATACATGACATTTCAGAATGCAACATTTCAGCAACTTTTTTCCCACATTTGCAGTTATCTCAAAAAGACCTGTAAAAATTGGGCAAAAAATGTACATATTACTTGTTTTGAGATACATAATGCACAGAAATATATGGAATAGTTTACAGAGACAAAATCTGACATATTGCAGATATTTTATCAAATTTTCCATTAATCAGACTAGTACATACATACATGTACAAGATCATGTTGAGTGAGGTTAAACTTTTTATTTATTAATTTAATTTATTTGTAAAATATGTCACAATTATAAAACTTGAAAATCTGGGCTGAAAACATTAACATTGTTCATTAACAAGTCCAAACTATATCATGTAACATGCATCTGTAATTAGTCTTTCCTAATACTTTGACTGACTGGAGGTCGTACCCACCACTTAGTACTGAAATGTCGCCTGGAATTATGTTGCTCACAGAAATGTCACATGTTGAAATGCCAAAATGTCCTGATCCACTACTGAATACTCCTGCACACATTGCAGCTTTGTAAAGAACAAGTCAATATTTTTTTTCTTCGAAAAATTACATAAAATTGGATTTTTTAACACAATAAAACAGATGTGATGATAAATACAATGAAGCCATAACCTCTGACCTGTAATGTCAGAATCAGATTACGTCTGTCATATACAGCATCTACGTGAGATATCTTATCGTGATGTACTTCTCACAGCAAACGCGTTAAGCATGTTAAGTTGTAGCTTTGTAATGGTGTTGGCATTACAATAGTAATGTCCCCCATAACAATAATCGATCGAAAACCAACTGACATAAAGGATAAAAACATCATGGCCTTTGCTGATTCCAAACAGGCGTGATACTTGAGGGCTTTGAGTTTGTTCTTTTCAGACTTCGACCATTCCCCAAAAAAACATACACAGTTATAAAATGTCCTATATAGCCTCTTACAACAATCTAGCTTAACAAAGTATGGGGTGTCACTGTGTGTAGACAGCTTGGCTGGACCTTCCTCTTACCTGCAGCCGCAATCATCTGTTTGTCTGGAGTAATATCCAAAGCATTCACTTGCTGATATCATTGTTAAGAAATATATCATGTGCATTTCTCTGACATAAAACGAGAGATTAATTGAATCCAAGATATGTCCTTAAACAAAGTCAGTAGGCAACAACATGGCTAAACCCCCAAAAAGGAAGAAGAACAGCTTAGGAGATAAATATGATTATCAATGTGTAATAAAGAGAAGGAGATGACCAACAGATCAGCTGATCAATGATGTGCTTGTAATAGGATTGAACTATTACAAAATGAATGTTTCAAGAAATCATACATGTACAGAACATTATTATGATAAATGGTTTTAGGAAAAGCAGGCTCCATCTTTATGGTGAAGACATCATACACCAGTACTAACTTTATGACGTTTTAAGTATCATACATGACCTCGTGAGTTGCGTTCATGAAAAAGAATATCAGTGGGGTTTTTTTCAACATCAAGGGGCATAACTGAGGAAAAAATGTTGGATCAGGTTGAAACGATAACGTCCACATCCTCAAATGGTGACGATGTGTGACAAATTTCAAAAGAATACAACAGAGACTGTGAGGAATTGCGTTCACAAGAGAAGGTAGCAAATTAAAGCATTTTTTTAATTTTCAATGAACAAGGGGCATTATGGAGAAAACACCAGATCGGATTGAAAAGGGAGGGAGGGAATTTGGCTTAATGTCACACTCAAGTTTGTTTCACTCATATGGGGACAGTCAGTTTGGTTGGTGGAGGAAGCCGGAGTACCCGGAGAGAACCACCGCCCTTCGGCAAGTAACTGACAGACTTTCACACATGGACCAGCTGGGCTCTAACCCGTGCCGGTTCAGCGGTGCGGATTGAAAAGGTCACATGCACATCTTCACTTGGTGATGATAATGTGTCACAAATTGAAAAGAATCCAGCAAAACCTCTTTGGTGTGCTGAATTCACAAGAAAAGATAAAACACAGCAAGGAAGCAATCAGAGATTGCGCAATTGTATGCCCCCCTTCCGCTTTAATCCGACACTACCCCACCATTGTTCTGTTCTGTATTGGTCGGTGGAGGCCTAATTTGGATAATTATAAAAATTCTGTTTCAGTCACTTTTTTCGGCATGCCTCGCATAATGCATATTTCAAGTATCGACCAACAAGTAATAATACAATGTTTTGATGCAAGATGTTCGCCAGGGCTTTCGCCAAATCCGAAAATGTGACCTGGCTATGAGACCTACATTCCTTAGGAGTATATTGTGGTGAAATTATGAAGCGATCAGTGAACTTTGAATTTTGCACCCAATTCACTCTTTTGGGGGCAATTTCATACTTCAGGACCTATGTGGTCTGCTTTGGAATGTAGAATAACAATTTTAAAGCCATTTTCCCAGTCTGATGAACAAAGGGCCATAACTCTTGAAAATATAACCGAAAGCAGAGAAACTTCACGCTGCACAACTATGGGGCGTTGACCACATATCATGCAAATTCCATACTTGTCCATACAAAATTAACCGAGGTCCAGCCCGGACAAGTCTCAATTCACAAAGATTTCAAGAACAAAGGGCCATAACTCTTGAAAATATAGGCGAAATGTGGAGAAACTTCACGCTGCACAACTATAGGGCACTGACCACATATCCTGCAAATTTCAAAATTCTCCATACAATATTAACCAAGATCCAGCCCGGACAAGTCCCAATTCACTGAGATTTCAGGAACAAAGGGTCATAACTCTTGAAAATATAAGCGAAATGGGGAGAAACTTTCCGCTGCACAACTGTGGGGCACTGACCACATATCATGCAAATTTTGTACTTGTCCATACAATATTAACCAAGATCCAGCCCGGACAAGTCCCATTCACAGAGATTTCAGAAAAAGGGCCATAACTCTTGAAAATTATACCAAAACTCGAAAAAAAACTCCACGCTGCACAACTACGAGGCACTGGCCACATTCCATGCACGTTTCAATCCTGTCCATCAAATATTAACCGATATATCGCGCGGACAAGAAATTCGGACGGACGGACAGACGGACGGACGGACGGACGGACGGACGGACAGACGGACGGACGGACGGACGGACGGACGGACAGACGGACGGACAAAGCGATCGCTATATGCCCCCCCTCTAATTGGAGGGGGGCATAATTACTAATTGGGCATACAGTGCGTTGTCTAGCTAGTAAAGAAAATGAAAGTTGTCTCCACCTTCTGTGAGTAACAAGAAGCCTGGTTGAGATGACTATTTGGTCTGGATATATGCTTCATTTTCTCTTCTATTGCACAGTATAATCAATTCCACGGATGCATTGAAATTACAAGTTGTGAAATATGGAATTTCTTAGCCACCATACAATTACGTAAAGTTCGAATTTTCAGACACCAAATTTATATAATTTGTGTGCATGCAACCTTATTCCTTAATATATTATGATGTGTTTTGACAAAACTATTTCCGTGATTCCATTTCATGACCTTTTAGGTCAGGTTTTTGTAAAACATAGTTATATAACTTCAATTTATATGGGATAATATAGAGAACAGTTATGCAACTGCGCTGAATTATCCCGAATTTGATATGTATGTTTAGATAATGAGACAGATAGCCGAGCGGGAAGTCACATCTGCACTGAAGATTTGACGAGTTAGCTTCGAGTTAGCTTGACCCTGTAATGTACTAGCATTGTATATGTATATGTAGAAATGATCGATGTGTACAGGCAGACTAATTCACCATTATGTCTCCATGATAGATGTACCATCTCCAGTTTGAAAGACCTTTACAAATAGTCTGATGTTGGTCTGCCTGCCGAATGCCGCCGATCATTCCTAAGTTAGGTGAAATGAATATACAATAAATCGGCTTAATATTCAGCAGACATGGACTCCGTCGTTGTTGTATCCTGTCTCATTTAACGAGGTTATCAAGTCTTCGAGAAATCTCGGAGCCGAAACTGGAATATATTTGGAAGGGTTATGTAGACACCATCACCTGAGTCAACAGACGACCGTGCGTTATAATATCTAAGACCGCGCACAAGCCCTTGTCATCTTCAAGACCGAAAATTCTACAAAGTGTACACTTGCATTTATTGAGGCACATCATTTGACTGGTTTAGTCACTTTTTACTGTAACACTGTAACATATGGCATAACTCTGGAAAATGTAGACCGAGGCGACTCAATTTTGCTAGGGTTCTGTGGCAGAAGGATATGGATGTGCACAACTGTTTCGATGTTTCTGGGGCAGGTCATTCTAAAGATATCTCTGTAACGAGAAAGCTGCGACGGACATGTTGACGACAATACCCTTCAGCTAAATTTTGGCCGAGGGGTAAAAACTAATACTCTACCAAGTGACTGAAGAACTATACTGCAAGGATTCGGTGTTCATGAAGACAAGCATCTGTTCACATCGACATAAACAAATAAGTAGAAATGATATGACCTTGCTTTTTGCATGATAGGTTACTGAACTACTGTAGATTACTGAACTACTGAAGATAATTTTGAGTCCATTGTCATTGCATAATTTTGTATGGTACATATTTGGCAGTGCGCCAGCTTTGAAAGTGGACATCAGTAATGCCATCAGTCATCGGGTGTCTAAATATCACCAATGATTACAATATATACAAAAGCCACTATGCCAATAAATTTATCATTTTTCTAAAGAGGGATCATTATCCTTTCCAATGACAGGCATGGTTAGTCTGTAGCACAATTTTTTCTTCTACAAAATGAGGATGGTTGTTTCAATTTTCCTGAACCGGTCAATTTATGAAATCGGACAATACATAGCCAAGTTTACTTACATGGCTTCATTCGTTCCTACGATGCCTTAAATCCTCTTACTGAACTTACATACAGTCAGGGACAACACCACTCCATGGGTTGTTCGGCTCTATCCAGCACTCTCTGTCCACTGCTTTTATCGAGTTCAGCAAATTGATTCATTGCTGGGAAGAGCTGATCCATCTGCAATCAGTCTTCGAACATCAATGGCTGGTTGAATTTCTCCTCCATTATACAATCATACATGTCATATGATCGGCAACGTATCAGGCGGATCATGGGACTCTTTCGAAGATAATGGCGGTACACAGGGGAAATTCAACCAGCTTTTTTATGTTTGAAGATGGATCAGCTCTTCACGGCAAGGAAACTACTTGCCGATAATGCAGTGGACAGAGAGTGGGAAGGGGTTGTTTTATTGTCCGATAGAGTCGTACGATTCATGTAGCCGTGTTTTCCCGAAATGTAACTTCGGTAAGAGGATTCATGACGTAGTAGAGCGAATGAAGACATTTAAACTTGGTATATTGTAGTATATAGCTGGCGAACGATGGAGCCTCAAAGACTATGTGCTAACATGAGCAGTATGAGAGAAGATGAAGGGTTAAGTTAAGCGACTTGCTGCCACGAGACGGCGCTGTGTCTTGCAGTTCGTCACAGGAAGAAGAGAGAAAATGGCACTGCCCATGCAGAGAAATTTCTGAGGTGAGAAAATGTTGAAATATTAATGTTTTGCCTTAATAACAACAATGGCGAAAGTGTTAATAGTGGTTTGTTTAAACGATTAGTCGGTAAAATTGCGTTAGTCGTTTGGTTTGAAAAGGAGTTGGGGCGAAGGGCGAATGAATACCATGTCTGACGAGACCCTCCCTGTTTGAAAGGTTGGAAGTTGTGAACTACGTGTGGGACGATTCCTTTTTATTTAGTACCCTCAACCCCAATTGAGGTACAGTGCCTACCCCTATTGAGGTATTATACGCCGATTGAGGTATTCCTCCTAACCTGTATAATCATCTCTCCTATACACCCCATTTCCGTATGTTAAATCAAGTGTTGTTCCCCAGAATAATCAACGTCAAATGATGGGCAGGTGGGGGGGGAGGGGGGCTGTGATTGTATGCCTCTATTTGTTGTTGATGCCTCTAGAGGGCGCTGTGATCAGCTGAATAAACTCTATTCTATTCTATCAGTCTTGTCGGTAGTGTAATGACAACGCAATGGCTGTTAATCAGGAAAAGTCCAAAATCATACACTTCAGAATTACTTCTGTACCTAAAATCTTCATAACAACAACAACAACAACAACAGGTGCCCGAAAAGGATACGGAATCTGGGTGCTGCACAGTGCGGTGACATATACCGCTGTGTGCCTGCCAAAATCTGATCGTGTGGTCATAGCCTGCAGTAGCCAGGATAACTGGATCCCCATTACCATTAGAAACACTCATTTTTAAATGATACTCATCGCTAAAGTGTCACTTTTAGTCATTAAAGCATCGTAGAAAGTTATCTTCTTCCCCACTCGTGTTTGACCGGAAGTAAACACATTGCACCGGATGTTGAATTTTGGAGAGAATGATTGGCTGATAAATGCATTTTCTGCAGAACTGCAATGATGGCTTCTAAGTTCAGTGGTGCTTTGCAACTGACAGATTTAGACGACTTTATTACTCCTTCACAGGTGTATTATTAAGCCAAACATGTGTTTTTTGTCTTTGACCAATGAACTGACTTTTTAGCAGTCATTGTCTGTTTCAAAGTTTGTTTGATTGAGTATGAAATGATTTGTTGTCTGTCAGTGTCACACTAGTCTAATAGACCTTGTACTTGTAGTTCTCTCCACGCTAAAGGAGGAGAGACCTAGCGGTATATCATTTAGGAGGACACGTTTGACCAGAAAATGTAGCGCACAATAAAGCATGGCAGACGAATCGATCAACCAAATGTCGCCCCGCATACCTTATATACTTGGGAAGGAAACCGGTATACTCACAACCACGATTATCTCAAGGTACTCCCTTCTGGGGTCTTTTCTCTCACACCTGTTCCATTTTCTCCTCGACTCACACCGTTTAAACTTCTAAGTTGGTCGGACACGCATGCGTTAACTAACCGGAAGATTGCGATGGTGACATCATCATCACGGTTTTATCCAAACACGTCTCTACCAGTGCAAACGATCTGGACCCTATGGTTGTACGGACGGTAGAGATCGTTTGCACTGGTAGAGACGTGTTTGGATAAAACCGTGATGATGATGTCACCATAGCAATCTTCCGGTTAGTTAACGCATGCGCGTCCAACCAACTTAGAAAGTTTTAACGGTGTGAGTCGATTTTTTGATTTTCTGGTCAAACATGTCCTCCTAAATGATATACCGCTAGGTCTCTCCTCCTTCAGCAAGGAGAGAACTACTAGGTTTAGCAGGTTGGGGAAAATACCTTGATCGAGGTATTATACCTTGATTGGGGTATTATACCTCAATCGAGGTATAGGGCTATACCTCGATTGGGGTATAGGGCTATGTCAACTTCAGTTTTTATATATTTATGGAAAATGTGGGCATCCACACATACCCTGGACTGCATGGATCTTTCAATAGCATCTATGGCTTCAGTGTTCCATGATTTTCACAGCAACTTATTGTTTCGCTTTATGCGACTAATCAATCAAATTAGCCATTGCAATATTTCAAAAATGAAACATGGCTTCAAAAGACATATTCGGTGAAATTTATTCCATAAATGAAAATGAAATGCGATGGCGTACTTCCATGTCAAGGTCATGGGCAAATTGCAGGATTCGAGAGGCAATGCCTAGTTAACAAATCAAGTTTAATTGACAGACACATAATCTAATCTGCTAGCATGTGCACATAAAAAACAGACCTCTGCTCTGGGTATTCTGACCCTGCCATGTGTGTGTATGCTAGGAGATTGTACATTGCATCGGACAATTTAATCTAATTTATTCATCAGTCAATGCATCTACATTCAGGCAACTTGGATATGACTTTGAGATGCAAGTATGCCATCACATGCCAGTTTCATGTACAGAATAAATTTCACTGAATATGCCATTTGAAGCCTTGTTTCATTTTTGAAATATTATAGTGGCTAATTTGACTGATTAGTCGCATAAAATGAAGGAATAAGTTGCTGTGAAAATCATGGAACAATGAAGCCATAGATGTTGTTGAAAGATTCATACAGTCCGGGGTTTGTGTGGATGTCCACATTTTCCATTAAAGTGAACGTAAAGGCTGAGGCAACATGCACTCTGTGGGAAAGAACTACAATGAAAGTATCAAACAGCAGCAACAAATATTTTTGGGGATTTTTTTGCACCGAGTAGGAACGAAATTATCTCTGTTGTATTATTGTTCCCCGGCAGCAGCCATGTTGGCTATCTCACCTCAGAGCAGTGACGTCGTATCACCTTGGGAGCTCTCTACTTTGTGGAGTTAGAAAGCGCAGTAAGCATGTAAACATGTTATCGAAGACCCAGGTTTCGACACTTCGTATAATATGCCTATCTCGCAGTGTCTCTGTCCCGCCAAACGGTAATAAAATTATTTTTACCTCACTTAAAAGTTTAGAACTTCCACACTCTGACGTTTCTGAATCGATGTTGTTGATCTCGGTGTCTTTGATCTACGATGCGACAATTCTGTTGGGATTGCATTTTCTTTAATTTCCTTCGCCTCCTGGCTCTCCTGCTGGGCGTCAACATCAGCCTTCCGTAGAGGTCAGGTTGGAAACATTCGGCTTTAAAATAGACCGAAAACAGCACAGATTTCTCGGTTGGAGTACAGTGTAGTCTGCCGATGTTGTGCAGCCACTGTTTGAGTCCCGGCTTCCCTAACGGGAATCTGTGTAATGATAACTTATCCGACTGTAGCGGTAGCAGAGGACAACCCGAGACGGATGTATTTTGCTTGCCATCACTGCGCCCTGACAAGTTTCAGCTCGGTAAACACTTGCTGGAGACACGCAACACAGTCAAAACACGCTTGAAACAACCGAGCCCCCCCACCTCCGCCATTACAATTCGTGTTACAGCAAATCCACAACAAAGTGATTCTACGTCACAGGAAAATATCACGTGCTACAAGGAAGCGTTTTCATTGGCGCAAGGCTACTGAATAGACGAACATGGCTGACGCCAGTCAATTGTTGCACCAGTCAATTATTCCGGTGTTTGGAATTATTTTTTCGGAAGAGAAAAAATCACAAAAAATATTTGTTGCTGCCAACTGATACTTTTAATATAGTTCTTCCACATCGCGTGTATGTTGTCACAGCCTTTACGTTCACTTTAATATATAAAAACTGAAGTTTACATAGCCCTATACCCCAATCGAGGTATAATACCCTGATCAAGGTATAATACCTCGATCAAGGTATTTTCCCCAACCTGTTTAGTGTCACACCATTATCTAGCCACATTGGTCCATTTCGGGAAGTCCACGCCTCGTCACATGCATCTGTTCCCCCCCTCCGCACTGAGAGATAGCCAAGTTGACATGGCTTATTTCGGTCCTATACTATGCCGTGATGCATCTCAATGATCTGTACACTCTGGGATCACACGGCTCCATGGGTCGTTTGGCTCTATCTGGCAATAAAACAACCCCTCCCCACTCTCTGTCCATTTGTTTCATAGAGTTCGGCAAAGAGTTTGATTGCCGTGAACAGCTCATCCGTCTGCAGTCAGTCTTCAAACATTAACGGCTGGTTGAATTTCTCCTCATACGAAGATAATGGTGGTCATTCAACCAGCTGTCAATGTTTGAAGACTGACTGCAGACGGATGAGCTATTCACAGCAATCAAAGTCTTTGCCGAACTCGATGAAACAAATGGAAAGAGAGTGGGGAGGGGTTGTTTTATTGCCAGATAGAGCCGAACGACCCATGGAGCCGTGTGATCCCAGAGTGTACATGTAAGTTCATTGAGAGGCATCATGGCGTAGTGTAAGAACGAACGAAGCCATGTCAACTTTGCTAACTGGGAGAAGACTCCAGGTCCAAGACAGGAGCCCTTAAGGACAGGAGCCCAATAGGACAGGAGTCCTTATGGACATAAGCCCAATGGGCTTATTTCAAAAGTGGACACGAGCCCACAAATATATTTTGATTGAGGAATATCCAACAAATACATGTAAAGAAAAATTTGAACAATTAAATAAATTTCAGGCAAAAATTTAAGAAAAATAATATTTTCATTGGCTGTTTTATTTTCATAATAGAGAATAGTCTCAAAGAATGTCACAATATACATCTGCAATAATTTGTGTTGATACAAGTCTCTGATTTAAGTTCTGTTCATTGCAACTGGGCTCGTCAACAGTGCCTCTGTACCACTGTCATCATGGTCATGCATACCAAGTGATAATGTGGAAGAGTACAGTACACTAGGAAAAGAATTAAACACGAGACTATAGTTTTTGCAGCATGATGGATGTGGGGATTTCATTGTAATTTCTAACTAAACTTTTTTCTAGAACACTTTTTTCTTCTTGGAATCGAGTGGACCATTTTGGATTGGTTGTTAAAAACTTGTAAGGTATTAATCGTCGGAACTGATAGATGATCCTTAGAATACATGATCGATTGGTCGAGATCCAGGGTAAATGTCTGTACCTCATTTTGGACACTTACACAATGAAAAAGTTGAATGTGAATACCTTTATTGTATTATTACACCCCTTTAGGGTCAGAGCATATGATACAGGATAGTATATACATGCATACATAACAGAAAAAATAAAAAATACAATGCATTGCAAAATACAGTGAAACAAAGCACATTTAAACCATATAACGAGAATAAAATATGGATTATTGATCAATTGACTGTCACTAGTTGTATTCCTTCTCTTATCTTTTCCAACCGAGAGGCAACAACCACAGTCTTCAGCACTAATTTGAGGTAGCACAGCCGAATTGGGACTTTCTTATTTCCATAGCTTCGTAGATCAAATTTAGCTAAACTTTGTGGGCCGAGTATTTTCTTCAAGTTTAACATGGCATACATATCAGTGCCTATGCAATCCATGCCCATCTAAATGCACTCCATGGATCATTATAGACTGGACAAGGAAGAGAACAATGAAAAAGAATAAAAAACACAAAGTGATATTTTCTCTCTTTAACCCCAAAGGATATATTCTAGATTAAGACAAAATCCATCTCTGATGAACAGGCTAGTTTAGATGAAGATGGAGGACCTTAACCTATTCTACTGTCAATGGCATTGGGCCATATCAGTACAATAATGTAATGGTGATATAGATAGATAGATACGTAAGATAAGTTTATTTCCACCAATTAGGGCGTCCATTCAGAGCATAACAATCACAGAAATCAATATATCATACATTTGATTAAAACATAAATTGATTGATCAATTACAAATATCGGTTAAACAAGGTAATTCCTCAATTATTAAATTTGATTCATATATGTCTGTAAAGTTTAGGACTAGAATTAACTTGTGTGTAGTTGTTTCTGATGTCAGTCCACAATCCATTTACAGGTGGGTCCCCTTGAACCACTTTACGAAGGTCACCTGCATAGGAGCTCGAATGACATGGAGGAAATAATCACCACAAACTTATTTTGTAAGAAATGTCTCACATCAATAAACATTGTATCTAAAATACATTTTATTTGCAGGAATGTATCAAGCCGGTGAAAATAGACAGAAAACCTGGAAAAGTTGGAAAGATAAAGATAGAGGATGATGGAAGTTACCTTGAAGTGTCTGAGGTATTGTATGGTAGCAATGTTCATAATCAGTATTATGTTAAATGATCCAGGTCTACAGCTGTTATACACCCAGCAATTAATATCAAGCCATGCTTTCTTTAACCCTATCTGGTGTAGGTGAACATGGTGAAGGTTAGTTTACCCACCAATGATCATGCCATTAAACTTACCGTCACAAACCATTGCTCTTCTGTGCATACACAATATCCATGAAATACCCTTAACACAGAAATTCCTGTGTACCTCAGTGCTGTGTGCAGGACTACCCAGAATCCTCCCAGACCATGATACTTCTATCTTCCTTGCAATCATGCAGGGTAGAAGTGTGTTTATATTTGTCCTGAAAATGTTTGGATTTACCCTTGACTGTGTTCTATGATTGGGATTTACTTTTGCTGTCTACTTGTTGGGGAAGTATACTTATATTTGAGCAAAGCATGGTTTCATATTTCTGCATGATTTGTGTTCAGTCGAAGCCTTTGTCTGACCCACATTACACATGTCTGGAGTGCAAGCAATATGTGAAATTTACAGTTTGAGAATCATGACAATTTGTTTGAATATTATCTTGTCACATCATATGCTAACAAAGTTTTGCCACATCATTGAGACTGACTTCTAGCTAAGTCATGGAGTCAAATTTTCTTGGATTGTCACGGATTGCTTGTTACCACCAAATCTCATGAATTATAAGGCCTAGACTCACTGAACTTACACCAGACACACATGTGGTCATGGACTTCACTATGGCTAATGAAATTGGCTTTGGGGTCATGAAGTACATCTGTCTGTTTCCTCATTACCACGATATATTCAGACTAGAAGTCTCAAACTTCAATCACACATGCATGTAATAGAACGGGAGGCTATTGAAAACCTTTATCACCAGTTGCTTATTGCAGCTAATTGCTTTTTCTATAAGCAAGACCCTATACATCCAAGGTTCTCAGTGCTTTGCATTGTTCTTGGGTTTTTTTGTTGATTTTTTTCTTTTTTTTGGGCTTTGATCACTTCGTATTCTGATATGAAAGGCCATATAAGTTGCTCACCTACTTTGATGGTTCCCCCTACATTTGTTGAACTGTTATGCTTGTGCCAATTATTTCACATCAGGAAGGTATAGAGACCAAGCTAGCGAAGGCCAAAATCACCTTGAATGACTGCCTGGCCTGTAGTGGATGTATCACATCAGCCGAAAGTGTCCTAATCACACAACAGAGTCAAGATGAACTCTACAAAGTTCTTGATCAGAACAGAAAAGCTGAGGAGGTAAGGATAATATTGTTGTCCAGTTGTAGACAGATTTGTAAAATTCCCTGATTACCCCGAGTAACCAGCCACACGACCCCTTCATTAGCAACAAAAATCATCTGATGATGGAGGTGATTTCCATTCTTAGAAAACTGATAAAATTACAGTGGAACCTGTGAATACGGACACCTGGGTAAACTGACTAACCTCTAAATACCGACATTATCCATGGTTCCAACGTATTTTGAACCTAGGTAAACCAGAACCCTGTCAAAAGCGACACTACAAGCATGACAAGGTACGTTCCAAGCGTGGTCCATATACACAGGTTCACTGAATATTCAACAGCATGGGAGTTTGTCGCTCTATTGTATGTAGTTTACTCCATAGCAAA
This sequence comes from Hanleya hanleyi, assembly GCA_036873755.1. Taxonomy (NCBI): domain Eukaryota; kingdom Metazoa; phylum Mollusca; class Polyplacophora; order Lepidopleurida; family Hanleyidae; genus Hanleya; species Hanleya hanleyi. The sequence goes on from JAVTVY010000819.1 coordinate 312,995, forward strand.
AGTCAGTATCCAGAAAACTGGGATGTTATCTTCTTTAATATTTCCTCTTTCCATTTCATGTATTGGCTGTTATAACGGTGTGAATATATTTGTCAGATTTGCGTTTGTTTATTATTGACAGGATGGTCAGTTGGACATTATTAATGTACGTTCTTTCTTGACAGGCTGGTCAGTTGGACAGTGTTAAGACAGTGGTTGTGTCCATATCTCCACAGTCGAGGGCCTCACTGGCAGCACAGTACAATCTCAGCATACAGCAGGCTGCCATGAAGTTATGTGCTTTCTTTAGAAATTTAGGTAAGAGTTGTAGATGTGTACCATACATTCAAGGAGAAATTACCTGAATGTGTTTTCGCTCTACATCCCCTCCTTGTTAATTGTCCCCCGCTACTTAGTAGGGGGGGGACTTAGAAACACCGGTGTCCGTAATTCCGTAAGATTTTCTTGTCCGGACAATAACTCGTGAACGATTTAACCGATCAACTTCAAACTTGGGGTGTGCCTTGACATTGGCGAGAGGACGGTTGGGATTGTTTTTCAGCAATGTGCGTAATCCAATATGGCCGCCGTCGGCCATTTTGGATTATAAGCAGTTGGATGTTAGATTTTCTTGTCCGGACAATAACTCGTGAACGATTTAACCGATCAACTTCAAACTTGGGGTGTGCCTTGACATTGGCGAGAGGACGGTTGGGATTATTTTTCAGCAATGTGCGTTATCCAATATGGCCGCCGTCAGCCATTTTGGATTATAAGCAGTTGGATCTTAGATTTTCTTGTCCGGACAATAACTCGTGAACGATTTAACCGATCAACTTCAGACTTGGGGTGTGCCTTGACATTGGTGAGAGGACGGTTGGGATTGTTTTTCAGCAATGTGGGTAATCTAATACGGCCGCCAGTCAGCCATATTGGATTATAAGCAGTTGGATCTTAGATTTTCTTGTCCGGACAATAACTCGTGAACGATTTAACCGATCAACTTCAAACTTGGGGTGTGTCTTGACATTGGTGAGAGGACGGTTGGGATTGTTTTTCAGCAATATGCGTTATCCAATATGGCCGCCGTCAGCCATTTTGGATTATAAGCAGTTGGATCTTAGATTTTCTTGTCCGGACAATAACTCGTGACGATTTAACCGATCAACTTCAAACTTGGGGTGTGTATTGACATTGGTGAGAGGACGGTTGGGATTGTTTTTCAGCAATGTGCGTAATCTAATATGGCCGCCGTCGGCCATATTGGATTATAAGCAGTTGGATCTTAGATTTTCTTGTCCAGACAATAACTCGTGAATGATTTAACCGATCAACTTCAAACTAGGGGAGTGCCTGGACATTGTTGAGAGGAGGATTAGGATCGTTTTTCAAGGATGTGCTTAATTCAATATGGCCACCATCAGCCATACTGGATTTCATTGGATTTTAAGCAGTTTGATCTTGTCCGGACAATAACTGGAGTACGATTCAACTGATCTACTTCAAACTTGGGGTGTGCCTTGACATTGGTGAGAGGATGGTTGGGATTGTTTTTCAGCAATGTGCGTAATCCAATATGGCCGCCGTCAGTCATATTGGATTGTAAGCAGTTGGATCTTGTCCGGACAATAACTGGAGTACGATTCAACTGATCTACTTCAAACTTGGGGAGTTCCTTGACCTTGGTAAGATCCCGGTTAGGATTGTGTTTCATGGACGAGCATAATCCAATTTGGCTGCCATCTACGAGCGATATTGGATTATGTTGCATTTTAAGCAGTTGCATCTTGTCTGGACAGCAACTCTAGAATAATTCAACTGATCGACTTCAAACTTGCAGTTTGGCTTGACATGGTGAGAGGACAATTGTCATTGCTTTTTCAGTTACCTGTGTAATCCAAGATGGCCACCATCAGTCATCTTAGATTTTCAGCATTTAGATATTGTCTGGACAATAACTCTAGAACGATTCAACCAGTCCACTTCAAACTTGGGGAGTGCATGGACATTGGTGAAAGGACAGTTGGTATCATGTTTTATTGATGTGCATAATCCAATATGGGTGCCATCCGCTGTATTAGATTATGTTAAGCTCATCAGCGATATCTCCATATTCGAATCTTACTCTTCATCAATGATATGAGATATCATCGACCAAAAAAAATCGACCACAGAGGGCCATGGCCCCCGCAGCAGCAGCGCCAGTTATGGTGGATGTAATCCACCATAACTGGTGCTGCTGGCGGGGGACATGGACCTCTATGGTCGATTTTTCTTTTTGAATTGGCAAGTTTTATGGGACTATTTCATGTTATATCATAGGTGGAGTGCTTTAGTTTCTTGCTAACCAACTATAGGGTGCCACCATTATATACGTCAGAGTTGAGGGAGAATGACGTCCGAGTTGAAGGAGAATGACGTCTGAGTTGAGTGAAGTAATGTAACCATTGTGGCAACATGTAACGCTACCAATAACATTGTCTCTGTTACATTGCATGGAACCAGCTGTATTATGATGGTGCCCCACAGCCACTCTTCAGAAAGTAAATACATCCCAAATTGTCACATCGAATGGATTACTTTGTGAAACACCTTGTTTTGCGGAGCATATATATAGTGCGAATTCCTAAAGAAATAAGATGTTAGCAGAAAATACATGTATTTGCAATTCTCGTGCTGCTATTTTGTAACTTGGCTAAACTTTATTTGTTTTGCTGAACATTTACTACATTTGATTCAAACTACCACAATTAATGTAAAATTGATGATCTATGCATTCAAAATTTAATGTGCTCCATTGTTGAGGGGACTCCTGGCATCAAATCGTAAGTTGCGGTGCAGTCAAGAAACACATCAGTGCTATGTTACTGTGTTCTGCACATCATAGTTTCGTAATGTCCTAATGCGACGTCACAATCACATGGACACCTTTTGTGATCTCACTCGAGCTCTTCATGGAAACAAAAGGTGAATGTCATGAATTAAACTTCTTCCTGCCGGTATTCAATAAAAAAGTAGTGTGGGTTCCCTCAATATTTTTTTCTTAAATCTGAATGTATACTGAGTTTGGAACAGATTCACTGAGTATGGAGAAAATGATATGACTTTCACATATTCAAATATGACGTTGCTCACAAACCAGGGAGTCAACCTAAACACTTGATTTCTTTCCCATCTGCAGGAGTTCACCATGTGTTTGATACAACATTCAGCAGAGATTTCAGTCTGATTGAGAGTGGAAGAGAATTTGTTCAAAGGTTTAGAAGAATGGAAACAGATAAATCAGCCATACCTATGCTGGCTTCTTCATGTCCAGGTATGTGGCCTTGATGGGATCATTTGTATTACTATTGCATCATGTTTTTATAGAAAGTACCGAGACACTTCTCTAGTAAAACAATCTCAGGGACATGAAAATTGTGTCGATTTAAACATGGTTGAATTCAACTGTGCATGAAGCAAGAAAATGTCAGTTTAAGCAGTGTTCTGTTATATGCAGTTTTATGAATAAGTTTACATGACTGTTTATTTTGTTCTCAGTTTCAGAGTATAACATTATTTAATGATGTTCCCGGAATAATCCAGTACTTTGGGCTTATGCTCAAAGCAAAGTGGAGAAATCCTGTAGGTGTTCGCCTATTTATAGATCGCTGATGACCTCTGAGGACATTCATAAACTGCGCCAAAACTCTCGAAACCTCATGTCAGAGAACTCTGTGCCTCTAGATCATTTATCTAAAGTTAACTGTCTACAATCTTCAGTGAATTCAAATGATCTTCATTGAAGGAAGTCGGGTTCAAGAGTGAAACTTTGTTATGGATTTCCTCACAAACATGGCAATCATCGGCGAAACTGCTCGCCGAAATATTTGAATAAACAAGGATTTACTGAACAACAGTGAAAGTATTATCAATACAACAACGGGATAGACAACTAGAGTCATTTAACGAATTACCGTAAGTAGCGACAAAATAGCAGCGTAGTTATCTTTAATTCAAACAAAGTCAGTCGCTATCAAATCTCAGACAAATCTATCGTGGCTATCGTCTATTTCATAAAACAACAACATACTATATCGCATACAATAATATCCAAGGACAGGCGTTCATCAACAATTCTGTTATAACTGAACTGGAAATATTAACAATGGATAAATTTATATTACATCAAAGTATCAGATTTTACACTATACATTTTCCACTGTTGTAGGCTGGGTTTGTTATGCAGAGAAGACGCATGGATCCTATGTCCTCCCTTACATCAGTACTACTAAATCTCCTCAACAGATCATGGGCTCCTTGGTGAAGGATTACTTCTCCAGCTTAGAGAACAAAAGACCCGACCAGATATACCATGTCACAGTAATGCCATGCTTTGATAAGAAGTTAGAAGCTTCTCGGTCAGATTTCTACAATGATCTATACAAGACACGAGATGTTGACTGTGTTATCACCTCGGGTATACATGTTTTCATATTATTATGGCTATTGATCCTATAGTATGAATTCAAATGCTTTTTGTTACTTTTTAAGTGAAATTGAGTATTGTACTGTATTTTGTATTATTAATGCGGATGATATATATTTTCTTTATTTCATTTTAGGTGAAGTAGAGAAAATGTTAGAACAAGAAGGAATATCATTATCGGATGTAGAAGAGCAAAACCTAGATTTAAGGTAAAAGTTAAAGTAACTGTTCTGTTTGTTTCTTGATTCAGGAATATAATCATAAAAATCAAATTGTTTACTTTTATCGAGATGAAGAAACTACAGATGTTAGAGTATCTGGCATTTCAAACAAAAATGCAGATTTGTTAGTTTCAATGCTTACAGTAGTCTTCAATCTGTCAGCCTTGTTGATGTACTCACATGCTTCTGTTAAAATTTACATGTATTCCATGAAGCATAGCAATACTCACTTAGTCATATCTAATTAGTACATGTTCTAACAACAATTGTCTGTCCACAGATTCACCAGTGTCCATGGTGAGGGTATCTTGAGTCATGCAGGGGGTGGATCAGGGGGTTATCTTGAATACATCACAAGGTTTGCTGCCAAAGAACTCTTCGGTCACTGTGTAGAAACCATGAATTATAAAGTACTGAGGTGAGTTTGTTTTATTCACTTTCAGGCGGGTTCCCATGGAGAAAGTTATTCCAGGGGAGATAATTTTCGAAAATTTCAACGAGGTTATTTCCCTTGATGTGTCAAATGTATTTCTTGCATTTGTCACATCAGGGGCGATAACTCTTGACAGTGAAGAAATATATCAAACTGACGTGGCGGTGGATGTGAATGCATGTGATGGAACCTGTTGTTTGTTTGATGTCGACTGGCTAGCATTGACCTGTACCAAGTTATTTTGAAATATCTCTGCATTGTACAGTATCTTCAAAGTTGCTGTATATTTAGCTATAATGATTTACTGATCACTATTTCTCCCCAGAAATCAAGACTTTCAAGAGGTTATTGTAGAATCCGAGGGTAAGCAGTTACTGAAGATGGCCCTGGCTTATGGATTCAGGAATATACAGAACATTGTACAGAAAGTGAAGCGAGGGAAATGTAGCTATCATTTCGTGGAGGTGATGGCATGCCCTTCGGGTAGGTCTAGAAGAAACAGGATTACAGAGTACTTACATTATCTGGATCTCCTCCTGGTCAAAGAACAGAGAAGTTCAAATTAATGAATATTATTTTCCCAGAGAAGGAGGACTGATGGATTAGTTGTGCTTGATTCACTACTGTATTGATAAAAACATTAGAAAAGTGTATGATTTTGCTAAAAGCAAATCTTCTTTGTCACTCGACTTAGCATCCATGAGTATTCACACCACAACCTATTTTAGAGGGATGCATTGCATTTATAGCAGATCTCTGGCTTAAGTCCAGCTTTATCAAATTACTAATGTAAAATAGGCACCGACCCCGTCTGTAATAATGGAATTGATTGAAGTCGTATGTATCTGTCCTTGTATCAGTTATGTAATTCTCTATCTCTGGCAGGCAGTGGAGAGTTCGGTGTGTGAAAATTAACATAGCTGTATCTTCTCATAGTGCGTTGATATTTTGTCTGTTTGTAGTTTATTGAATGATGAGGATTTTACTTTTATCCATTTGAGATTTCAACAACCAGGATGTGATATATATAGATATATATATGTAGACTAAATGATCACAGTACAAATTGCCTTTGTGTATAGTAAATATAGTAATAGAAAAAAGTCATGATAAACTCAGACTGATTGATTTTTGCTACGTCTTGTTTTTTATTCACATAGGCTGTAACAATGGTGGAGGACAGATCCGGGCGGACGGAGAGGAGACTGCTAAGGACAGGTTGAATCGTGTCAGTCAGCTGTACAATAGTCCCAGTATGCGAGAACCATGGGGAAATCCCCTTATACAAACTCTATACACTGACTGGCTGGGCGGGTCAAACACAGACAAGGCCAAACTCTTATTACACACCAAATACCACGAAGTAGAGAAAATGACTAATGCACTGGCGATCAAGTGGTAGAAAACATGGTTAAACTTTCAATCTGGGATAAGTTTCTTTTTCTCAAAAGATTACTGGCAGAATAATGTGGACAGGAAACTGAAGACAGAATTGCAAAACTCATTCTCTGTGATGGCTATGTTAGTCAGATATTTGTGTAATTCCTACAAGAACAGATTCAGGAGGAGTTATACATCCTTAATATTCAGGGCTGTACTCCCAAGCTTGGATGGACGTTTCTGTTCTGGTAGATTGTTGTAATTCAAGGTCTCTAGGCTGCTTCATAGATCCGACAACTCTTTTTTATATGCCCGCCAAAAAGGCGAACATATTATGTGATGGCGGTTTCCGTCCGTCTGTCCGGTTCTCGTGTCCGGTCTATATCTGGGACAGTTTCCTATCTACAGTTTCAATTTTTGGTGAGTGGATACCCTACGGGGAGACGATGGGTCACGATGAGGTCAAAGGTCACTGGCCTAAAAAAACAGGAAATCACTGAAGTGCTCGTGTCCGGTCTATATCTGTGAACGTTTTCTATCCACAGTTGCATTTTTTTGTGAGTGGATACGCTAGGTGGGGACGATGTGTCGCGTACCAAAGTTGAGGTCGAGGTCAGAGGTCAAAGGTCACAGTTGCCTAAAATCAGGGAATCATTGACAGTTTTCTATCTACAGTTCTAATTTGGTGAGTGGATGCCCTAGGGGGGAACGATGTGTTGCATCCCAAATGTAGGTAGAGGTCAGAGGTCAAAGGTTAGTGTGACTGAAAAAAAATTGTGAGTGGATTCAATAGGAGGAAATGAAGTGTCACATACCAAAAAAATAGGTCGAAGGTCAAAGGTCACTGACCCCAAAATCAGGAAATTATTAAAAATAACATTTTTTTTGGTGTCAGTAGGTACATTCGGGGGACAGGATGTGTCACCTACCAAAATATAGGTCAAGGTCACTGTGACCCCAAAATCATGAAATTGTTAAAAATCATGATTTTTTGAGTCCATTGAGAAATTATGGGGAGCCGTTTTGTCATGTACCAAAATTTAGATCCAGGTGAAATAGTCAAGGTCACTGTGACCCAGAATCAAGGTCAAAGGTCATTGTGACCTAAAAATCAGGAAATCATTAAATTTTTTTTGTGTCAGTAGATACATTAGGGGACACATGTGTCATATACCAAACTGTAGGTCAAGGTCAACGGTCAAGGTCACTGTGACCCCAAAATCGTGAAATTCATAAAAATCTGATTTTTTTTAGTCCATTGATACATTGAGGGAAGACGATGTGTCGTGTACCAAAATTTAGGTCCGGTCAAATGTCAAGGTCACTGTGACCCCAAAATCAGGAAATCATCAAAAATAACTTTTTTTCTGCCAGTAGATACATTAGAGGGACATGTGTTACATACATGTACCAAAATGTGGGTCAAATGTCAAGGTCACTGTTACCCCAAAATCAAGAAATCATTATGTCACATTTTCATATGCCTGTCGAAGACGAGGTCGTGTAATGCGATGTTGCGTTCTGTCCATTCATCCATTATCACTTGCTGTCCATGTGATATCTCTAGTTTAAAGGTATGATTGGTACCAAACTTTGAGTATACCTTACTTGCATGACAAAGAGGAGTCATACATTTTGAGATCAATTTGTCAAAGGTCAAGGTCACAGTCCCCCAAAACTGAATCAAGTTCAGCTGATTATATGTGTTAGGTTTGAATATTCAGAGGTCTCTCCCCTACATGTATATGGCATTTGTCCTGTGGAGTTGTCTCCCATGTTTGAAACAGCTACATTTAGTTAAACTGTTGCGACATAAAAACCATACATTTACTAATTCAATGGGGAGAGGGGTCCTTCATGAACTTCATCGGTTTCAGTGTGGGATATGTGAGCCCTCGGCTCTTGCTTCAAGGTCAACTAGTTACCAAGAGTTAAGCTCATTTTAGTTTATCATTCAATGTAAGATGTGATATATGTTACATTCTCAGAAGCACAAAATTGTAGACCTTTGTCTGGATTGCTAGCTACCAATTGGAATCAAGGCTATTAAACCTTGAAATTTGGATCAATGTAATTCCAGATATACGGGCGTATATTGAAGCCCATTGGGCTCTTGTTTCATATTATTACATTACATGATTGAATCTTTCTTTAGATAAGATGATTTAGTAAGTACAGCCAGATTGATCGTATATATTTGTATATACTCGTTTTGGAGTTTGATAACCACACCAAATTTTGAAACTTTTGCTCTAATATCGTACAAGTTTTTAGCAACCTAAACATGCTAAAGAGACCAATTTTAGGCAAGACTTTGCTTCAATAAAATTCAAATAAATCTGTTATTTTAATCCAAAAGTTATAACCATTTAAGTGCATGAATCCATGCCTTTCCAAATATATAACATTTCTGATCCAATTACAATCAAAATAGGTAAAGAGTAATGCGATACAAGCATTTTTCATTGAAGGGGCCTGGAGACCATAGAGATAGGAAGATGTTCACCCAGAATCAGCTGTGTTATGACAGATCTCACACTACATGGGTGAATCACTGTCAGGAGCCTTGGGACAGAATGGTGCAAATTGATACACTTAAAGCAGACAATTGGTCTTCAATTTTTAATTCAGAGCCGTCAAAACATACTCATTTAAAACCCAGAACTATCTTTGCCAAATGCATGGAAAAATACAGGATTTCTCCATCACAGAAACACATTGAAGATCATGAAGAAATTCCCTTGTGTGTTGTTGGATAATGGTGACAAACCACTTTCTAAAGACTTTACCTAAAATTGAAAATTAACCACAGCTGTGCTGATCAATATTCAACAATTTAGTAGGAATGTGTTAGCTGATTAACATGTTCTGGCTTCACAATGTGTTTGGTTATTGACATGGGTACTTGCTAGGATTTCTTTGGATAAAAATGTTATTTATATCAGGACTTTTATATCTTAGTGCACGGAACTGGTATGTGATTTAGCTATCTGCTATTTTAGCAGAAAATGTATTTGCTGGTCAGACATTACAAGACAAAAGAGGTAAACGAAGCTTATAAACTTGGTCTAAACATCCACAGAAAATGAGAAAAACAATGTCTGTAATGCAAACTCTGATACGAGATTGAATTATGAAGTAATTACTGATATTTACTTGAATGGATGATTCATTGCGCTATTATCTATATATTTGTTATGTTCCTTACCAAGCTCTTACACAAAAATTTACTGCAAAGGAAAATGTAGTGCTAATAATCACAGCTGCATTGGTGGCCCATCTTTTATATAGAATTATATTTTTCTGGTCTTAATACTACAGAAAAGCCGCCTGTCTAGACTCATTGTTGTGGCCATACAGACTATTGTTCTTCTTTGGTTTGTGATGCTTACATGACAGACTGCATTGGTAGCTAATCTCCCTAAAACGTTCTGAACTTGGGAATATCGAGCAATCATGATGCCTTTACTCATCTTATCATCAGACTTGGCATTTATAAAGTGTCTGTAAATCGGTATCCAGTATCAGGCCATTGTCACTTGATTGGTTGTTTAGCATGACCAGCCCTCCTCTATATTTTGAGGGAAAATAATTAAAATAGATGAGGGATTCACATTTTCATGAGTAAAACTTACTCATTTTCTTCATATTTGTATACAATTGTTTTGCAATTCAATAATTAAATAAGTATAGCATCCAGTATGTGTATTTAAAAAAAGGTCATGCTAAACAACCAATCACGTGACAATGGCCTAATAGTATTGGTTCTCAGTGACAGTAACTGATCGGTAACTTCAATGGACTTCAAATTTGCAGTGGTTCGATATCAGCAGCAGGTGGGCTGGATTTGGGTTTTTAGCAGGCTGGTCTATGGCTACTACTGATATCCATATCTGATTGATAATAAGATAAAGAATAGCATTTAATATCAGTGAAAAGTTGAATTCAAATATAGACATTAATATCTGTGCATTTATTACTGTGATAAAACAATTTACTCTGTTGACATTTCATGTAATAAATATACATAACATGAGTGGTACATCATTTTGTTGACTGAACTTTGCAGGTACAATATTACAATACAATATTGTTTACAAGTATGAATGTGCGCCTCACTTTATAGCTTAACATGTTCCTTCACATTCATGAAAATCCATTTACAAAACCACTTCACACCCTACATCCGACTGTAGCAAGCCAGTGCAATGGTGGTTAGCAGGTGAGCACATTTCCATATGACAGATGGGGTGGTGTTAGAAATTTCTTTCACTTTTCTTCTAAGGTAATGGGCAGTATTTAGGGATCTTCATTTATGGGAAATCAGAGGCGATTCTGATAGGTCTGTTTCATAGCAGGATGTCTACTCTTGCAATTCGAGATATCATACGTACATGGGGAACGATGTTTTTCCAGTAAAGTTTCATTTTCAAGTATCCACTTGACCGGCACTATTCTGAACCTCGTCTCACCATGCATTGCATAATTATTCCCATGGATTGCTCTTCGTATGTCATCCAAGTTTCAGCACTGACATCATTAAAAATAAAAGTGACTCGGGGGTTGAAATGTTTTTTAAAAATTAGTTGTCTTGGTTGACAGGTCCTGAATGCACTAATTATACAAAACAGGAATGTTACTCAAGACGGGTACCGGTAACTTATATTTTTACCTGTCTCATGCAAAAAGACCTGTCTGAGACTGGTAGAGTGGTGTTAATTATGACCTTGGGTGACCCCTCTTTCTGGGCTACAGTGGACTGCATCAACAATCACATAGCCTACAAACAAACATGGCATCACTTCTACATCTATCATATAATGTGATGTTGAGTTCTGTCCATCCATTTAACGTTTGTAACCTGTGCGATATCTCCAGGTCCAGGATTGGTACCAAACTTTGGGTAAATCTCGCACAGGGGCAAAGAGGGACCCTATTCATTTTGAGGTCAAAAGGCCAAGGGGGACCAAAAAACAAAAAAAATTCTTGAAAATTGTTATGTTTATGCTACAAGTACAGTTCAGAGATGTGGATTGTGATGGCGAAAAAGAAGCATTTTGGTTTTTACCCCTCAGTCAATTTTGGCCAAAGGATATTGTCTGCATGATGCCATCTTCAAGTTTCAAGTTAAATACTACACTAACATCCAATGAGCATGAGCACTGAAAATGGAATAAACCTACATGACAAGCAGTACAGAATAGTGCCAGTCAAGAGGACATTCACAACTTCCAAGTCCAAAACTTTAACACTTTTGTCCTGGGGTGGGGGTATGCTCTCAAGGGTAATGGATAGGTTGAGTAAGAGTAGCCGGATGTAAGCATCTGGAAGACAGGAGGACTCGGGCGGGCCTCAGTTCAGGAGATTTAGGGCAATGAGGAGAACCTGTGAACGAAGCTGTGGACAGGGGAAGTCCAAAGTTTAACATTTTCTTGGTCCTACAGATAGACGCCATTGTGGCACATATATCTAAAGCTATGGGCTTGATAAAATTTGTCAAAGAAAATTTGGTTGTGTGTTTCAGACTTAACAAATTTAATGACTGCTTCTGCCTCAAATGTGAAGCTACTGGATCACTCCACATTAACAAGTTGATTTCATTTCCCTTTACTTTGGCCAATATGACTGTATTTCATGTTGATCAAACCAAATAAAATGGTTCCAATGCTTTTCTTTCAAAGATTGTTACTTTACTGTCAGGACATGGTATTACTTGATGTGGCACTGCTGATCAATTTGATACTGATATAATATTGAGTGGTTTATAGGTGATCTTCAGAATTGAACAGATCCCCAAATTCCGAATTTTTGAGGTCATATGTGGAATTATAGATAATGAGACAAATGCGCAATAGCTTCCACTGTATTTAATTCATTTATGTGACATTTTGCATGGAAACACTTTGACAGTGAATAATTCAATCACCAGAAGACCACATTTCAACTACCTTAAATAAAGATTTCGAGACTGATGCCATTATTGGGCAACCCTATTGTGAGCAATCAGAGCAGAATAAAGGCAGAATATACTGGGAAATGGTATATCAAGTGTGTTACTGAGAATTGGTATATCAAGTGTGTTACTGAGAATTGGTATATCAAGTATGTTTTAAGTGATTCAATTACTGGAGACCTTGATTTTGTGCAAACCAACTACAATTATATGTAAATAACCCCAAAAGAAGTTTATAAGATGGCACTGAAATTTGAGCTGTTTTGTGAATATTTAACATAGTATTTCCTGGACAGAAAACATTCTGAGAATCTCGAAAGCTTGTCATGTGGTGTTGAGGATGGCAACACTAATGTGTGTTTCCTTCATTCTCATGAGCTGGTTTATTGATAGTTTGTAACAGTAGAAGTAATGACGCCTTACATTCTCTGCAGCTTTGTCACCTGTTCACTATGATCAGAGACTTGTGTGTCTTTACTTTCACAATGATAAGAAACTCGTGTGTCTGTACTGTCACACACTGATAGTCCTGAAGATATTAAATCCACTCAATGCTGTGCTCACTATGACCCCAGGTAACTGAGGATGCCAGTGAAGTTCTTTAATGTCCTTTTGTCCTTGATGTATGAACAAGAGCTGCGGGGGGACATCAGGTTCTCCCTGTGTACCCTGGGGAGCCTCGGAGTCGCGTTCCACAGCCAAGTCCCACACAGATATCTGATCATCCGACCCTGAAGCGGCAAACACCGAGTTATCCGCCGGGTTCCATTCAACAGAAGTGATCGGGGATGTGTGGTGTTTGAATGTGGCCACTGATTTACCTTCCTGGAAAAGTATAAAGGATTTGTATTTCTTGTGAGAATTACAATATTATGCTTGTCTTCCTGAAAGAAACTGAATAATTCCAGAGTTATTTAAAACAGCTTTGCATTGAACAAGTTTTATTTTTGAGTTTATAAATGAAATAGATTCATGTATGAAATAATTGTTACATTTAATGATAATTTTAAATGAAGATAACTGGAGGGTTATGGAGAGGGCTGGGGTACATTGCTGGGGTAACTTACTCCATGTATTGTATTGACGAATAATGATGAAAACTTTGGGAATACAAATGAATATGGTTTCAGATCATGCCATGTTATGTTTATGAAGAAATCTGAAAGAAACAGCACAAACCTGGAATTTCCTTAAGTCCCATACTTTAATAACCCCATCATCTCCCCCAGATGCAATGAATGGTTCATTACTGTTCCAGTGGATCACATTCACATCACTGAGGTGAGCATCATTTGCTGTCAGCATACAGGCTTTGTTAGGTGCAGCACGAGCATCCCAAATACGAATTGTTCTATCCACAGAGCAAGATGCAAACACCTGAGAAAACGTAATGGAATGAAAACTGAGTTCCTTCCATGGCATAAAGAAGAAGAAATCAGTGTACACTATTTTCATACTTTCTCACAATTTTTCATTTCAAGAATATAATACAAGACAGAATTGTAATATTTTCATTTCAAAATGAGTATGATCTTCACAATGTCAAATGTCAAGTTATCTTTTTGAGTGAAAGATCTTGCATAATGGACTGCTTTCACTTTTGAATCACATGATAAGTGATCTGATTGGTCAATATATACAGGATGTTACTTTGCTGATTGACTGAAATTTACAGTTGCATTTTCCATGAACACAATTCATTCCCATGTGCACCAGGGGTATCTAAGATAGAGATACCCCTAGTTGAATGTTTCCCAGTTTTTGCATACAAGTACCATTTGAGTTTGAATATGGAACTGAATAATGAATTTTCATTTGGACCAGTTTTAGAGATTTGTCCGTACAAAGACCCAGGTAATAGGATGAACCTGATGACAATGTTTAGGATGGGATCTAGAAAATATGACCCAGACATAGCTGTGAACCTACATTGTCCTCCACAGGTGACCATTGGATGTCCTCCACAGAGTCTGTGTGACCAGAGAATGGACGTTGATCCACGTGCCATGTCCCATCCTCCTTGGGCTGCCAGATATGAATGCTTTTCTTACAGTCCCCTGTTGCCAGCCTCCCTGAAGTAATCAAAGATTTATTCAAAATATACTAAAAAATATTCAAATGATTAATGAAAACTTTAATATTGGAAATTTTAAGGTCAATAGTATCAAATTTAAAATTATCAAACTATGTAGAGTTATACAGTTGCACAACACAGTCAAGCAAACACACCTGTTTCTCATAATGATTGGGAGTTACCTAGCCTAGATGATTAGTGAGGGATCAGCCAGATAGGTTGTTCACCTTCTCCAGGTGTACTATGTGATGTTCAATCAACTCACCTGGAGTGGTAGTGGACCAATCCACAGCAAACCCCTCCACCTGATGACCTGAAAATAGAAACAGTGGGGCTGGCGACTCCTCATTCCTGGTGTAAGCAGCCATCACACTGGAGTCATTGACAGCATGTAAAGGTCGTGTCAGGTCCCATATGTACACCTTGCCATTCTCTGACCAGGATGCAGCCAAATGACGACCACCAACAACACAGGCCTGAAAAAGAGATATTAATACAGTGTCTAGTCTACTCTGATTTTTGACAGGTTATTTGCTGTTTTTGTCCCCCAATGCCCAAAGGGCTGAAGGGAGATTATAATATTGGAGTCTGTCCATGCGTGCGTCTGTCTGTCTGTGTCGTTACATCTGCGAGTCTGTTAGATTTTGTTTCCAAACAATAACTTTTGTAAAACCAAAAGGATTCTTTTAAAATTTGGTATGTGGGTACCTTGCCTCAAGATTTCGCTTGGGATTGTTTCTCTTGTCGATCCGCCTATAGCTGGCGCCACCTGGGAGCCAAGTTATAGTTTCGTTTCCGGAAAATCACTTTTGAAAAACTAAATGGATTCTTTTCAAATTTGGTGTATGGACACCTCGGCTCAAGATCTCGCTTGGGAGTGTTTTTCATGCCGATCTGCCTATAGGTGACGCCACCTGTGGGCTAAGTTAAAATTTCGTTTCCTGACATTAACTTCTGAAAACCTGACCAGATTAGGGCAAACATTAAATTAAATTTAAACATAGTCTATTTATTGATATATGTGTATAATGATACTAGACCAAGACTACATGTACTTATTATTTTCAATATGTTTCTGGTCCATCCTCTGGCTCAACTGTGATGTACATGTAAGGACTAGCTAAGATTCTGCGTGAGAGGACTTATTTTATCTGATAGGTACTGTGATCATTCATCCTAGTGAATGTCCACTTGTGCTCATGTACAAAGGCTATCGATAATCTTTCAAGAAATATTGTGTTAACAGCATTGAGCCTACTTTTGTCAGATAATTTGATTTTGAAACTCGGGTCAAGACTGATCATCCCTAATATACTACTGGTTCAAGATTCATTGTGATAACATCAATGGTAGACAGACAAACTTACTTTGACCTTAGAGATTAGGTCAATGTCAGTCAACTTCAATAGGGTGGGGCTCAATAAGTAGATGTGGATCTATGGTGTAACTCTAGAAAAGCTAGCTCTAAAGCTTCAAGGGATATTGTGCTAACAGTATATCCACATAATTTTACCTGGAAAATATGTCGACGTCAGTCGTGTTAAAAAATATTATGGTCAATGAACATATTCTCTGTACTGTTGGTTGAGAAAGGATACTCTATAGAGATATGCTAACAGCATTGAATCTCCTGTTAGCATATTATTTGACCTTGAGAAACTAGGACAGTCTTCTTCGATTTGTATCTGGTCCATCACTATCTGCATATGTAGTGTACATTTGGGAAGCTTGGCTGTAGGCAGATTCCACGATAACCTAGTTTCCATCAATCCTTGATGGAATAGGACATTAGCAACACCTTTTAAAACTATCGTAAACAAATATGTGCCCTGTACTGTACTATCTAAAACACAGCCAAAACCAAAAAGCAACATTCCCATTCTTCAATAAAATTGAAGAAAAGTCATATGACAAAATATGATACTTTGTAGCTGGTGCCATGAAGAATATTGCCAGATATACACCATTTTTGCTGTACTTCCTGTGATACAATTATTAGGGGAATTACAGTAGGTCATTTTTTCATCAAAATCTATATTGTATATGCACAAGAAACTTTTATAAGACAAGCAACTGCATATGCTCAGTGGTATTAGGCCAATCATAGTGATGTATCTGTACCAGGAGTGAGTGAATATGATTTAACGTCTCTTTCAACTATATTTCAGTCATATCGCGACATTGGGTCCTATTCCTTTTCACACCCGGGAACCGCATGGGTAGGGTCCTATTCTTTTTCACACCCGGGAACCACACGGGTAGGGTCCTATTCCTTTTCACACCCGGGAACCCCACGGGTGCCTCAGTTAATCACCTCTTACAACAAGCTCTCTGAGGAGCTGAGGCTTATTCTTACCATGACCTGCAGTGGGCACAACGACATCCCAGGTCAATCCCTGGAAGCCCCACGGGGCGTAACATTTTCAAACACCCATAGTATCGATGTATTGGTTTTTAATATACTGGCAATGGTACATATATCTTAATAATGTCAGGCTAGTTACACTGTAAATCTTTATTTGAATAATTTAATTGACATTTGATTTGTGGTGAATATTGTAAAAAAGGTTTGACGGAAATATGACATTAGCACAAATGACATTAGTAACATTTACAATTCTGTCTCTCCATTATACTGCAGATAAGAATTGTACAGTGTAAAACTGTTTATATTCACATATGCATACATTACACAACCTTGGTGGGTTTAGCAAACAATGTACAACTACAAGACACAGAGTTAGTTTTTCAATATTTTTAAAGTTGCGAATGTCATTTTTCGGTTGGACGGAAAATTTGACGGAAAGTAGACTGGGTTATCGTGGAATCTGCCTGTAATCCCACAAGAGGTATTGTACTAACAGAATTGAATATATTATTATTAGGTCAAGATGTCTCCAATTAAGTTCTGGTCATCAAGTAAATGCATCTGAGGTATGCATTTGGGATGAAGAGCTCTAGTCCTTCATGAGATATCATGTTACTATCATCAAATCTATTTGTAATGTGTAACTTTGATCTCGAAACCATGGTCAGTCATCTTCATACAATAGACTTCTGGTTCATTACCAGCTGCATCTGCATGAATTTGGTGAGTCTGGCTTTAGTTCTATGAGAGATATTGTGATAATTTTGATGATGGACAGACAGATGGATGGACAGACTGACACCCGGTGAGGACAATACTCCTTCGACCAGGAGTTAAAACTGAAAATTGTATTAGATAAGTTTAGTAGTCCCTGGTACATAATTATTAGAAAATAATACCACAATAGATAGAAGTTCAGGAAACAAAATTACTATATCAGGCATGACAATAGGCATACCCTAATCCTGTTAACACTGCCGGTGTGTTTGATCATGGCCGTCTCTAATTCTGGTTTGTTATCTGAATCTTCATCATCTTCACTCTCAGACTCAGAATCCTCATCTTTCACCCCTTCCTTCGTCCGGTGAAGGTTGGCCATCTTCATCACTATGATATTGTTAGCATGACTTCTCTCGGACTGTGTTCCTGCCACTGTATAGCATGTCAGTGGAAATTCAACTCTGTCACTTCCCAGACTATCTCTCAGAATATCAAAACTTAGGCATGGTGCACCTGTATCACAAAGAAATGTAGCGGTATTTGATTATTCATAATGTTTGTGCTGCTACTAACACAGGATGATTTAGGTCACAGCTTTTAAACAGTTAGATAAGCAGAGTCTCATATTGCTAGGAAAACTGAAGGAAAACAGATATCAATACTCATTTTACAGACTATCTCTCAGAATATCAAAACTTAGGCATGGTGCACCTGTATCACAAAGAAATGTAGCGGTATTTGATTATTCATAATGTTTGTGCTGCTACTAACACAGGATGATTTAGGTCACAGCTTTTAAACAGTTAGATAAGCAGAGTCTCATATTGCTAGGAAAACTGAAGGAAAACAGATATCAATACTCATTTTACACTACATCTGCACAAGTCCAGGTAACCCCTAAATTCTCGCAGAGGGTTTACCTGGACCTTTTTAGTGAAACGGATGAATTCTCGAGTCGTTGCGTCTGTTGCATCCCCAGCGTTGAAAATGGCACAAGTGCAAGAAATGCTCCAATGCGCATGCACCGCTAATAATACGAACACTTTACGATATGTCGTAAAGAAGAAGGCGTCATCAGCTGCTGGGGTAACCGAGATGGAGCTTGACCACGTGCGTTAGGTCCCGCCCACTAGCTGATGACGCTTTCTTCTTTACGACATATAGTAAAGTGTTCGTGTTATTAGCGGTGCATGCGCATTGGAGCGTTTCTTGCACTTGTGCCATTTTCAACATGTGAACGTGATAGGAAGATAGTGACATAACTTGGTGCTATTTACGTGTACTTGCGCTGCAGGAATGACCCAAATACTTTGTGTCGGGGGAGAGAAGTATATTTGACATGTTTACAACCCATGAAATGCCATAGTCAATAGTACATTTTGTCATGTTTGGCCACGAAGAAAAGGACGATACTGATGTCTGTCCTAGTAAGGATGTGCAACTCAGTCATGGCTACATACACTGAGTTGCATATGTGGCTACAGGACAGTATCACCCCTTAACTTAAAGCTGGCATGAATCGGTTAAACAATGAAAGACTGATTAAACAACCTGTTTCGGTCTACCGGTAGTTGTTGTATGGTACAACCTTTGACTTTGCAAAGGCCTACACTGTACCAGGTACTCTACATGTAATTGTATTGCTGTTGTTGTTGTTGTTTTACCTGTTTGTGCTTGGTGATACATGACATATGCAGACTCGTCGCAGACAAGCTCTTCTCCTTCTTCCGTTGGCTGGCCGGGCAAGTATATCTTCTTTTCTTTGTTTTCTGTAGTCTCGCCGTCGTTGTCTTCTTCATCTTTTGACTCCACTCCTTCCATCTCTTCGCCACTATCATCATCCAAACCACTATCGTTCATTCGGTCTTCGTCGGCCATTTCTCAAGCCATGTGCGTCAACAACCTCGATTTCGATTGACCCACGCTGACCTCTGGATTTGAACCAATCAACGACCAGCTTTTTCCCCTCGATACCCAACCAAACAATATGGCGGAGCAGGTGTCAACTGAGAGGTAAACACATAAATTAGATTAAATATCCGATTTGTGAGCGTCATATTTATAGATTAGATCATACAGTGTTGTCGTGATAGTCGTTATCTTCTAATGAGCTTACATTGAAAGGATATGTGGTCAGGTTACGGCCACATATCACCAAATATGCGTGGTTTTCTGTAAAATTGGAAACTGACACCAGTGTGGCAGTGCACGTTGGTCAAGGAACACGACTGAATTTATTATCAGAGAGTCATGCCGAACGATCGAAGGCGATTCACTGACGAAAATAAAACGTCAGAAAATAGAGCAGAAATTTACATCCACAAATCCCCAAGTCCCACTGTCATAATATATGGTCCATCCGGTTTCACGATACACCAAAAATAGTACCCGGTAGCATTGTGAAGACTATATTTGTGCGCCTATTGTTGCGCACCCGCATAAATTGCAATCAGGAGGAAATGTTACGTCAGCGATTCGACAACCAATGATTTGACTTTTGACAAAACCTGTTTTGGCTGAAGAAACGTCATCCATGAGGTCCCCGAACAACAATGGAACGAGTTGAAAGAGCCGGAAACGTTTTGCCATGAACCGAAATATGCAATCTTTTTTTTCTTCGAAGGTATTTTCGAGCGGGCCGAAGTAAGCAGTATCCTAAGGACATATTAATAGAATGAATAAATCTAGAAATCTTTCTTTCTAAAACCCTGTAAATCGTCTGTTATCTTTGAAACATTTTATAGACCCGCTCTTCCACTTTCCCGGGAAAGAAAAAAATGAGGTACTCCATGGATATGGCTCGCCTGTGTTACAAAGTACGCTCAGTCAACTCGCAGGACTTAATTTTCTTACCTCAGCTACATGTACCCGACGATCTTTCATGTAATTTTAAACATAAACTCCAAATTCATGTGAAGAAGATGCTCATTTTTACCCCTCGGCCAAATGGCTAAAGGGTATTGTCGTCATGTCCGTCCGTCAGTCAACATCTACCTCGTTACCAAGATATCTTTAGTACTACTTACCCTAGGCACACCAAACTTGCAGTGTACATCTATATGCTCATGACCCAGAACCCTATTGAATGTGGACCCGATTGGTTGGAAACTTTGGTGGCCATCTTTAATTTATGCGTATATCTCGGGTACCATTTCGCTGTTCAGTGTGAAACTTGTTATAGATCATCGATGCATCAAGAAACTTCAAAGGAATGACCAAACCAGTTTCCCATATTCGGTGGAAACCTTGGCGGCCATCTTTAATTTATGCAAAAATTTTAATGTATATCTCTGATACCATTTCAGTGTTCTATACGAAACTTGGAATATGATGAGACTTGCATTGAATAACACATCAGTTCCTCTGAGTGTATCATACCATTGTGCTCGATGTAAAATTTGATGCACATCATCGATGCATCAAGAGACTTATGATGAATGACTGGTTTCTCTGATTGGGCGGAAATGTCTTTATTTATGCAAAATCTTAGTGATCATCTCTGTACCGTTGAAATTTTGATGTAAAATTTAGTATACATCATCGATTCAATTATGTTATGTTTTCTCTGATTTGTTACATTGAGAAATGTTGAAATTGATAACTAATCCCATCCATGTGTGATTGTGTGATGCCAAACTGACCATAGATATGATAAGCTGATCAACATCTCTGCCTGTATTCAGAGTATTTAATCGTTTATCAATATGACACAACATGTTTTGAGCCCCCAAGTACATGTAAGCCACATTTCCAGTTGTATTTGAATTATATAGGTCTGATCATGATCCTCACATCATGGATAAGTAAGGTGTTTCAAGTATGTGCTAACTAAATACAATCATTCAACCTAATTACATGCTTTGGGGTTTGTTTTTGTATTCCCACGCTTTGGGGTTTGTTTTTGTATTCCCCCCCCCCCATGTGTTGTGTGTCTGGGTGTCCTAAATGCTTCGTAGAGAGTTTGAAGTCGCATCAAATTACAATTTCATTTGGAAAAGAGAAAATCGGAACACTATAATATATATTTTGTATTGTTACTGATATCATGTCAATCATTCTGGTGGAAAGACCACTTGTGCTGAAATCTGCATGCCTTCAACAGGCCTCGAAATTAACATAGAAATGCCAAATATGTCCACCTAAATATAAACTTGTACTGTAGTATTTAAAGTCAGTCTGACATCTGGTCCAGCATATTGTGACAGCCTACTTAAATAGTTTTGAATTGAAATATAATTACCAGCTTGAGCCTTGATCTTATTCCACAAAATTGTTTTTGAAAAAAATAAAATTTCTGTTGCTAAAATGTACCATCTTTCACGAAAAATGTCATCATTGCAGTCTAGTCACAAAGATTTGAGTGGATGTTCCTGAAACTTTACATTATAATATTAAATGAATCCAAGATGTGTATCTGTGAGATGAAATGTTAAAATTTGCCTGGTTTATGAGGTGTTGGACTTCCCCATTATCACCAAGAATTTCAAAATAGTTTTGGCACTCATAATCAACTGGTTCTGGAATTTTGACTGGATGTTTCTGAAATTGTGTAGACTTCCTTAACAGTATTTGTGCACCTCCTAATTATCACTCGAGGTATCGATTTTTATGAAAGTTATCTTTATTTAAAGTTAGTCTTCGCCATTTTCCCCACCAAGTTCAGTGTACAGTGGCAATCTTGCAATTTCCTACGCTGTAAAACTTACCTTCACATACCTTATTGCTATCGTGTTCCTACGCGATTGCCCCATTGTAAAACCTTACCACAGAACCAAAAGAAATAGTCCCTGTAATGCCCCAATGCCCATGCGCGAGTACCCAGAATCCTCTCTGTCTGACCACGTCACTTCCTTCTTTCCTCTACAATCGTAGCGGTCAGACGTAGTTCCATTGTGCTCCCGTAAAAGTTTCAAGATCTACATCTGTAATACCACGATATTCCTCACTCGTAACCTTGGATTACCTACGGAGATTTCCTGGGATATTACCTTGAGAGAGAAGAAGGAATATTACCAAATTCCTGGATTCGAGACCTACCTGGACTTCAAATATCGTCAGGGAGTATTGTCGAATCATAATAAAGATGGCGTCCGTGTTTTGTGTTGTATGTGGACGATCCAAACCCACGACGGATCCGCATTCAGCTTGTCCGCCGTGTAGAGGGGTCTGGTGTGATCAGTTTGCCAAATGTGCAGAATGCGAGCTGTGGACCGACGACGTATTCCAACAATATCTTGTCGGTTCATATGCCAGTGAAGTTTTGCCCCCGCCTGGCTTCGATTGTGCCGAGAGCTTGGTCGACTCTCCGTCTCGCTCTCCTGTGAACGAGCCGGATGAGTCTGCCTCTCTTGATATGTCCGTTACGCATGATATGAGAGTAACTCCATCTAGTAATTTGCCGAATGTAGTCAGTATTTCTCCTCCTCCATGTACTAATTCTGTTTCAGGGACCAAGGTGGGGAACAAAGATGGCGGCCGTCCCGTAGGTAAGTTACTGCACGGGACGACCTTGACCTTGACGGCCAACTTTGACCCCACCTCTGTGACGTCACTTCCGACTGAGGGTCCCCTGTTTCGGATTGTCAACCCGGAGACTGTGACTTCCGTGGTCAAGGACTCGTCACTTCCGGAGAATCTGTCTTCATCTCGGCGCAGCTCATCTATGTCTATACTACCTACGAAGATGTCAGCTGCTCCTGCGACCGTAATATCACCTCGCCCAGTGCAGTCTACGGTGATTATTACGCCCGTTTCCGGTTTTGCTGCTTCTGGCCATTCCCTACTGAATGTTCCCAGACTGTCCAGGGCGCCTTTACAACAGCCGTTGTCAGCTCCCCGCAGCTTACTCAACCGGACCAGCGTCAACGCATGCCTGTGTCCAGTTATGACTTCCGGCCAACGGTAGCTCCGAGTATCTCGGATGCTTATATGCAACCATTGACTTCATACCTTCCGGTATCGTCTTACCTTCCGGTATCATCGTATCACATCGGAACTTCCGCTGCTGTTTCTGCACATGCTCCGACGGCGACTACTTCATCCAACTATAGGACTGCCTCTGCGTATGATGTTCCTGCCTATGCATCTGGTTATGGGGTTTCGGATCATTCGTCGATGTATGGTACGAGAGTAACGTCATCGATGAACAGACTTCCGGTTACGTCATCGGTGTATAGCAGTCCGGCTCCCTATGCTGCACCGCCGTACTCTCCGCTTCCTGTACGCAGTGTAGTGTATAGGCCTACTTCATACCCTTCTGTGGCTTCTGTAGTCCGACCTGTTGATGTACCACATCACGTGTTTCCTACTGCACGTATTCCTACACGACCGACTTCCGGTACATCGGGTGCTCACTTCCGTTCTCCTTCTCCTAGGCCTGTCAGATATGCTATGCCATATCATGCACCTATACCGAGACGACAAGTGAGGGTTGCTCACCCACATCTGCCTAGATACCCAGCTAGGCCGGCGATGTCCCAGTATGCGGCTGCTTCCGGTTCTGCCTTACTTCCTCCTTCTGATAGGCAGTGTCCACCAGCAACATCTACCTCTTTGATAGGTTTAATAGATTGTCTGCTGACTTCGCAGCCCTACAGCGTGACATGTTGATGCCTCCACCACCATCTCCTACACCACTTCCGGTGCCCGAGTGGGCTGGCTATCAACCTCGCCCCGTATCATCAAGGAGGCCGACTTCCGGTTCCCATCCTCAGCTACCACTTGATCTCTCGCAGGGTAGTAGACCTACACCTCCCTCGTTTGTGCCCAGGTTTACCCCTGTGAATCCCGGGACAGTGAATAACGCTGAGACGGAAGCGGAAGAACGGACTTCCTTGTTTGATGCTGATCCGGACCTCGCCGTGTCCAGTTACTCTGATACACTGGCTCGCCTGTATGAGTTGTTTCCGGATATGACTCCTCCGCCAATTGTAGAATCCAGAAGGGTCACTGCGATGTCTGATCTCCGACAAGAGCCGTCACATCGCACGTCACTTCCGCCTTCTAGGGCCGTCTTTGAATGTGCTGAACGCATGCGGGACACCTTCTCACTTCCTAAGACCCAAGATGAGAGGCAACAGGATTCTAGATCTCTTTTTAAGAAATCTACTGGTGTCTTCCCGCTGGAGCGACCCGTGATCCGGTCGTATTCAGTACACGGTTCACCTTGGCATGATCGAGCAGCAGTCCAGGAACCAGAACTCGATCAGTTTCTTGGAGTTACTCCGCCGAAGAAAGACATTTCTCTTTCTGTCCGTCAGATTTGTCTACTGGAGGACACTTCTAGACAGGAGGTAGCGATTACTTCCCATCTCGATTGGTTTCTTTACGCCATTCGCACGATCCTTAATCGTATACCTCAAACGTCGCCTTCCGGTTATGTATCTGTTCCGGTGGATGACGTCAACCTGATGAAGGACTTCCTGGCGGCAGCTGCGCGTGCAGACGCGGACTTGATGGCATCCTCAGTCTTCATGTCCGCTATGTTTGTACACTTAAGGCGTCTCGCACTGTTTTCGGCCCTGCCTACGTATACTCCGTCCAGTGTGAGATCGACCTTAAGGGAGCAGTCCCCCGCCTCAGGACTTCTGTTTGCCGGTGTACTACCTGAGCTGCAGAATGAAATGTCCGCTGCCAGGACCACACATTCTTACTTTGGACCGCAACAGAGGAAGCGATCGGCCCCTGAGGCCTCGACGTCGTCTTCCTCGGCCCCGAAGAAAGCTTCATCTTCAAGTTCTTCTTCCGGGGCTGGTGTCAAGAAGGATATACCCTCCTCTTCGAAATCCGGCGGAGGTTCGAAGGGAGGGGGGAGCGGCCACTCTAAGCGTGGTGGCGGAAAAGGGAAGTCCGCCAAAGCTTCCAAGAAATGAGGACACGGGCCATGCAGATGTGCTTTCTGCATGGCGAGACCGCACGTTGCCGCTGTTCCCAATTCCACCAGATCCGGCGCTTCCGGTAGGCGGGAGACTTGTAAGGTTTTGGAGGAATTGGGAGACAATCCAGGCGGATTCGTGGGTATTGAACACTCTACGTCATGGATATCGGCTGGAGTTCGCCACAACTCCCCCGTTGACTACGTCACCCAGGGCGTCTCGAATTCCAGTGCGTCGGGAGCACCTGATGGAGATTCAGAGGTCCGTGGACAAGTTGGTAGTGAAGGGTGCAGCTATAGAACTTCCGCCAAACGATCTGTCCCCGGGCTTTTATTCTCCGGTGTTCCTGGTCCCCAAGAAGAACACCACCGAAATGCGTATGGTTATAAACCTGCGTCGGTTGAACAAGGACTTCTTGGCCCCGCCTCCTCATTTCCGGATGGAGTCGTTCCGGTCTATTCGTTCGGCTCTGTTACAAGGGGATTGGATGACGTCTCTCGACCTCCAAGATGCATATCTGCATGTTCCGATCTACAGGGCTCATCACAAGTATCTGCGCTTCCTGGTTGGCAACCGGAAGTTCCAGTTACGCGTGCTCCCTTTCGGACTATCCACATCCCCTTGGGTCTTCACCAGAATTTTCAACCCGGTGGCGTCATTCCTGCACACCAGAGGTCTCAAGTACCACTTCTACCTCGACGATTCCCTACTACGGAATCAGTGCAGGGAAGAACTCCGCAAGGACACCAATTTCGTTTGGGAGGTCCTTGTTGCTCTGGGCTATCTTCCTCACGAGGGCAAATCGGAGTTGACACCATCCCAGTCTCGAGTCTTTCTCGGAGTTTCCTACGACACCCTTTCAGCGTTAGCGAAACCTCCGGAAGACCGCTGGAAGAAAATTCTGACGTCGGTGCCGACGTTCCTGTCTTTGGACTGGTCCGACATGATTGCGTACGCCTACCCGCCGCCAGCAATCTTGTCACAAGTCCTCCGGAAGATCCAAGCACAGCCGTGCATGGTCTACCTTGTGGCTCCGTGGTGGCCCACTCGCCCTTGGTTTCCAGACCTGATGGATCTTCTCATAGACGTGCCTCGTCGGCTGCCGCTTTGGTGGAACCTGCTTCGTCAGCCGAGATCCAGCCTGTATCACTTGAATCCCGGTCTATTTCAACTGACCGCGTTCAAGTGCTCCAGCATCAGCTCGTTGAGGCTGGATTTTCTGTAGAAGCGTCCGAAAGGATGGTCCGGTCCACCAGAGCATCAACGACTGCGGTGTACCAGAACAAGTGGAAGTCCTTCGCTACCTGGTGTTTTGGACGTGGAATTGTTCCAACCTCTGCCACTGTTCACCAGGTAGCAGACTTCCTTTTGTATCTGTTCCATGACAGGCAGCTTGTTCCGGCCACGGTCGACGGCTATCGGTCCACTATCTCCAGGGTACTTCAATTGACCACAGGTGTCAACCCATCACTCGACGTCAACCTTTCTGCCCTTCTTCGTTCCTTTCGGGTGGAGAGGCCTACTCCGACGCCGCAGCTTCCTAAATGGGATTTGGCTCTGGTTCTGAGACGGCTCTCTGAGCCGCCCTTCGAACCCATCGGCACCTGTGAGTTGAAGTTTCTATCTTACAAGACCGTATTTCTGATTGCCTTTGCCTCTGCCGCCCGCGTATCAGAAATCCATGCCTTGGACTTCAGGTCTTTGAGATACAACCCTAAGTGGACCTGGGTGGCGTTATCTACTCTCCCGGATTTTGTTGCGAAGAACCAGTCCCTCTACGACAATCTTCCGAGAGAGTTCGTCATCCCGGCTCTGTCCAACATCCTGTCCGCGGCTGTTGACGATGACAGAGTCTTGTGCCCCGTCAGAGCTCTCTCCTGTTACCTGGCACGTGTGGAGCATATGAGAGCTGGGCGGGTGCGTCTTGTCATCCCGTTTGGGCCCTCTTCCAAGCAGGAGATATCTAAAAATACTATATCTTCCTGGCTTGCCAAGACTATTCGTTTTGCGTACACGGACGTACCACCTGAGGTTATCTCCTTGTCCAAGGTCTCCGCCCATGAGGTCAGGGCCATGGCGGCATCCTGGCCTCTATGGACCAATAGATCCTTGTCCGACATAATGAGGGCCTGCTACTGGAGGAGTAATGTTACCTTCGTGTCTCACTACCTCCGGGGTCTGACGCTCCAACAACGGGACATCTTCTCACTGGGACCCCTGGTGGCTGCCCAGTCAGTTGCGGACCCGTCTACACACTAGACCTCCTAGTGATTTTACCATTTTTTTGTCCTCCGCCACGAAGTGGTGGGAGGACTTGGAAATGCTAGCCGTACGTCCTTCCGTCCGTCCCTCCGTCCGTCCGTCCCTCCGTCCGTCCGTCCGTCCGTCCGTCCCACATCTTGTGAACGCAATATCTTGAGAACAATTCGACCAATCGACTTCAAACTTGAGAAGGTGCTTCACATCAGTTAGACGGCCATTGGTATTGATTTTCACTGAGGTACGTAATCCAAGATGGCCGCCATCGACCATATTGGATTCTGTCCGTCCCACATCTTGTGAACGCGATATCTCAAGAACAATTTGACCGATTGACTTCAAACTTGAGAAAGTGCTTCACATCAGTTAGACGGCCATTGGTATTGATTTTCACTGAAGCACGTAATCCAAGATGGCCGCCATCGACCATATTGGATTCTGTTCGTCCCACATCTTGTGAACGCGATATCTCAAGAACATTTCCACCAATCAACTTCAAGTTTGGGAATGTTCTTCACATCAGTCAGACGGCCATTGGTATTGATTTTCACTGAGGTACGTAATCCAAGATGGCTGCCATTGACCATATTGGATTCCATCCGTCCCAGATCTTGTGAACACGATATCTCGAGAACAATTCAACTAATCGACTTCAAACTTGGGAAGGTTCTTCACATCAGTTAGACGGCCATTGGTATTGATTTTCACTGAGGTACAAATCCAAGATGGCTGCCATTGACGATATTGGATTCCATCCGTCTCGGATCTTGTGAACGTGATATCTCGACAACAATTTGACCAATCAACTTCAAACTCGAGACGGTGCTTCACATCAGTTAGACAGCGAATGGTATTGATTTTCATTGAGGTAGTATGTAATCCAAGATGGCTGCCATTGACCATCTTGGATTTCACTCACCCATGTTGTACCCATCTGTGTTGTGAACGCGATATCTTGATCTATTCCACTCATCGATTTATAAACCTCACCATCCACAAATCCATATACAACTACAGACTTACATTCCAGTGTTACACTACCCATTACTGCTTCCCAAACCTCCTCAAATTGTCTCAACAATTCCAGATGAACGCCTCTTTCCACATACACATATCAACTTTCCAAGTTATATTTAAGGAGATATTGAAAGCGTATATGCTGTATGCTCTCAAACAGGCTACTTGGCGGAGGACCTGCTAGCTACTCAGCTTGTTAAATCTGGTAAGTGTCTGCTCTCCCCAAATTTTCAAAAAAAGGGTGGGGGGCGGGAGGTTTTGGTCTAGTGCTTGTCAGCCATTCACTAGGCCCGCTTATATGTATATATTAGGGCTGGGTGATTATATCGATGGCCATACCGTCATGTTATATGTCTTTATGGCACTCGATTATCTCGCTGACTCCTGTTTTGCCTTGCGGCCTATGCTTGAGAACTTTTCTGTTTGACCACTATTTCCTCCTCCTGCTATGATATTCTAGCAATAAGGTATGTGAAGGTAAGTTTTACAGCGTAGGAAATATGAAAAATTTGAAAATCAATTTTCCTATTTCTAAGCTAAAACTTACCTTCACATACTGTGATGGCCCACCCAGCCTCCCCAGCCTCCCCGCTAATGGGTTATTCACACTGCGATTGAATAGGAAAGAAGGAAGTGACGTGGTCAGACAGAGAGGATTCTGGGTACTCGCGCATGGGCATTGGGGCATTACAGGGACTATTTCTTTTGGTTCTGTGGTAAGGTTTTACAATGGGGCAATCGCGTAGGAACACGATAGCAATAAGGTATGTGAAGGTAAGTTTTAGCTTAGAAATAGGAAAATTGATTTTAAAATTTTTCATTATTCAACTGGTCCTACTGTTCTGACTGGAGGCCCATCAAACTTTTTAGTCCTGTTCAGCAGCCATAATTTGAATGTCATGTGTGTTGTGCACATCATATTGATGTGATGAATGCTAATTATATCAAAATTACAAGCATTTGGACTCATTTAACAAGATTATGAATGGTAATAATTCTGCTATCAATTCACCAACCACATAGTCTCTGGGTTGCAACACTTCTTGGATCTGGAGTGGAGACATTCACATCCGAAATGATATCCTTTCATTTATGCATGTAAATCATCAACAATTTTCCCCTTCAAAGTACTTTTCTAAGGTCCTGTAACATTTTGACTTTATGCAACAACACCAACAACAGAGATACTTAGATATGACTTATTTATTCTTTCATAATCATATATTAATAATGGGATATGGAGGGCAGACTCCTACGCTAAATAGATCATACATTGTCCCTTGTGTTCAGGGGCCAAGGCAGGTCAGGGTGCCTCCTGACTGCAAGAGGTAGTACCCTTGAACAGACGCCTACTTTACCCTCACTGTTGTACTAGTCGCTGCAGGGCTGTTGATAGCAAGCATGGAGATGTTGTCCTGTAGTGGTCATTGTGGTAATTCTTCAATAATGAATTTTGGGCAAGTTGGGGGTCCTGTCCTGTGAGTGATTTGTAATATTTCTGCTCTTGCTCCAGTTCTGGAGAGTAATTACTGTTTGCTGGCAAGGTAGATACTAGTAGACCATCGAACAGATTAATGGGATGCATCTTCTTGGCATTACCTGCAAAATAGCTTACTTTACGAACTTTAACTTAAAATTCAGCCATTATGACGGTGATGTTGGCATTTTCTGTTACTGATATTTGGATAAAACAATATTTTTCCTGAGTTTCTTTCGTGTACATGTACATTGCGCTGGTTGTTGTTGAATTGCAAAATGAAGTAGTTTTGGTAAACATGGTAATTGTGGATGGATTTTCCTTGTTACCATGGTTACTCCTGTCTGACCTTGGAGGGTGAAGGTTTGGGGGGAGGGGTACTTTCCTCTGATGTTAAGAAACAAAAAATTAAGAGCTGAAACTTTATAGCTTATCATACTATAACCAGGTTGGCTCACTGGTTATCACATTAATAAGTAAGACGTAGTCCATGTTAAATATAACACAACCTAGCTTTATTTACCCTAATCTAATTATCTAACCTTGAAGTAATATTAATTCTAATATACACAATTATACAGCACTTCCAGTTATTACAGAAACTATATGTTAGTACATATAGCAATCTACATTTACAAGTGTTACCTATATAACTTACAAACTGCCTTGGCGCTGCAAAGTCGCATGCCAAGATGAATTCTAAAAGTGAACTGACTTAATTTCATACTGACCAATATTTATATCATTGGAGTTTTAGCGAGATCTCCAGGTAGTGATTCCTAACAATCACAAATACTGTTTGACTATAAGTTAAGTAATTCTAATGTCTTGACATGTCTATCGGTTATCCTGTTCATTCTACATGACATCTCCAATAACAGTAGGGAGTCTTACCTAATAACAACAAAGGATTATCTTAGAGTAAAATGACAGTCTGACTATAATTGACACCTGGTTCCTGCTTTTGCAACAGCTGGTCAGAAATGGTCTAACAACACTAATTAAATGTCAACTGTTATCAAAACATCCTACATGTATTACAATCAATACTCAAACCCCTAAATCCTAATTCCAACATGTGTTACATAATTTTTATCAAGCGCATACCTCTACCACTAATATTTACAGCCTAAATATATGGTAATTTTAACTGTATACATTTTATGCTAACTCACAATAAACAAATATTAAATAGTAATGAAATATATTTGAGGTACATGTTCATTTTACAAATTTACATGTACATGTCTTATGGCTCTGTTATAGTTCCCTCCGTCCCCGAATAAGTTTCGTCCCGAAACTGTAATAAATTGTCTGTGGTAGTCATTTTAATCGATGTTTGGTGGAGTTTTTAGAAGTTCTTGTGTGATGTTGATTGAAGTTGAAGGTTCCTGTGTAATGTTGAACTGTGGCTGAGGTTGCTGATACTTGTCTGGAATATGGGGAGCTTTTGCCCTTGACTGTCTTGGGTCACTTCTGTCTGTGGACACCATACAGCTGAAACACTCAGATGTGAAATGCAGAGAGTTAGCAATGTTTAGGATATATCTGTATACATAGAGTAGGAACAAAGATATTCATTATCATTCAAGAGTGATTATTTAGTCAATCTTCATTTTTTTTTTCTTTTTTTATAATTTTGTTACATGTATCACTACATCATTTACATACTTACATACATGGGTTATATTGAGGACTATATACATATATATTCTTGTTTAGATACAATATTCCAAATGCATAATAAGGACACTGATCACTATGTAATGAGAGATAGGCACCAGTGATCTATTGTAAAAACATAATTGAATGAAATTGAGAAAGAAATCATGTTAGATAATTAATTCCTGAAAATCAAAAATGAAAAATGTAATGTGTTTCACTTGAAACCCAGGCTGAAAAAGTTTGATGGGAAGACTTGCTGCAGACAAGTCTGACCCTAGCACTTGATTTTCAACCGGTGCCTCAGTAGAAGAGCACAACAGAGAAACTATACTTTTATATTTTGAAAATCCATAAGTGTATATTAACATGAATGATTCACATAAATTTTAAGTCCTATTAAACAATTATTTTCTAGAAAGGAATAAACATACATGTAGGTAGTATTCATGTATCCATATACATACATACATGTGAGTATAAAGTGCAAATCCTACATTCCCAAGATCCTTGGAGCTTTCACAACATAATATAAGTTAGTCATGTTAGTGTGAATTATAATAAACTACATCAATACATCAACATATAATGCAACAACTTCTAAGTAGTAACTAATTATTTACACATTCCTTTTGGTACTCGAATATGGTTTGTCAAGCCATATGTCGAAACCACCTTACAACTAATCAGGGATGACAAGTCCCAGGCTAGTCCCAAGGCTTTCATATCTTACATGATAATTAGGGGTATACAGATTTCTCCCATCGCAGAGTAGTGTTATGATGGCTCAAATCTTGATCAAAGTTTACTACACTATTAGAATTTACATTCTGTTTATTGTACCAGATGGCCTTCTTTGCAATCACATTTTTGAAAAACATTTTGTTTTTGGGACCTAGTTTTATATGAAATAGGTAAGGAAAATCCCATGAACGGCCGTGACCTGTGATATGGTAACCTGTTTTATCCCAAATTTCCTTCATGAAGTACTCTATTGCCAACCATGGGACTTGGTTTAGGGGGAACCAGCCTGTTTCTTTGACCATTTGAGATGATCGCCAGTATTGTGCTTTGACATAGTACTTGTCTATCCTGTACTCAATTTCTGTAATGTGTATAAAATTAACAAACCTGCCATCTGGCTGTTGGCTCCACTTGACATTATCATTCATGTTAATGAAAGCTACATTTCCCTGAGATTGTTTTGTAAAGAATTTGTTCTGGGCTAAAGGTTTACGCCTCTTCTTACCAGACAATGTTTTGTCAGCATGATATTGTCGACGCAGCTCATCTGGGAGACTTGTATCATGCTCCCAGGTGGAGCCTCTAGTCTTGTCTACCCATTTAATCCTGTAGCACATTCGTCCATTGTAACGTTTTGATGCTAGAATTTTGTCAATTTCAGTCACTAAGAATTTGTTTGGTGTTGTTACCAAGTTGGGATTTTGATTTGTACTTGATCTTGGCATTGTACTGGTACCTTTAGGATGTTGAATGGTTTTGGGTGTTACTCTTGTTTTTGACTGTTCATTGTTCTTAAGTGCTACTTTTGTTTTTGGCACATGATGGTCTTTTGTTTCTTTTGTTACATTGTTCCGTTTGTCATTGGTATTTGTCTCGTTTTCATCATTTTCTGACTCTATTTCTTCTGGATTGAGTTCATCATTTGTTTGTGGTAAATTTTCAGGCTCATAGTTTGGCCTGTCTGCTGGGTCATGAAACTTTTTGAGACGGTTTGCATGAATCATCGATTTCACTTCTTTATCGTCACTACATTTGCGTAATTTGTATGTGTAGTTTTGTCCAACCAATACAACATAATATGGTCCTTCCCACTTTTTTGTTAGTTTGGGAGATCGGCCCACAGTCTTTTTCGTACAATATAACCATACCTTTTGTGCTGGTTCGAATGTTGGTTCCTTTGTTCTTCTATCATAATAAGTTTTGTATTTTGTTTGGGCTTTTTTCAAATTTTCATCTGCAATTTTCCTATACTCTGCCAGATTGTCTAGAATTTTTGACAAGTATGTTCTATGATCCTTTGACAGTGTTTCTTTTGGAATTAGAGAGGTATCAATTGGTGTTCTCATCTGTCTACCAAACAGCATTTGATAAGGAGATAAGCCAGTTGATTGAGTGGCTGGGGTCATGCGGTATGCCATCATAATACCTGGTATATGATCTGGCCAATCAGTTTGGTCTTCCTTGATGTAGGCTCTTAGACCCTGCTCGATGACGCGATTCATTCTTTCACATGTAGCATTGGTTGCAGGATGATATGAACTAGTTTTAGCATGTTTGATGTTGAATAGTTCTGTCATGGCTGCTATGAGTTTGGACATGAACTGAGCACCGCGATCGCTGACTAATTTGTCTGGTGACCCATAACGTGTGAGAATTTCTCGATATAAAATGGATGCAACTTCAGTGGCCTCCTGGGTTTTCATAGGAAAACATTCTGGCCATTTGCTGTAAGAGTCTACTACAAGGAGCAGATATTTGAAACCATCCGGAGTTTTTGGAAGTGGGCCGAGTATGTCAATATGAAGCCGCGAGAAAGCACGTTCATATGGCAAGGGTTTAAGTGGTGCAGGCTTATCATGAACATTTGTTTTGATCTGTTGACATGTCGTACATGTACGTACATAGGTACACACATCTGTGTACATTTTATCCCAATGATATTTGGATCTTATAGCAGCATACATTCTTTCTTGACCTTGGTGGCAACCTCCTAGCACTGAATCATGATAGGCTTGGAGTATATCTTTGCGATTACCTCTAGGAACAGCTATCTGTTTGGTATAAGAATCGGCAGCCTTTTTATTTTTTGTATTAAAGAAATGATACAGAATTCCGTCCTCAATCACATAATGATATGCTTCCGCAACTAAGCGACGACTCTGTTTTGGATCATCCGGTAGATCACCATTTTCTTTGTAGGCGAAGATCGGGGCCAAGTCAGGACACTCGCGTTGTGTGCCCTCCAAAAATGGATTTGAAATTACAATTTCAGTATTGACTTGTGCCACAACAATTGTATCTTTTGGACATATAGTTGCTAAATGAGCATGTTTCGGTTCCTTATATGTTAGAGTTGCCTCAATTGGCTCATTCTGATTCTCTGTATTGGATAAA
Organism: Hanleya hanleyi; assembly: GCA_036873755.1. NCBI lineage: Eukaryota > Metazoa > Mollusca > Polyplacophora > Lepidopleurida > Hanleyidae > Hanleya > Hanleya hanleyi. The sequence goes on from JAVTVY010000819.1 coordinate 348,018, forward strand.
TATGTGGTTTCTATACTACTCACAATGGTTTCTTCTGTACTTTCAGTTGTAATTGCTTCATATTCTCTCCTAGACAAACCATCAGCATTTCCGTTTTTAGCTCCTGGCTTGTACTGAATTGTGAAATTGTACTCTTGAAGCTCGAGAGCCCACCTGCCTAGTCTACCTTTGTTAGCTTTGATGTTGTTTAACCATGTGAGGGCAATGTGGTCAGTGAAAACACGAAAGTGAGCATTTGCGATGTATGGACGAAAAGCACGAACTGATTCGACTAATCCAAGACCTTCTTTCTCTGAGATATGCCATGTCTTTTCACTACCGCGCAGGGATCGCCCGCCAAAGGCTATAGCATGTTCATTGCCTTTTTCGTCTTTTTGTCCTAAAACATATCCTATTGCACTATCGGATGCATCTGTTGAGATAATGAATTCTTTTTGGAAATCTGGATATGCTAATATAGGGGCTGTGACAAGTGCTTGTTTGAGTGCTTTGAATGAATTTTCAGTGTCATCGGTCCATTTGAATTTAACGTCTTTCTGAAGAAGTTGATTCATGGGGGATGCTATTGAAGCATAATTTTGTACAAATTTGCGATAATAATTGCATAAACCTAGGAAACTTCGAACCTCTTTCTGTGATTTTGGTCTGGGAAATGACTTAACAGCATGAACTTTGGCTTCATCCACATGGATACCTTGATCACTTAGCACGTGTCCTAGATACGGAACTTGTCGTTGTGCAAATGCGCATTTTGGCGGTTGTAATTTAAGATTTGCTTCCCGTAAGCGAGAGAAAATTTGTCCAAGATGGACCATATGTTCATCCAATGTGTTTGAATGACATAAAATATCATCTATATAGCATAGGGTGTGAAGATAAGTAAGGCCGGCAAGGACCTGTGACATCATGAGACTGAAGCTCGCGGGTGAATTTCTCATTCCGAACGGAAGAACTCGGAATTGGAACCTTCCCTGATCCGTCGTAAACGCGGTTTTTGGTTTCGTGTCCTCATGTAGTGGAATTTGCCAAAAACCACTTGCCAGGTCAAGAACAGAAAATATTTTAGACTTTGCTTGCGCTACAGAGTCGATAGCATCTGATAACAATGGGAGGGGAAAAGAAATTGGTTCTGTGATCGCATTCAGCTTGCGATAGTCTACTGCAAATCTATATTTTCCATTTTTCTTTTTCACAAGCACTACAGGGGATGACCATTCAGATAGTGATGGTTCAACTATGTTATTTTCCAGCATTTCTTTCACTAATTCATCACATCGCTGTTTTGTCTGGGGGCTTTGTCGATAAGGACGTGAATAAATTGGTTTTTCCGTTTTTGTGAAAATTCTGTGATAATGAGCACTAGCTTTGCCTAATTCACTCATATCTTTGGCAAAAACATCACGGTTACGACCAAGAAATGCTAAAAATGATTCCTTTTGCTCCGGTGTAAGTATGGAATCGTCTAGTGTTATTCCTAGGTCTCGTGCTAGGTTAGCATAGTGAGCATCACTTTTCGTGTCTCCTTCCATGAAATTTACATCAGCGGAGTTGTTTGACGTATTCTCTTGTTTCATTGTTGTAATCGAGTCTGGTGTTACTACGTGAAATGTGGCAATTGTTGCATGCTTCTCGATATAGACAGGAAGGTTGGATGGGTTCATTACTTTGTAAATAGCCATTTTGTTTCTAACTTTTGCGACAGTGCGTGCACCTGCAATGCTATATTTTGCTGAAAGTGACTCTATTGGTTCCAATAAGATCAAATTTCCATCACCTGCTTCAGGTACATATACAGGAAAATTTATTTCACGTTTTGGCTTAACCAGAATAATGTCTGTTGTTTTGGCACTCCCAGATTCTTTATGTCCATATACTTTGTTGTTTGTTTCAGTCGCCATGGAAATATTAAACTGACCATTGCAAAGCAATAGTTTGTTCCTTTTAAAATCAATGTTTGCATCATATTTCCTTAGGAAATCCTCTCCTAAAATTACATCTTTGTGTAATGTTTTAAATACATAAAATTCTCCATTGAGCTCTTCAAGATCTTCAAATTGAATTGGTAAATTCACTACGCCTAATACGGAATGAACTTCACCACAAACACCTGTAATGGCTCGTAAATTACATGTATTAACGACTGCATTTGGGTAGGCTTTCTGCAAACACCGCTGTGAAATGCAAGAGATGCTTGCCCCTGTGTCGACTAAAGCATGTGTTTTTAACTTGCCAACCTTGATATGCACTGAGCTTTTCTCAAGGGGTGTTGTCAGAGAAATGTTAGGTCTCACTTGACAATGTATGCTATTGTAAGCTCTACCAACTTTTTGACAGTTGTGTTTGTTGCACTTCCAGCTGGCCATTTTACTGCTTAAGGTTAAATCAGTTTGAATTTCCAAGACAAGATAGATAAAACAAGCTAGTTAGTAAATCATATGGCGATTATACTTACTCTTGGTGTTTGTCACTCTTTCTTGGTACTCAGGCTCTTTAGCTGGTTCTGTCAGTCATCAAAGGCGGCTTGAATTATTTCATCTTCGTCTAATCATTCTTGTGTTGTTTTTCCTTGGGTGTTCACCATTCGTTGCATATTCCGATGACATCATACATTCCGGTATGAAATCTCTTAGTTTGGGGAGCTAAGAGCAGTTGTACTGGGAAAGTCTGTCAATCTAAGAAGATTACAGGCCGGGATTCTCCACTATCTATAACCAGGTTGGCTCACTGGTTATCACATTAATAAGTAAGACGTAGTCCATGTTAAATATAACACAACCTAGCTTTATTTACCCTAATCTAATTATCTAACCTTGACGTAATATTAATTCTAATATACACAATTATACAGCACTTCCAGTTATTACAGAAACTATATGTTAGTACATATAGCCGTCTACATTTACAAGTGTTACCTATATAACTTACATTTACTAACTGCCTTGGCGCTGCAAAGTCGCATGCCAAGATGAATTCTAAAAGTGAACTGACTTAATTTCATACTGACCAATATTTATATCATTGGAGTTTTAGCGAGATCTCCAGGTAGTGATTCCTAATAATCGCAAACACTGTTATATAAGTAATTCTAATGTCTTGACATGTCTATCGGTTATCCTGTTCATTCTATATGACATCTCCAATAACAGTAGGGAGTCTGACCTAATAACAACAAAGGATTATCTTATACTAAAATGACAGTCTGACTACAATTGACACATGGCTCCTGTCTTTGCACCAGCTGGTCAGAAATGGTCTAACAACACTAATTAAATGTCAACTGTTATCAAAACATCCTATACAATCAATACTCAAACCCCTAAATCCTAATTCCAACATGTGTTACATAATTTTTATCAAGCGCATACCTCTACCAGTAACTAATATTTACAGCCTAAATATATGGTAATTTTAACTGTATACATTTTATGCTAACTCACAATAAACAAATATTAAATAGTAATGAAATATAATTGAGGTACATGTTCATTTTACATGTACATGTCTTATGGCTCTGTTATAATACATGTATTAGGACTGGGCTGGGTGGTGCTTAGTTGGTTCGTCGTGATATAGCTGAAATGTTGTTGAAAGCGACATTAAATTCTTTTCACTCGCTCACTCACTCATTATGTTAGAGGTCATTCCAAGAGAGAACAAAGGAGAATTGGTAAATCTAAATGGCGGCCATGACATCACTATGAGTCGGATGACAACAAAAATAATCAGACCGTGGTACCGAGTACACCCCAAATCGCCGAGGCCAGATAAGTTTAAAATGTGTACATGTTCAAGGTTATGCTGAGGTAAATATACAATGTAGTTTATAGGGTAGAACCACAAGACAATCCGAACAGTGATGCCACTGTGGTCTGTAGTTTGATTGAATTCAAAGTCATTTTCAAGACAATCCGAACAGTGATGCCACTGTGATCTGTAGTTCGATTGAATTCAAAGTCATTTTCAAGACAATCAGATCACTGATGCCACTGTGATCTGTAGTTCGATTGAATTCAAAGTCATTTTCAAAACAATTCGAACAGTGATGCCACTGTGGTCTACAGTTTGATTGAATTCAAAGCCATTTTCAAGACAATCCAAACACATGCCACTGTGGTCTGTAGTTTCATTGAATTCAAAGTCATTTTCAAGACAATCAGATCACTGATGCCACTGTGGTCTGTAGTTCAATTGAATTCAAAGTCATTTTCAAAACAATCCGAACAGTGATGCCACTGTGGTCTACAGTTTGATTGAATTCAAAGCCATTTTCAAGACAATCTGAACACTGATGCCACTGTGGTCTATATTTTGATTGAATTCAAATTCTTTTTTAAAGACAATCTGAAGACAGATGCCACTTTGAATGACATTAATAGGATTGAATTCAAAGTCATTTTCAAGACAATCTGAAGAATGATGCATTTGTGAATGGTCTACATTGATTGAATTCAAAGTCATTGAAACAATAAACTGGTCAAAAGTCAGAGTATGAGCCTCAACCAGGTGACTTAAGTTGTGGTTCACTGGAATTGGTCCAAACCGTTACGACAAGATGATGGCAAAAGAAAATATCCATCAGTCTAATTATTTAATTAAATTGAGTAAATAGCTGGCCTAAACGTGTTTGGGAGATTACAGTATAACATGTATAATGTTTACATGTATCTCTGATTAGTACCATAGAGAATAATTAAGAAATGTTGTTACTCTTGTTCTGAACAGATTTAATAAAACAATAAACTCTTTTGACCAATGCATACCCAATTTGTACACCTTAACAAATAAATACCCTATTCTGTGTTAATAACATATTTTATTTATGCAAGCAGATATACAGGAGAGCAGCATTGAACTCTTCACTTTGAGTGCTTGTTTTACTTACATATTTTATATTTTTCAAATGATTCAATCAAATTACTTGCATATTTCCTCTGCATGTTGACATGGATCTGCTCAGTAACAACAGCATAGTCACAGACATGAAAACAGATTCTCACACTAACTATTGCATGAGATCTATATGTACTTGTCTCGCAGTCATGGGTTGGACTAGTCGCCTGTCATTGTAACTCAATATTAGCTTTACAGTCCCCTTTTTATCCAGTTATTTTATGGTGATCAGCCAACCATCAGATATGTCAGAGAAATGGCAGGTATAAGTGTAATTTCCCCCATCGGCACACCCAGGATCAATACGGATCATTGTTGAAAGCGCTTGCCGCAAATGAAAAATTAAAAAATCATTGTACATGTGGTTATTGATTTTCCTGCCTGCCTTGGTCACATGATATTTAAAACATAGTTCTCCTTGGACATTTTTATCAACTAGCACGTAGCAACAGACAGCGACTCTCATATTGTCCATGGAACTTGAACATTAACTTATTAGTGGAGTCATATCAGGAACATGCTTACATTGAGCTAAATCAGTGGTGTACATGTACTTCCTCTGGCATGTCTGATAATAAGCATGTCGAAGCTTGAAAGGTGATTTGCAGTGTGAATGGACAAAAGCTCATTGAAATGATATGTGTGTCCACAAAGGATGTCCATAGAGCTGGATTTTTAATATAGTAGTTCAAATAGCTGATTGCTGTATGCATATTGGGGATAATTCGCAATGGAGAGTCCTACGACTACGTATCAGAAGAACACAGGTGCCCCCTGGAATAGGTACCCCCATTCCCATAGTACTCTTATACAGAGTGCAGAAGGGCTGATGTAAGTATGTACATTCCAAGGAAAGTATTTGACATTATTGTAAAGTTTGGTTATAATTACAATAATTCCGACAGATACATGTATATCAGTCAAGTGACAAACTTACAGAAGTTACAAAAAATTATAACCTAGCCAAGTTATGAACTACATATAGGAATAACTCTAAAAAGTTCTAAATTGTTGTGCGCATTGATCATGAAATGTTTGTGGAAGGAAATGTCACAAAAAGTTGACCAGAGGAAAGAAAACATGATCTTGTAATTATGGAACCTTAGTTAGTTGACCCGAGGGAAGAAAACATGGTCTTCTAATTATGGAACCATTGCAAGGTTACCTTCAGAAGATTGGATTGTGCCAGAAATATTACATCAATATGCCATCCACAAAGTACCTTATAACTTTATGAGGTTATAAGGGCCAATGAAACATTAAACAAAAACGAGTACAGCTCTTCATAAACGAATGGTTCACATTTTTCATTGGCGGGGTTCCTGCAGTGCTGAACCCCTGTTAGTTTTGCATTTCATGTCACCTTAAATGAAGGACGCCATTTCCTTCAATTTTGCTATCAAGTCCTTCTATTCCACATATGATTTACCTTAAAGCTTTTGCAGGAACCATATTTTATTTCAGAAGTATAATATAAAATAACTGGCGGGGGAATCCCCGCATTCCCCCGCAGTAATGAACCCCCTGTTAGTTTTGAATTTCATGTCGCCTTAAATGAAGGACAACATTTCCTTCAATTATGCTATCAAATCATTCTATTCCACATCATATGATTTACCCTAAAGCTTTTGCATGAGCCCAGTGGGGCTTTCGGGGATTGACCTGGGACGTCGTTGTCCACACTGCTGGTCATGGTAAGAATAGGCCTCAGCTCCTCAAACAGCTTGTCGTAAGAGGCGACTAACTGAGGCACCCGTGGAGTTCCCGGGTGTGAAAAGGAATAGGACCCCACCCGGGTGTGGAAAGGAATAGGACCCAACGTCGTGATATGACTGAAATATAGTTGAAGGCGACGTTAAATCATATTCACTTTATCGCTTTTGCATGAACCATATTTTATTTCAGAAGTATAATATGAAATAACTGGCAGGGGAATGCCCGCAGTACCGAACCCCTGTTAGTTTCGCCTTGCCCTAAAATATAAACTTTCCCAAACTAACTGCGTAAAATAACCACTGAGCACGCCTCACATTATTTCCTAACTGAACTGTATTAAATGAATTCACAGAGATCATTACACTCTGTGACAGAAATATATGGGGTCAGTAAAATTTATATTGGGCGAGGCGTCAATATATATTTTATTGACCCCATGTATTTCTGTATTAGGTCACTGACAAACCGCATAACGAATTTATTCCGCTGAAAACCCATTCTGTGGGAAATGACTTCTTGTGAACAACTTTGGCCCTATGTTGTTGTTGCTCACGAAATCAAAAAACTGTGTATGTGAAGTCACATATTTGCAATATTCATTAACGTTCATCATCGCTGATTACGATGAAATACAAGCTGTTCACAAAATGAATTCTACCTAATTTAGAAGTACAGCTACTGAAGCTCACCTTTATTATGAATACTTGTCTAAATGAAGCCAGAGGAGTTGTCGAAGCGAGGCAACCGACGCGAGTGCTTTGAGACAGGAGCTACTTTAAAGGGAGATAACCTAGTTACTCACCCCGAATAACAATCGACGGCGGTGGATGGAAACATGTCAAGCAACCATGTGACATTGATCACTGGCTTTCATTGGACGATTTTGTCTAAAGTGGGATAAATGATAAACTCTGTCCTGTTACATCTCGCCTTCATACTATTTATGCGATGAATTTAAACGACTCTCCCTGGACTCAAACCTGATAAATTCACCAAGATATAAAGATGCATATAGAGTTTGAATTTAGTATATGTAGGCCTACATGTAAAATTTGTTTACTGATTCTGAAATTTTATAATCTTTGCTGTCGTACAGGGCTATCTTTGATGATATAATGAGCCGAAAGGAATGCATGCATTCTGAATTTGGTGACTTTGGATTGGATCTCTCAATATTCACAAGACATTAGCACTATTTGGCTTTTGACAGGATGCTTGAAATTGGTCAGTGGTTGATCACCAGTTGGTGTTGGGACTTTAGAAAAAAAAATTCAGCATATTTGTTAGATACATGTAAACTTGAAAAATGATCATTTTATATTCTGATCGTACATGTTAGCATTTGATCTTCAAATTGATGACACAACATAATAAATCCTTTTCATCTTTTTCATTATCTTTCAGACCTGCTGCTCAGTTTCCGCCCAAATATGTCCAGCTTCCGTCCATAGCCTCTCCCCAGCCTCACCTAGACAATCAAATGGTCCCCTATGGAGGGGTCACGGGTGGCAAGAATCCATTGGCTGGCCTGCGGTCTGGAGATGGCCTTGAGTCAGACGATAAAGTGCGTCAGTTTGAGACGCGCCTCACAGTGGCAGAGAAATCTAACCGTGCCTTACTGGAAGAGGTGGTACGACTTCAGACAGAGCTCAAGTCGACCATGCGAAGGAACGAGGACATCATCCGGGAAGAGAGGAATGCCAGACAACAGCTGGAGATAAGTTTACGGACTAGCAATGACCTGATCGCTCAGTTGAACGCCCGTATCAAGAACACAGAGGATAAGGTTCAGGAGGAGAGACATGCTCTCTCCTCATTGGTCAACCACACAAAGAATGTGGAGCAGGCCGTCCTGGGTAGTCAACAGGAACTACTCAGTAAGAAAGACTCGCATGGATCACAGTAAGTTATTCGCAAAGAGATTACATCATGACATTGTCTGATTGCCTATCTGTCCATATGATGATTTCAACACAGTAAAAAATAAACCAATGTTGCAGACTCGAAATACAGTGTAACCGCGCTATAACGCTGTTATTGGGGGACCAAATTTAAGCACCTTATAGATTTTCAGCCTTATAAAAGGGTTGAAATAATATGCATTTGTTAATTTGGGGGACATCAACAGCACCTGCCTTATATCAGAATCAGTGCTATATTGAGGCACCTTGTATCAAGGCTAGACTGTAGTCTGTACTGCAAGCCAGCTTGATACTGGTAATATGTACTAGAGGTATTTCAGAAATTGGCTAGTTGAATCATTGTAATCCACCTTTTCCCAGATTTGAAAATGTCAGGAAACTTGAATAATAACATCTGGAAAGGGCAGGTTTCATGGCAGGCCTGGACAATTGAGAATTTGCATAACCATTATCAGGAATTGACGCTGGTATCAATATGTTAAAGCATATATGTGCAAAAGCATCTAAAATAAGTCATAATTATTCAGCATGTCAGGTCAAGAAGTTCTATGGTATACAAAATAACAATTACATATTGGACTATTTTTAAAGTTAATCATGTTGATAAGACATTTGTTGTACAAATTTGTTTTCAGAACCATGTAATATTTTTAGAAAATAGTGTATATATGCATATTTGCTTATAAAATGTATGTTTATTCTGACAGGCTGCAGGAGTTGAAAGCTAATTTAGAGGAAGCTCTGACTGCCAAGGCTAGGATGGAGAGAATGTCTTACAGTTTAATGGACGACCTGCGTCAGTTGAAAGCACGTGTGGAGACCCAAAGTAGCGACTTCCAGGCCGCAACTAATGAACTGAAACAGAGAGCACGTAAACTGGAGGATGAACAACGACTGGCAGTAAGTTTAGGAAATATTTTGACCTACATCGTATGTTTCGAGTGGCATACATGCAAGAATTAATATGGGTGGAAAAATTATTGTAGTATACATTCGCAGTTCTGTAGTGTTCATGCTTAGTTGTATGTTCATGTAAGTGTTTATTAGTTATAGTTTCCGATTATAGTTTGTGAGGGATTTAGAAATAGGCCACCACCATAATCTCGTCAATTTCAGTTTGAATTTGAATAGATACAAAACACATGTAAGATTTGCCCATAATCACAAGGATGGCTATGACTAGTGTGCTGGAAGCCAAAGTCTTTACTAAGTTCATTATCTTGGTGTCTCCCCATGATATAACTTATTTACACATGGCTAGACGTTAGATCTTCAGATCACCTGTCCTGCGAATAAGTTCCTCCGCGATTGGCCGATAGGCCCCAGCGAGACCAACATCGGCGAATGTCTAACAGCCAAGTCGGGAGAAAGACCATGTGGGGGAGCATCACGTCAAATACACTATATGGGAATGGATGCTCTCGCGCAAAGAAAAAAACAAACAAAATATACGTTAAAGTCCCACGTCGCCGTAAATTTGACAAGTTCTGCAAAACTTGATTGTCTTCAATAGTCGCGACAGATCCACAGATGGCGAATTTATTCAGCCAAAACGATCTGTCCAGTCGGGCATGTCAGCTTAGAAACTACCTGCCCCAGTGTAACATTCAACTGTCTCGAGCAGTCGGGCAGTCTTCAATGTCATGCCCTGTTGCAGTATTTAGATTCTGTTATGATGACAGCCTATCAAGCTGACACATGATGATGTTTGTTATATAAATTAGGGTAATCTCTTTTCCATCCTATTATTTGTGATAAATCCTTCTGAATCTGGTGAAGATTTCAGCACACTTATGAATAGTCATTCTGAGGAACAATTATATACATGATAAATAGGTCACAGGAATGAGGTCACAAGGTCATATTTCTCTGTAATCCATTTCTCATTAAGTCCTATCTGTCGTGAAGTTAGTCTTCATTATAGCCAGACAGATATGACTGGTCACCAGCCAATTACATGTAGGGGCCATAGCACTATTCAAATATAATTCATTGGATACTCAAACTGTTGCTGTTATTACAATGTAGCTTGTTAAACACGTTGGCGTTAATGTGTTAGTGACAATCAAATGTCTGTCTGGTGTAACATCTTCTTGTGTCTATTTTCTAGAGGTGTTTCCCAAATTGACTGATTTGATGGGTTTGTTGATAACATTGTGTGTAACCATAGCATTCACACACTTGTGTCAACATGGACATAAACAGAGCTATCAACATGGTGATGTTATAGGTGTGCTACATCACTATATGAATGGTTTATTGTGTGCTAGTACCTCTGGTTTATATTGATTGGTTTGACGAAGTGGGTCTCGTGTCCTTAACACATTGTCATTACCATGACAACTAATCTGTTTGTTTACTGGAGTGTCAGTCTGAACAGAGTCTGTGATCAATAACTGTCATAATCTATTACTTTTATCTGTGGAATCTTAAATCATCCACCTTTATGCAAGGTTCATTACTGAACAGGTCATCCATACATGTAAATTTTATATTAAGTAATATCTGGCTAGTTTCGGTCATATTTCAAAGCATATTAAACTGACTAGTAATTTAGTTTCAGCAATAAATATTGACTGTTATCCTTGTACAAATGTTGAAAACGACGTTAAATCCTACTCACTCACTCACTCCTTGTACAATATAATTCGTGGAAATAATCGTAAAAATAAACATATTGCCCACTTTGTGTGATCCCTGGCTCAGATCTCACTATTTCTGAATTTGGTGCCTGACCAGTGATGAGTCTTGATGCAGGGAGCATCAAAGGGAATCTCATTCTAAGAACAATTTGTGCAGAAATAATTCCACAACAGGGTAAAGAAAATGATACCGCGAACGCATGTAGGAGCTCACAGAAGTACATGTAGGTCAGAAGGGAAAAGTTAACCTCGACTCCTATCTAATTATGTTTCTTCATATGTAAATGGTATTAGCTGTACTTAAAGTCCCCACTCCAGCATTACCATACCTGCGTTGCTCCAGCTAACCCTGCGAGTAAAGTAAAATTGACAGTTTCCTCACATCGATCAATAGCCTGACCACAATCATACATGTAGATCTGACTTCACAAAAGAGCCACCTGATCATTATTACTTTAACATTCCATGTTTGTATAGGTATGTCAATATTATCACTGGTCTGTCATAATAGATCTGAGACTTGTGTTTACTTTATACTGCGCAAATATGAACAGCTCTTCAAAGTGTATTATATCTATCCATACCTGAAGGATTTACTGTTTGAACACAAATACATATTTCTCTTGAACCATTTTCATGTTATATGTTACCTCCAACATCTCCTTTGGTTATCATCTCCATTATTTTGGAAAGTGATCGATTGTTTTTTTTCTTGTCTTGTAATGTTTTATTCGATTTTCTTTGTGTATTGTTGTACTTTTCTGCTACATTGTATTATAGGCCTAAGGGTATTGTCCCCATTATGTATGTCCGGGCTGCAGACAGATGTACTTTGGATAGTTGATCATTTTTACCCCTCGGCCAAAATTTGACTGAAGGGTATTGTCGTCTTCATGTACGTCCATCCGTCTGTTTGTCACGCCTTTTCATTACCAAATACCTTTAGAACGACTTACCCTAGGCATACCAAACTTGCAGTGCACATTCATATGATGGTGACCCAGAACCCTATTGAATCTGGACCCGATTGGTTGGAAACTTTGGCAGCCATCTTTAATTTATGTGAAACCATCACATCTTTCTTGTTACCAAGATATCTATAGAACGACTTACCCTAGGCACGCCAAACTTGCAGTGCACATCCATATGCTCGTGACCCAGAACCCTATTGAATCTGGACCTGATTGGTTGGAAACTTTGGTGGCCATCTTTAATTTATGCGAAAACATTAATTTTGTGTATCTCAGGTACCATTCCGCTGTTCAGTGTGAAACTGGGTATAGATCATCGATGCATCAAGAAACTTCGAAGGAATGACCAAACCAGTTTGCCTGATTCAGTGGAAACCTTGGTGGTTATCTTTAATTTATGCAAACTTATTAATGATATATATCTGATACCGGTACCATTTAAGTGTTCTGTACGAAACTTGGTCAGGTATATAGCATTGATGTATCAAGCCACTTGCAATGAATAACAACATCAGCTCCTCTGAGTGACGGGAAGGATGGGCAGCCATCCTTAATTTATGCAAAATCATTAATGATCTCTATCTCTGATACCGTTCAAGTGCTCGATGTAAAATTTGGTGTACATCATCGATGCATCAAGAGAATTACGATGAATGACAGATCTGGTTTCTCTGATTGGGCAGAAATCTTGGCGGCCATCTTTAATTTATGCAAAATCTTTATTGATGTATATCTCTGATATCATTTATATGTTCTATACGAAACTTGGTATACAGCATCGATGTATGAAGAGACTTGCATGAATGAATAACCAATTCAGTTCCTCTGAGTGGCGGGAACCATCTTTAATTTATGCAAAATCATTACTGATCTCTATCTCTGATATCGTTCAAATGCTCGATGTAAAATTTGGTATGCATCATCGTTGCATCAAGAGACTTACGGTATGTAATGAATACCAGTTTCTCTGATTGGACGGAAACCTTAGGGGCCATATTTCTAATTGCAAAATTTTTGATGATCTGTATATTTGTCACTTGACTGCTTGGTGTTCCTGATACATGTATCTTGGTTCAAATTGAATACATTATGAATGGCTGGCGCCCAGAGCCGAGAGGTTTTCAGATTATTGATCCCGTAGCTTTTAGCGGCGATATCGGAATCTTAATGATGTCTGTGTGTGTCCCTGTCTATATCCCTATCCCTCTCCCCGTCCGGAAGAAGGAAAACAAACATTTGGACTTTTCCTGTCCACAGCTTCACGGCCTTTAACCTTATGTCTCCTGAACTAAGGCCCTCTCCTAATTCGCAAACCCGTGTATATTCCGGGTGCTTACATCATGCTATGTTATTTACCCTATGTCTCCTGAACTAAGCCTCGTTGGATCCACCCAACCCTCTTATATAGCATGTGCTTACAATTTGTAAAACTATTCAACCCATCCACTACCTTCGGGAGCATACCCCTACCCCCGTTGCACCAAGCCCCACCCTCTATCTCCTAAACTAAGCCTCACCCGACCATCATATATTCCGAGAGCTTACATCATCCTACACAAATTCAACCTGTCCACTGCTCTTGGAAGCAGGGACCCCCAGCAATGGGCATCACACCCCACCTTCTATCTCTGAAACTAAGCCTCGCCCAACTCCATACCCTGATATATTCCGCGAGTTTACATCATGCTTCACTTTTTCTACCCATCCATCACCCTTGAGATCATGTTCCCACCATCAGGGTCCCACCCTTTATCTTTGAAATAAGCCTCACCCTATACCCTCAAATATTCTGTGAGGTTACTTCCTGCTACACTTATTCAACCCATCCCCTTCCCTCGGGAACATGTCTCCCCCCCCCCCCCCTCTATCTCTGAAACTAAACCCCATACCCTTGTATATTCCAGGAGCTTTCGTCATGTTACATTTATTCAATCCATCCATTACCCTTGGGAGTCACACCCTCTATCACCTAAACTAAGCCTCACCCCACCCCATGATGCCCTCATATATTCAGGGAACTTACATCATGCTACACTTATTCAATGCATTGCATGACCCCATACCCTCAATTTTGAATTTCAAATCTTTAAGCTAAACTTCAGTCGGAAATTCGTATTTTTCTCAACTTTTAGTAATATTATTATTTTTAATTTTTTTTTTTTTTTAGCAATATTGCTTTGACTGTC